>SKCR01027381.1:0-396304 GCA_019454045.1 Zanthoxylum bungeanum | reverse complement strand
AAATCGGCCAAGGCATGTTATTTTCATTAATTTTTGTAACAATTATATTAAATTTCATAAAGGCAATATATCTTACAAAAATAAAAGGTTAATACCTTATTAAAAGGTGTAACTTCCAAAACAATGCAAATGGTTTCCAAAAAGCAAAAAATTAGAATTCCTAACTTGACCTTACATTAAATTATATCTTATATAATTTAATACTTGTATTTAAATATCATATATTTAATAAAACCATAAATTAACTTTTAATATAAAGTTACAAGTGTGAACAAATAATTTTATTAATCATATTAATAATATTAATATATATATATATATATGAGTATATAATTGGACTATCCAATTATACAAAATCCACTATAGTATATCGAGCTAGCACGTGGACCAAATGGACCTACGGTTTCGAGCTCCAATAATCTCGAAATATTAATTAAGCACTTAATTAAATATTCTGAATTATTAACTCCGTGTTATTCCACTAAAAACCCGAAGTTGCACTCTTGTTGCTGTTGGTCTCTAAGATCATCCCAAGAACATATAAGCATGATAATAGTGTGAATACGCAAATAAGTATAGCAGAATTATACTTACAACGATCGGTTGGTAGGATGTGTTGGGTTTCTACTATAGTCCCAAGATTATTCAAGCAATGAAAATAAATGAATACAATAAAGAAGTATGGCGGAATCATACTTATAATGAACGGATTTGCGATGCGATGAACACAAAACTTTTTTGCTCCTTCCTTGAAGCTCTCGGCTTTGCCCCTCTTTGTGCTCCATTTGTGTTCTTCAAGCTCCAAGCCTTGTGTGTGGATTCCATGCTCATGAATGGGTTTCCCTATCACATTTGGATGACTCAGTAGTGTGCTAGCACCTTGGAAATTTTGCCACATATTTCCCTTAGCTTCTTCTTTGTTCTCGGCATTTTCAAAAATGGAGAATGAGAGAAATGGCCCTTGGCCGAATGGGAGAGAAGAAGAGAGAAGTGAGTTTTGTTAGTTTTTGATTTCAAAAAATCAATTAAAATGATATACCAAAAATAAATAAATGGTATTAGTCATTCAAGCCATCACAATTGAGTGTTTCACACTCAAGCATCAACCAACAACTTCCATCACAATAAAGTGATAAAGTTGACAAGTGATTTGACGCTTGATGTGACATGTGGGCCCCACTTGATTCAAAATGTGAGTGGGCCCGCAAACACTCCCGGGCTCGGGTTCGCTAATTCCGAAATAACGAATTTTACGGGTAGTACTACTTCCATTCCATAGACCAAAGAGTAAGGCGTGGCTCCTGTTGCTGTTCTCACTGATGTTCTGTACCCCCACAGGGTGTACGGTAGTTTGTTAGCCAATCTTTGCAGTTTTCTGTCATCTTGGCTAATATCTTCTTTACTATCTTATTGGCTGCCTCGACTGCCCCATTTGCCTGCGGTCTTTTGACGAGTCTTCCTTCTTCCCCAACCCAACGGGTATCTATGATGGCTTTTAGACACAAGGGTTAACATGATGCGTGTATGCATGAGGTGCGTGAGATGCGTGAGATGTATGGAATATATAAGTCGGCCCATTATCATTTAAAGCATTCAATCATATATTGCGCGGTGCAAACTTGTCCCAGTTGGAAAGGACCAACAGGTTTACACTTTTGCGATAACATGACTAAACAACTTCAAATGATAAGAGGCCCAAACACAAAATGGCCCATCGGCAATTTAGAAGCTTTTGGCCCAATTTTCAAAGGACACGAACTCGTCCCAGTTTAAATAGCCCAACAAGTTCATATCTCTTGACAAAAGTCCAACTGAATCCAAATGATGATGGTCCTAAACACAAGCATAAAGAGACAATTTCTATTAATTATAAAACTACGGTTCTCATGTGGGCTCATGGGAGTGTAGACAAAGGCTCTCGCCGGCGAATGATTACCCACAACTATGACTCCCCACTCAAGGGTTCGAGCGACCAAGTGAGCGCACCTTTTTTATACCTTACGGTATGTGCCAACAAGTTATGATACGTGACTAACTGTCAAATGGATTTCTTATTATAGATTCCCCAGAGGGAGGGTGGAGCGAACTCTCTTAAATACCCAAGCCTCTTAGGCTCATATCGCTTTGGTGACAGGAATAAACAACAAGTCCTCCAAATTAGTCTGTCACAACGAGCTACGGGTAATGATTATCTAGGTTCCTTCACAGCTTTTCCTTATAGAAAGGTAGTGAATGAATGAAGACACCAAACCATCACCTAGCCTTAACAATGCCTTTGATTAAACCCCATTAACCCACTATAGACACGGTTAACTAAAGCACAAATCACAATCATTACAAGACATTATTTCGGGGCTGATTCTCTATCCTAGTGGAGTCACCAGACTGTAGGACACAGAAATCGGCGATGTTGTTCCAGGCTCGCGGCCTGGTTGGGAGTACAGAGTAGCCCGCAGGGGACTAAATCAGAGAAATAAAAATGAAGTAGCCACCCGGTGTGAACCGGGAAAATGATTTAAGGCCGCACTCACCCCTCGCAAGGGAAGACCTCAAACCATTGGGTTTGGAATGGTCCCTTACTTATGCCACTTGTAATGAAATGATTTATGCAATAGTACAACCAAATCTCATGCAACACATACCATATAATTTAAGCAACATGCAAGTTTGCACACCCATAATCGTAGATGAAAGAAATGAAGGCAAGATACATAATTCATGAACGTATTAAGCAATAAAGTGCCATAATGTAACTAATAACAACTATAAAGGCATTGATAATAAAAGCGAGCACACAATCTCATGAGCATATCGAATAAATAAATGCGGAAAATATAAATAAACAATAACGGTAAAGGCATATATATTAAAGAGAGCTAACTAAGCATATGATGGGGAAAATGAATGACTAAGGGAACAAACATGCACGAAACATGATGAAGGGCTCTGTCCAGTGTGTGCACGTTCGTGTAGCGTTCGTAAACGCGTTCAAATGGTAAACATAATGCAAGCGTTCGAGTAGCGTTTGATAACACGTTCGAACGATAAATAGAATATCCGTGTTCGTATAGCGTTTGATAACATGTTCGAACGAGATGAGACCTGATGCATGATACAATAAAATACATGCGCGTTCGAGTAGCGTTCGTAAACGTGTTCGAATGGTAAATAGAATGCAAGCGTTCGAGTAGCATTTGATAACGCGTTCGAACGAAATGAGGCAGGATGCATACATTCTTGTAGTGTTTGGAAACGCGTTCGAATGAGATTGCCAAAATGACATCTAAAATTACACAAACACATGTATGGGTGAACAAATACACGATGTAAGACCTAGTATGCCCGATTGAACATATTTCACATTCAATCGAGTGCACCTCGTCCGGCGCGGCAAAAAAACGTTGTAAAGGTAGCCTTTAGGCATTTCCCTCGAATATAGGACCTTTAATTCACCCTAGTTATCCCATGCGCACTAGAATGTAATGCATGCGTAAATAAAGCAATGATATGCAAAGGGTAAATGACATAATAAAAGGCGCGGCAAAACATCGTGGTAAAGGTAGCCTTCAGGCATTTCCCTCAAATAGAGGACATTTAATCCACCCTAGTTAGCCCATGCACATTATATTACAATGCATACAAATGAATGAGATAATGTGGAATTCCTTATATCCGATTAAACATATCTCACATTCAATCAAACATACTTCGTCCGGCGCGGCAAATCATCGTGGTAAAGGTAACATTTAGGCATTTCCCTCGAATAGAGGACCTTTAATCCACCCTAGTTAGCCAATTCACACTAGAATGCAATGCATGCGTAAATAAAGCAATGATATGTAAATGGTAAATGACATAATAAAAGGCACGGTAAAACATCGTGGTAAAGGTAGCCTTCAGGCATTTCCCTCGAATAGAGGACCTTTAATCCACCCTAGTTAGCCCATGCACATTGTATTACAATGCATACAAATGAATGAGACAATAATGTGGAATTCCGTATATCCGATTAAACATATCTCACATTCAATCAAACATACTTCGTCCGGCGCGGCAAAGCATCGTGGCAAAGTTAGCCCTTTGGCTTTTCATCCCTCAAAACGAATGACCTTTAATCCACCCTAGCTAGCCCATGCACATTACATTACCATGCATAAATAAGTAACATGCAGAAAGTAATGACATACTAACGACTAAATCATGCTTAAAAATAAATAACATACTAACGACTAAATCATGCTTAAAATGCAAGGTTGGATGAAACGAAATATGTGAATCTCTCAAGTGGTACGTGGCATTGTATCCCGAGTGCAAACCGCAATACCGTCCATTCAAATTCGGCTACAGAATTTACATCCGGGTTTCCATCCGATATACCACAAGAGAGAACACATATTCCGTTCATCCGGAAATCACATCATGCACCAATCCACAACACTCATATGAAATAAAGTACTAAAATAAATGAAAATAAAGGATAATAAATAAAGAAGGTGCCCTCATGTCTAACCTTTTAAATCGTCTCTCGGAAGTGCGGTATGCGGTTGTCGGAAGGGTTGATGCTCCTCAATTCCTCTGGTTCACTGGTTCAACATTTCCTTTCACTGTTTCGCTGTTTGGGCTGCTATTTTTACTCTATTTTGCTGCTGTTTTTGCTATATTCTCCGGTCACTATTTTCACTGTATTAAGGGACTATTTTGGCATTTTAAAGGGGTATTGGGGCTGCTATTTTGCAGTTTTAGTGTCTTAAGGTGCATTTTTTGGGACTGTTTTGTGGTAATTTATGGGTGCAGTTTTAGGGGATTTTTGCGGTAAAAGGGCTGTGTTTCAAGGGAAGAATTTCGGTGGTGATGGTGCAGTTTTTGGACAGTTTTTTTGGTGGTTGTAGGAGTGATTTTTAGTGCAGTTGATTTTGAGGGGTTGCTGGAGGTCATTTTGTGCGTTGATTTGAGGGGTTGCTAGAGGGCATTATTTGTGCGTGAATGAGGCCGTGTGAGGGCAGTATTTGTGGCGTTGAAGGCCGTTAAGTGATGGCAGTGTTTTAGGCATTGAAGGCTGTTGAGTGATGAAGGGTTATGTGTGTGGAGGGTAGTTTGTGAGCTGAAGGCTTTACGTGAATGTGTTAGTGAAGGAAGAGAGGGAAGGCTTTACATGAAGGCTGCATGTGTGAGTGGTGTGAATGGCGTTAAATGGGGAGTGGCTTTACGTGAAAGAGTTGAGTCTGCTGAGTGTTTTTTGGGTTATGTGTGTGGAAAACACAACCTCCTATTACACTCGCTTGAGTATCCTATACCCAAATATATGAGAACTATGTCGTTATGCCCTCACAACGCGCACAAGTGTAATACTAGTCTTTTACGTATTTATCGATGTCCAATCTCGATAATACTCTGACTAGGGATATTTAATGATTTATCCTTCGTGGACTAATATTGTCTCATATCATTCTCAATCCAGGAAAAAATCATTAGGACCTCCTATCATTTATATATCTTGGTGATCTAATCACAAATGATAAGAGTGCAATCTCATTTGTCACATAGTTAATTTGTACAACACCATGATCTGTACAAATAGTGACGCTATGGGTCATAATTGTCCAACAATTTCCCACTTGGCCTATAGTCAGTCACTCGAGTGTCTAACACCCGAACTATGTACGGTTGCCTAAAATTGCTGAGTAATGCTTTCGTAAGCGGATTTGCATGATTATCATCTGATGCGATTTATTCGATCATCACATCGCCATGATGTATGATCCGAAGGAATCAGATGAATATCGAAGTATGTTTCTGGATCGTTGATGAGACCATTAATTCTTTAGCTTGTGCTGAAGCCTAGGTCAGCTGCTAACAGAACTATATCTAATCTAATTAGATTTATTATCGACCCAATGGCTTCTATTACTGCCTCAGCTGCAGCAATAACCCGCATTTTTTGTTTATTCGGTAACAGTATCTTGCTTGGAAGATTTCCAGCTCACTGTACCGTTATTCAAACTGTATAGTACCGTTTTGCGACTTATAGTCGTCTTATCGGTTAGGAAACTTGCAGTAGTGATCCCAGTCACCTCAAGTTCTCATTTTCCAGATCTCTAAGATATTAATGGATGTTCATAACATCAATCCAGTGTCGTACCGCAAGTGTACGGTGTCAAGTTTTAGTAAAGATGAGTGAAATAGTGTCGAACCCACAAGGATTGTATTCAACTCACACTAAGTACTATAATTAATAAACCTAACTTTATTTAGAAAATAATTAAGTAAGATCAAACTAAATAACTAAGATATGAAAATAATTAAATATGAGTAACCAATACAAGAGAGATTGTAGATTCTGATTTCACCTAGCTATCCCCTTATGTACTTGTCATGCCCATTAATCCTTGTTCAGTTGCATTGTTTATAAGTCAAGAATCCTAAAGTATTCACTCCCTCCCCCAAGCATTAGCGAAAATATAATCAATTACAGACTTTGATATCCCTATAAAAATCTAGTAATTAACAAATCATTATGTCTTATGATTTTGTGTTAACGACATCAAAGGAACTATAGATTCTCTCAAACTCTATAAAACTCCTGGTTATATTCTCTAGATCTTATTCAAAATCCCTCTCTCCCGAGTGATAGATTCTAAACATGCATCATCTCAATTTGTGGCCAACAAACAAGAAGTATTAAACGCAAGACAATACAAATTAAATAAATCAAAACTTCATATAAATGAAATTAACAAACAACATATAGGTTCAAGCATTATTTACATCATCCTTTAGAATTATGGAGTTAGTTCATGACTAAAGATAAAAACAATGAAAATAGGGTCTTGAATATATTGGACATCTTTCAAGTTAAAGAAAGAAACTAGATGATTAATCTCGAATTGAATCCATTCCTCTCCAGACGTCATCGTCTTCGTCTCCTCGTCTCGCTCTTCAATCCTCCTCATTGGATCTCTCTAAAATATGCGTTTTCAGACTTTGTGTTGTGTATTAGCCTCCCCTCTAGGGTTTTGGACGTGCTTGTGTATTTATAATAAAGTCTTGGAGTCATTGTGCATGTAAAACCATAAGAATTTGTGTTTCTAGGGGTCTGCGCAGCGCCGCAGCATCAATGCTGCGGGAAAATTTTATGGCAATACTGAAGGGGCGCCGCGGCGCCTAAAGAGTGGCACCGCATTGCCAGTCACTTTTCTGGTCTGCTGATTTATGCGCTTTCCGCTCTTCCCGTGTGCTTCTGATGCTTCCGTAAGGTCCCAAAACACGTCAATTTGCCCCAAGATCCATGTTCCAATGCTTCCTAAAAATAAAACATAAAAGAAACTACAAATACATTAAATGAATAAGAATCTAATAAAATAGTAAGCTAAGAATGCAGGAATAAGTGGATATAAACTACACTTATCAAACACCCCCAAACTTAGGATTTTGCTAGTCCCGAGCAAAAGACAAAATAAAAACTAAACAAAAAAAAATAAAAAAAGTAACTAGGCCACTTTCATAGGGATCACGATTGCATTTAGCGTATGGAAAAGGCCTTTACACCCCTAGGCAACCCTAGTGGACGAGTTATAGTCTCGTGAGGGCTTACATCGACGATACCCACAAACGTCATTCACAAACAAACAATCATGTAAAAACATAATAATAATAATAATAATAATAATAATAATAATAATAATAAAGAAAATAGTCCTGATAGTTATACATATTGTTGTCCTCAAAGAATGTTTGTCAATGTAATAGGAGAACCTTCAAAGTACTCAATGAAACTCAAATCCAAGTTTTTCAATAAATCATCTAAGCCAGGCTCATAGTGTGTATGTGTAAGGGTTCATTTACAGCTCGACTCCTAGACCATACACACCTACCCTGATGTCGGACTCCCATAGACACATAGTCATAATACCAATGGGATTCCGAGGGGTCTATCCAGAGCGAAGCTGTTTCCCGTACCATCGGTGAAACACAACCTCCTATCGCACTTGCATGAGTATCCAATACCCAAATATATGAGAACTATGCCGTTGTGCCCTCACAACGCGCACAAGTGCAATACTAGCCTATTCCGCATTATCGATGTCCAGTCTCGATAATACTCCGGCTAGGGATATTTAATGATTAATCCTTCGTGGACTGATACTGTCTCATATCATTCTCAATCCAGGAACTAATCATAGGGACCTCTCTTCATTTATATATCTAAGGTGATCTAATCACAAATGATGAGAGTGCAATTTCCTTGTCACATAGTTAATTTGTACAACAACACTATGATCTGTACAAATAGTGACGTTATGGGTCATATTATCCAACAAATATTTGGTATACTACGCTTGATACAGATCTTAAATATTCTTAGATGGATATGACCGGAGAATTGGGTAGACTTCGTGCTTTGCTAGAAGCCGATCGTGTCTCGTAAATCGGTAGAACGTAGTACTTGGTACGTACGTGATTCGGATACTCCGACGACCGTATTTACTGCCGAATTATCCGGGGATCTCATGGGTCGCTTCCCAAAGATTCACCGATGACGTATGACTCGTACTTTTATTAATCTGGGATTAATATGATGAGAGAGAAAATTAATCTGGGATTAATTGCGGAGATATTTTATCTAGGATAAAATATCGATTAAAGAGAGAGAAACATTAATTTGGAATTAATCGATTGATTAATATATTTGATATATTAAACGAAATTGGATTTCGGCGCGGAATTAAAATTAGATTTTAATTCGGGCGAGCGAATTAATTTAGAGTTAATTCGTTAGCGACGTGAATAGTGATTTCGCTAGGCGTAATCATTTAATTACGACGCGACTGAAAATTCATTAATTTGGAATTAGCGAATCCGAGCCCGAGATTATTTGCGAGCGCATTCGCATTTCGAATAATTCGAGCGCGGCTCGTCAAATCAAGCGTCAAATCATTAGTCACATCAAGCGTCAAATCACTTGTCACTTTGAGTGATGTGACTTGACAACTTGATTGAGTTGACTTGATGTGATGAGTGATGTGTGTGGTTGGCAATTAAATCCAAATGTGTTTGAAATGAATTGGATTTAATTTCAAGTGTATTAGATGCATTAAAACAACACAAAACCGTATACAATGAATACACTACTCACTCTCCACTTTCCCTCTTCTCTCTCCTCTTCTTCTTCCTCTCATCACTCACGCCATTTCTGGTTTTTGTGAGGCAGTGAACTGCCGAAAATAACAAAAGAAATGAAGGGAAGCAAGTGTGTTTTGTGGCAAAACAAGAGTGCTAGCACACTCCGGGATCATGCCAAGGTGATAAGGGAAGTATAGCCATGAGCCGGGAAGCCAAATGTTGAAGCTTAAGGTTCCTGAAATATTGAAAAGGATAATTGACATATCCCAAAGTGACTACCATTTGATATGGCAGACACGAAGGAATTAAAGAAAGGGCAAGGCTCTTACTTTAAAAATGTTTGTCAAAGTTATGTTCACTACTAGTATTGAAATTAGATTTTAAATACTTAGTGTGGTACATAAAATATATGTATTGATGTTCAGAATCTGCTTTGAGCAGGATACTGACTTCAAGCTGAGATTGCTCTGCGAATCGGAAACGGGACGAAAGTCGCTGTTTCGACCGTAGATACCCAAGTTTAGGAACTACCCTTCGGGTGTGTGTACTTAAATTAGGAACTGTTATAATGTAACTAGTTTGACTAGACATTATCTCTATATCAGTGTTTAATCCATTGTGGATAAACCTTTATATTCTAGAACACTAAGTGTTTCATTATATAAAGATGATACTGAGATAAAACATTAGATGTGAATAACAGAATTATATTTTGAATATAATTAAAATCTCAATACATATAAAATGACAAATAAATAGCTCAAATTGATTTGATCAATAGAGACTTATTTGTGGCATTGTTGTCTGGGACACAATTAAACAAGATTCGTATATCCACACTTTTGAAGAGTGGGTACTAGGACTGATTTGACTATTCAAATAAAGTCTACGAATCTAGTTTGTTAGGTAAAGTACCTAAAACACTGTTTACTTGGTAATAGTGTAAATGCCACCGATCTGTTAGCCCTATTCATGGTGAAGTTAGTGGGCCCATATCTAGCTAGGCTAGATGTGAACATGAATATTTCGTGACCTTAACTGATGTGGCATCACGTTATGGTTATGTGTTTCTTTTGAAGAACACAGATCGGAAACTTTTAGAGTTTCGACACGAAGTACATAAAGAGATCGACTATAGTATTATGCCGTCACAGTAAGACCGTAATGGAAAATACTTAAGCAGTAAGTTTCAAACATACATGAAAGAGTATAGTATTCTTTCAGATGAGGACTCCTCCCGAGACACGTCAGTTAGACGGTGTGTCCGAACGAAACCGAATTTTGTTGGACATGATAAGGTTTATCACGAGTCGCTCTGAACTATCATTTCCTTCAACAGGATATGTATTAACAGTGCAAAACTTATTTAGAATAAGGTTCCATATAAATCTGTTTGACAGATATCATATTGGATATGAATAGGAAAGAAACATGGTTTCTCATTCCTAATAATTTGGGTATGCCAGGCATAACGTTTGGATGATACCAAACTAAGAACCCAAATTGGATAAGTGCCAATTATAGGTTATCCAAAGGGAAACCATAAGCATAGTACTTATAAATCTCACATGAGAACAATATAATTGTTGCTCACCATGCGGTTTTCCTAAGAGGAACACCGATATGCAGTGGTCAGTGGGAGGATAGTTATACTCGATGAAAATCGGAGTAATACTATTCGAGGCACGAAGTCCTTAATGGAACACAAACAGTTCATCAATGATGAATCTGTACCATTAATCTTCGAATACACAAAAACCGCGTAGATCGGAGAGAATCAGGAAACAACCTGGGGTATGGGTTTCTGATGTAACCCCTTAAAGATGTAAATCTTACGGAGGTATACCAACCAACTACGTACGAGGAAGTGATACAAGGTATCGACTCCCTATTATGGCAAAGTGCCATGAGTCCGAAATGGATTCCATGTATAACAACTATGTTCGGATACTAGTTGTTGTACCGCAAGGCATTGTGCCTATTGGTACTATAAACGTCTTCAAGGAAGACATACATGGATGGCAACATACCAACGTACAAAGCTAGGCTTTTGATGGAAAGGTATCGTTATCAACATTGTGTTGATTACGGTTCAACCTTTTACCTGTTGCCATGGTAAATCCATTTTGAAGATGCTTGTAGATACTGCATATTTCATTTATGAAATGTGTCAGTTAATGATCAAAATTGCTTTCCTGAAAAGGAAACCGTTTGGAGGATGCTTACAACATCCTGACGATTTTGTATAATCGACAAACAAGGTTTGCGGGTTATTCGATCCATGTTTGGATTGAAGCAAGCATAAGGTTCTTGGAACTGTCGTTTTGAAATAATCATAATGGTTAATGATTTGATTCAAAACGAAATGATTCTTGTGTATATAAGGAGGTTAGTGAGAGCGCACTGACAAGGAAATTCCCATAAAGCAATTGGTGAAAGCTTGGCTTTCATAGAAATTCTCCGTAGAATTCTGGAGAGTAACAACCTTTATTCAAGGAATAAAGATCTACTGGGATAGATTGAAGTTGTTAATACTCTCTGGGAAATTGTACATTTAAAATGTACTTGATATGGTGTCTCATACGCTTTGAGCATATGGAGTCACAATCGTGTCAATCCAAGTGATAGTCACTGGATTGAAGTTAAGGACATCTGTTAGTATCTTAGAGAACTAAAGATGCTGTCTTAAACTATGGAGAAGGAGAACTTGAAGTGACTGGGATCACTACCGCAAGTTTCCAAACAGTTAAATACTGCGGTACTATAAAGTTTGAATAACGGGACAGTGAGCTGGAAATCTTCCGAGCAAGATGCTGTTGCCGAATAAACAACAAATGCGGATTATTGCTGCAACTGAGGCAGCAATAGAAGCTATTTGGGTCGATAATAAATCTAATTAGATTAGATATAGTTCTGTTAGCAGCTGAGCTAGGCGTCAGCACAAGGCTAAAGAATTAAAGGTCTCATCGACGATACAGATATATACTTCTATAATCATCTGATTCGTTCGGATCATACATCATGGCGATGTGATGATCGTATAAATCGCGTCAGACGATAATCATGGAAATCCGCTGACGAAAACCTTTTCTCAGCAATTTGAGCGAACCGTACATAGTTCGGGTGTTCGACACTTGAGTGACTGGCTATGTGCCAAGTGGGAGATTGTTGGATAATATGACCCATAGCGTCACTATTTGTACAGATCATAGTGTTGTTGTACAAATTAACTATGTGACAAGGAAATTGCACTCTCTCATCATTTGTGATTAGATCACCTTAGATATATAAATGAAGAGAGGTCCCTATGATTAGTTCCTGGATTGAGAATGATATGAGACAATATCAGTCCACGAAGGATTAATCATTAAATATCCCTAGCCGGAGTATTATCGAGACTGGACATCGATAATGCGGAATAGGCTAGTATTGCACTTGTGCGCGTTGTGAGGGCACAACGACATAGTTCTCATATATTTGGGTATTGGATACTCATGCAAGTGCGATAGGAGGTTGTGTTTCACCGATGGTACGGGAAACAGCTTCGCTCTGGATAGACCCATCGGAATCCCATTGGTTATGACTATGTGTCTATGGGAGTCCGACATCAGGGTAGGTGTGTATGGTCTTAACCTGAGACTTGCACCGCTAATGCTTACGACAATCAGTATACTTTTGTTGAGGTCATCTAGGACTCTAACCGGTTCTGTGTACGCCAATGCTGGGTATATTGAGAATCGTAGAGTATTGGGTGTAATGTCAAGACGGAAGTATCACTCCAGTCATAGTGGAGATGATGTCACGCAGGATACGGTATTAGTGCTCTTAAGTGCTGGCCGGCCATCGGGATATTATGACAAGGTCATGTATATCCGATTATAGAGACTAGTTACCAGACATCCGATATGTGCTTCGGACGGGGCAGACACTTATCCAGCCCCAGCCCTAGCACGTGACTATCCGATACTGGGGGCCGATATACACGATACTTGGTATATTACGCTTGATATAGATCTTAAATATTCTTAGAGAATATTACCGGAGAATTGGATAGACTTCGTGCTTTGCTAGAAGCCGATCTTGTCTCGTAAATCGGTAGAACGTAGTACTTGGTACGTACGTGATCCGGATACTCCGACGACCGTATTTACTGCCGAATTGTCCGGGGATCTCATGGGTCGCTTCCCAATAATCCACCGATGACGCACAACTCGCACTCTTGAATAATCTGGGATTATAATAGAAGAGAGAGAAAATTAATCTAGGATTAATTATGGAGATATTTTATCTAGGATAAAATATCGTCTAGAGAGAGAACGATTAATTTAGAATTAATCGATAAATTAATATTTTGGATATATTAAACGAAATTAGATTTCGACGTGGAATTAAAATTGGATTTTAATTCGGGCGAACGAATTAATTTAGAATTAATTCGTTAGCGACGTGAATAGTGAATTCGCTAGGCGTAATCATTTAATTACGACGCGACGGAAAATTCGTTAATTTAGAATTAGCGAACCCGAGCCCGAGTGTGATTGCGAGCGCATTCGTATTTCGAATTCGAGTGCGGCAACGCAAGTCACATCAAGCGTCAAATCACTCGTCACATCAAGCGTCAAATCAAAAGTCATTTGAGTGATTGATTGATTGATTGATGGATGTGATTGATTGAGTGATGGACACACAACATGTCACTTTGATAAAGTGAAATGAATAGTTGATGTGTGTGGTTGGAATAGTGTAAGTTGGTGGGAGTATTTTACCATTTTATTTTATTTGGTAAATGCTTGATAATTATGAAAAATATATAAACCCTTTTTGGAAAAGGTTTTGCCAACTAATACACAACTTCATCTCTCTCATTTCTTTTCTCTTCTCTCATGCCAAAAACAGCAAAATGTTCACTGGTTTTGAACCAGAAATGCCGTGAGCTATAGGGAGGCAAGAGTGGGTTTTTGTGGCAAAAACTCGAGTGCTAGCACACTTACGAGTCTTGCGAAGGTGGTAGGGAGGTTCACCCATGAGTCGGGATTCGTTTGACGCAATCTTGGAACTCCGTTTGTGATCTCAAATTTCTATTTTTGGAGGCAGTGGACTTGTCAGTTCAGGCGTGAAGGGCAGTGGGCTTTTTGGCTTCATTCGTCTTCAAATCGTCTCAACCGATCGATGTGAGTATTCCGCAACTTCGTCGATATGTATTCGTACTGTTTTTCATGCTTATAATCGATCCGGGACCATAATAGAAACCAACAGTATTGTGTATATCGGCCCAGTATGGGATAGTCACGTGCTAGGGCTGGGGCTGGATAAGTGTCTGCCCCGTCCGAAGCACATGTCGGATGTCTGGTAACTAGTCTCTATAATCGGATATGCATGACCTAGTCATAATATCCCGATGGTTGCGCAACACTTAAGAGCACTAATACCGTATCCTGTGTGACATCATCTCCACTATGACTGAAGTGATACTCCCGTCTTGACATCACACCCAATACTCTACGATTCTCAATATACCCAGCAGTTGGCGTACACAGAACCGGTTAGAGTCCTAGACGACCTCAACTAAAGTATATTGATTGTCGTAAGCATTAGCGGTGCAAGTCTCAGGTTAAGACCAAATACACCTACCCTGATGTCGGACTCCCATAGACACATAGTCATAATACCAATGGGATTCCGAGGGGTCTATCCAGAGCGAAGCTGTTTCCCGTACCATCGGTGAAACACAACCTCCTATCGCACTTGCATAAGTATCCAATACTTAAATATATGAGAACTATGCCGATGTGCCCTCACAACGCGCACAAGTGCAATACTAGCCTATTCCGCATTATCGATGTCCTGTCTCGATAATACTCCGCTAGGGATATTTAATGATTAATCCTTCGTGGACTGATACTGTCTCATATCATTCTCAATCTAGGAACTAATCATATGGACCTCTCTTCATTTATACATCTATGGTGATCTAATCACAAACGATGAGAGTGCAATCTCCTTGTCACATAGTTAATTTGTACAACAACACCGTGATCTGTACAAATAGTGACGCTATGGGTCATAACTGTCCAACAATCTCCCACTTGGCACATAGCCAGTCACTCAAGTGTCTAACACCCGAACTATGTACGGTTCGCTCAAATTGCTGAGAAAAGATTTTCGTCAGTGGATTTGCATGATTATCGTCTGACGCGATTTACACGATCATCACATCGCCATGATGTATGATCCGAACGAATCAGATGAATATCGAAGTATATATCTGGATCGTCGATGAGACCTTTAATTCCTTAGCCTGTGCTGACGCCTAGCTCAGCTGCTAAAAGAATTATATCTAATCTAATTAGATTTATTCGATCCAAATGGCTTCTATTGCTGCCTCAGCTGCAGCAATAATCCGCATTTGTTGTTAATTCGGCAACAAAATCTTGCTTGGAAGATTTCTAGCTCACTGTACCGTTAATCAAACTGTATAGTACCGTTTGCGACTTAGAGTCGTTTTCAGGAAAGCCAAGCTTTCACCGATTATTTTATGGGAATATCATTTCCAAGAAATGACATATTATCATTATCTTACATGACATTCATGTCAGTGCACTCCCACTAACCCTTTTATATACACAAGAATCATTTCATTTTGAATTAAATCATACTCCATTATGATTACATCAAAACGATAATTCCTAGAACCTATGCTTGCTTCAATCCAAACATGGATCGAATAACCTGCAAACCTTGTTTGCTTGTTATGGTACGAAAAAACCGACAGGATGTTATAAACATCCTCCGAAAGGTTTCCTTTTCAGGAAAGCGATTTTCCGTTAAGCTGTCATATTTCATAAATGAAATACACAGCTTTAGCAAGCATTATCCAAATGGATTTACAATGGCAACAAGTAAAAGGTTTCGTCGGAATCAACATAATGTTGATAACTCTACCTTTTCTTTACAAGCCTAGCTTAGTACGTTGGTATGTTGCCTTCCATGTATGTCTTCCTTGAAGACTTATAAAGTACCAATAGGCACAATGTCTTATGGTACATCAACTAGTATCCAAACTTGTTGATATACATGGAATCCATTTCGGACTCATGACACTTTGTCATAATAGGGAGTCGATACCTTGTATCACTACCTCATACGTAATCAGTTTGTATACCTTAAAAGATTAACATCTTTATGAGGTGAGATCAGAAACCCATACCCTAGGTTGTTTTCTGACTCTCTCCGATCTACGTGGTTCTTGTGTACTCGAAGATTAATGGAATAGTTTCATCCTTGATGAACTATTTATGTTCCATTAGGAATAGGTGCCTTGAATAGTATTACTCCGATTTTCATCGAGTTTTACTATCCTCCCACTTACCACTGCATGTCTGTATTCCTCTCAGGAAAACTACATGGTGAGCAACAATCTAATTGTTCTCTAGTGAGATGTATAAATACAATACTTATGGTATCCCTAGGATAGCCTACAATTGACACTTATCCAATTTGGGTTATAGTTTGGTATTATCCAAACATATGCCTAGCATCCCAAATGGTCAGGAATGAGAAACCCGGTTTCTTTCCCGTTCATATCTAATATGTAATCTGTCAAACAAATTATTATGGAACCTTATTCTAAATAAGTTATTGCACTGTTAAAACTTATCCGTTGAAGGAAATGGTAGCTCAGAGCGACTCATGATTAGCCTTATCATGTCTAACATGATTCGGTTAATCCGTTCGGACACACCGTCACTTTGACGTGTTCTGGGAGGAGTCCTCATTTGAAAGAATACTATATTCTTTCAAGTATATAAGAAACTTACTGCTTAAGTATTTTCCATAACGGTCTTACCGTGACGGTATAATACTATAGTCGATCTATTTGTCTATTTCGTGTCGAAACTCTAAAAGTTTCCGATTTGTGTTCTTCAAAAGAAACACACAACCATTACGCGATGCCACATCTGTATAGGTCACGAAATATTCATATCCATATCTAGCCTAGCTAGACATGGGCCCACTTGCTTCACTATGAACAAGGGTTAATAGATCGATGGCATTTTACACTTTTACCAAGTAAATAGTGTTTTAGGCACATTGCCCAATAACTAGATTCGTAGACTTTATTTGATTGGAATCAAAACAGTCCGAGTACCCACTCTTCGAAAGTGTGGATATACGAGTCTTGTTCGATTGTGTCCCAGACAACAATGCCATAATTAGTTTCTTCTGATCAAATCATTTTGAGCTATTTGTTTGTCATTATATATATTTGAGATTTATTTATATTCAAAATATAAATTCTGTTATTCACATCTAATGTGTTTATCTCAATATCATCATTATATAATAAAACACTTTAGTGTTCTAAAATATAAAGGTTCACCCGCAGTGGGTTAAGCACTGATAAAGAGATAATGTATCTAGTCAAACTAGTTACATTATAACAGTTCTCTAATCCTGCTCATAGCAGATTCTGAACATCAATATATATATTTATTATGTACCATATTAAGTATCTAAAAAATCCAATTTTAATACTAGTAATGACATAATTTTGACAAACATATTTGAAGTCAGAGCCTTGCTCGTCTTCAATTCCTTCATGTCTGCTTTGTCCAAACAACAGTCACGCTTCGCGATTCCGTTTGCCACAATTGTGCATACATTTTGGGATATGTCATTTATCTTCCAAGAAGACTATAATGATTTTGCCTTTGTCATTTTCAATATTCCAGTAGCCTTTAACCAAGCCTCGGGTTTCCAGAATATTGAAGTAAGGTGTGCCTTGCACTACTTGCCTAATTGCAAATTTTGACTTTATCTCCTTGAGAATAGTCTTTAATTCTCCAAGAATTGTTTATTGCAATTTTTAAAAGTACTTCCAAGATCTAATCTTTGAATATCCTTTAATTTCAATATCATACTTTAAGAATCTAATCCTTAGTTCTGATAAAGAAATTAAGGGGTCTATATGACAAGTATTATGGATTAAGCACTAAAGTTATCATTACATGAATATTCCAAATATCATGTTCCACTTATTTGCTTAACTCCGATCTTAGGCTTATTTTATCAAATAAAATAATTAATTAGTTTCCAGGACCATCCTGAAAATTTATTCCCGATTTGAAAATTAAAGTCGTTTAAATACATTTTCACCCATGATTATGTCTTAAACACTAATCTTTCATATCTATCTTGATTCTAATAGTCCAACTATTTAATCAACGATTTGTGGTACTATTTATTATAATGATTATAATAGTCCAACTATATAATCAAATATAATCTAAATTAATTAACCTCAATTACATTGATTACTATAATCCAATTATAAAATCAACTGTAAACTGAAATTAATTAATTCAAATATATTGATTAATATAATCCAATTATTTATAACCAACTATAATACAGTCCAACTGTTAAATAAAACAACAATTTAAATATTAGTCCAACTAACATTTAATCTAATGACGAAATAATTTAAATGAGCGCGTATGGCGAGTAATTGAACGAGTATTGCAAATTCAAATCTTGCCTCCCACTATTTTTCGGCGAGCCTCTAACCCTCTGTCGAGTACTCGGGAAACCGTGTTTCCTAGTGGGCTAGGATCCCGTTAAATATCACACAATCTTGACTTTGGCCAACAAATTGTATGGTAATTAACTAGGTAGATCTCTAAGATCAATTGGATCCAATCCAATTCCTAGATCCAGTAGGTGGACTTCCAAATCCTAAACATATATCTTATATATGCCAATACATCCAATGTATTACCTAACCTTTTTCCTCTGAATCAACTAGGCCTTGGCTTTGGCACAACAAACCTAATGATCCCAGTCAAGCGCGACCCATTGACCATGGAAAGCTTCGTAATCAATGTCGATGGACAAGAAGTGGTCTTGACTTTGGCCAACAAACCACAACTTGGACACGACACTGACATGTAACAAAGCCTTCGTGATTCAAACACATCTTCGACAGACAAGGGCTTGACTTTGGCCAACAACCCAATGCCGTCTCGGATCTTGAGTGAGAATCACTCAATGGAAGGAAAAACGCATGATATTTGATGAGGGTTTTTCGTGTGCAAATTGGCAACCATTTATTATCTTTGTTAAGGTCTCATCATCATACACCCTTAAACATGCATTCTAAACACATAATAAAGCGCATATGATAAAATAATAATGATATGCGGATGGATATTTTACACATTGATCATAGATCAAATCTCTCACTTTCTCTCTCCCGCTAGCACAAATATTTCTTCTACCTGTTACACTACACTTCTAAAGAAACCTCATTTACATTGAGGGGAATAGGTGAGAAGAGAATACAAAGAATATGAGGTGATAAGGCTGGACACGCAGGTCCAATTAATAAATCAAATTTATTACAACAATTTCTAAAATTGCCCCACCCATCTAATATCCATCTGATATCATTATTCATGCATCACAACCATGTATTCACTCAAGCATGTTATCAATCAATCTAATCCAATTAATTAATCTGATAATTAATGATCATCCAATGTTCAAACAACGATTTGATTTTGTTCGAGTCAAACTCGTTTTTGCGAATAAGTACTTAAAGTACGAATTCCCGAATTAAATTAAACTACATAATTAAATCCAATTTAATATGTATTTAATACTAATCCATTATTTAATTCCAAATTAAATATTACACTTTATTTTATTAATAAACCTTTACGACTTAAATTCCAAATTTAATCGTAACGCGTCTCAAAGACCGATTAATATCCAATATTAATTTAATTAAAGTCTAATGGGCTTTTAATTAATTTCTTAAGGCGTGGTCTTTTGGTCAACTCGGGTCAAACCCGCAACCAAAGTCCAATCCGGGATTTACCCTATAAGCCTTTAAATTAATTTTGGCCCATTAGGCCCAATTAAATCATAAAGGTCCATTATGTTGCATTTGGGCTTTATGGATGCGGTTTTGGGCCCAATTGGATCCAACCAATTTTGCCTAAAACAAACTTTGTACAACAAAGCCCAATAAGCCCAATAACAACAATTCAAGCTCAATTTCCAAAATTAGCCCAATTAATTAAATTACACAAATCCAATTTCGTAATTTAATTACCTAAAGTGTATGTCATGATTAATCACCCTAATTAACATTTCTAAAACACAAATTAGGCTAACTAATCATGCTTATCTTCATCATCACATGTCAAACACATTAAGATTAAAATCAAACCCATTACATGCTTTAATACTCTCGGTAATGTGGACTACTTCTATGTCAATTCTGAATTCAATCCAATTAAATCCAAATTAACATTAAATCAACATCCTCAATCGTTTCAAGTCATCCAATGATCAACGAAACAAAATTACCAAGATTTAGGGCATACTCTTATTCGGCCAACACATCAAAATTGGGGAAATTTGTTCCAAACAATATTTAATCAAATTGATCCAACCAATCATCAATTAAAATACATTCAAGCATACTTTATCATCCAATTTCATAATTGCATGCTCAAATCAATTTTACCCAATTTCAAGCTTTATGACATACTTGTCAATTTGGGGATTTTTCGTCCGATTCGAATTCAATTCAATTGATTCCGCAATCGACATCAAATCATATTCCCGAATGATTTCCAACACATCCAATTGTCAAAAATCAAAAATCCCAAGACATTAAAGGGCATCACATTTTCGGCCAAGGTGGAAATTTGGGGAAAAAATGATCCAATCAAATTTTCTTGAAATTGACCCAATCAATCTTCAATTCAAACACAATTAAGCATACAAATCCATCCAATTTAATTTTCATGCTCAAAATCAAGTTTGCCCAAATTTTAGCCCTAACTTTTTCATGCTTTTAACCTAAGCTCTTGATGCCATTGTTGGAGTTTCTATAGGTCCCAAGATCAAAACTCAAGCATGATACACAAGTGAATACAACGACGGAAGTGCGGAATACTTACATCGAGCGGTTGAGCGACGATTTGGGCAACAAAATTCGAATTCTGCACACTTTTGCAAAGCAGTGGGCTGCTGTGAACAGTGTTTGGCGCCCATTGTCTTCAAGATTTGAAGCTCCAAGCTTCAACATTTGGCTTCCGGCTCATGGGTATACTTCCCTTATCACCTTGCATGATCCCGGAGTGTGCTAGCACTCTTGTTTTGCCACAAAACACACTTGTTTCCCTCCATTTCTTTTGTTATTTTCGGCAGTTCACTGCCTCACAAAAACCAGAAATGGCGTGAGTGATGAGAGGAAGAAGAAGAGGAGAGAGAGGAGGGAAAGTGGAGAGTGATTAGTGTATTCATTGTATAAGGTTTTGTGTTGTTTTAATGCATCTTACACTTGAAATTAAATCAATTCATTTCAACACATTTGGCTTTAATTGCCAACCACACACATCACTCATCACATCAAGTCAACTCAATCAAGTTGTCAAGTCACATCACTCAAAGTGACAAGAGATTTGACGCTTGATGTGACTAATGATTTGACGCTTGATTTGACGAGCCGCGCTCGAATTCGAAATGCGAATGCGCTCGCAAATAATCTCGGGCTCGGATTCGCTAATTCCAAATTAACTAATTTTCAGTCGCGTCGTAATTAAATGATTACGCCTAGCGAAATCACTATTCACGTCGCTAACGAATTAATTCTAAATTAATTCGCTCGCCCGAATTAAAATCTAATTTTAATTCCGTGTCGAAATCCAATTTCGTTTAATATATCAAATATATTAATTAATCGATTAATTCCAAATTAATGTTTCTCTCTCTTTAATCGATATAATCCCAGATTAATTTTCTCTCTCATCATATTAATCCCAGATTAATAAAAGTGCGAGTCATACGTCATCGGTGAATCTTTGGGAAGCGACCCATGAGATCCCCGGATAATTCGGCAGTAAATACGGTCATCGGAGTATCCGAATCACGTACGTACCAAGTACTACGTTCTACCGATTTACGAGACACGATCGGCTTCTAGCAAAGCACGAAGTCTACCCAATTCTCCGGTCATATCCATCTAAGAATATTTAAGATCTGTATCAAGCGTAGTATACCAAGTATTGTGTATATCAGCCCAGTATCAGATAGTCACGTGCTAGGGCTGGGGCTGGATAAGTGTCTGCCCCGTCCGAAGCACATGTCGGATGTCTGGTAACTAGTCTCTATAATCGGATATGCATGACCTAGTCATAATATCCCGATGGTTGCGCAACACTTAAGAGCACTAATACCGTATCCTGTGTGACATCATCTCCACTATGACTGAAGTGATACTTCCGTCTTGACATCACACCCAATACTCTACGATTCTCAATATACCCAGCAGTTGGCGTACACAGAACCGGTTAGAGTCCTAGACGACCTCAACTAAAGTATATTGATTGTCGTAAGCATTAGCGGTGCAAGTCTCAGGTTAAGACCAAATACACCTACCCTGATGTCGGACTCCCATAGACACATAGTCATAATACCAATGGGATTCCGAGGGGTCTATCCAGAGCGAAGCTGTTTCCCGTACCATCGGTGAAACACAACCTCCTATCACACTTGCATAAGTATCCAATACTTAAATATATGAGAACTATGCCGTTGTGCCCTCACAACGCGCACAACTGCAATACTAGCCTATTCCGCATTATCGATGTCCTGTCTCGATAATACTCCGGCTAGGGATATTTAATGATTAATCCTTCGTGGACTGATACTGTCTCATATCATTCTCAATCCAGGAACTAATCATATGGACCTCTCTTCATTTATACATCTATGGTGATCTAATCACAAACGATGAGAGTGCAATCTCCTTTGTCACATAGTTAATTTGTACAGCAACACCGTGATCTGTACAAATAGTGATGCTATGGGTCATAACTGTCCAACAAAAAGGTTAGGCAATATATTGGATATATTGGCATATATAAGATATAAGTTTCGGATTTGGATGTCCACCTACTGGATCTAGGAATTAGATGGGATCCAATTAATCTTAGAGATCTACCTAGTTAATTATCATACAATTTGTTGGCCAAAGTCAAGATTGTGTGTTATTTAACGGATCCTAGCCCACTAGAAACAAGGTTTCCCGAGTACTCCACAGAGGGTTAGAGGCTCACTGAAAAATAGTGGGAGGCAAGTATTAAATTTGCAATATTCGTTTAGTTACTTGCCATACGCGCTCATATCAATTTTTCGTCGTTAAATAAAATTAATATATTAGTTGGACTAATATTTAATGTTGTTTTAAATAAACAGTGGGAATGTATTCAAACTATTTCATTTATAGTTGATTATATAATTGGATTATAGTAATTAATATATTTGAATTAATTATTTCAATTAATAGTTGATTTTATAATTGGATTATAGTAATCAATATAATTGAATTTAACCTATTAAATTATAGTGGATTATATAGTTAGACTATAGTAATCATTATAATGAATAGTACCTAAAATCGTTGATTTGATTGTTGGACTATTAGAATCAAGATAATTGAAAGATTAATGTTTAAAATATAATCTGGGTGTGAAATGTATTTAAACAACTTTAATTTTCAAATTGGGAATAAAATTTCAGGATAGTCCTGAAAACTAAGAAGTTACTTTGTTTGATAAAATAACATCTTATGCCTAAGCCCGGAATTAAGCAAATAGTAGAGCATGATCTTTGGAAGATTCATGTGATAATAACTTTAGTGCTTAATCCATTATGCTTGCCAAATAGACTCCTTAATTTCTTAATCAGAAATAAGGATTAGATCCTTATAATATGATAATGAAATTGAAGGATCTTCATAGATCTATTTTTAGATCTTTGAAGTACTAAATTGCAATAGTAAACTCTTGGAGAGTTAATGGCTATTCTTAAGGAGACAAAGCCAAAGTTTGCAATAAGGCAAGAAGCGCAAGGCGCACCTAATTTCGACATTCCGGAAGGCCAAGGCTTGGCCAAAGGCTTCTGGAGTGTGAAAAGGGCAAAAGACAAAATCATTATAATCTTCTGGGAAGATAAATGACATATCCCAGAATGTCTGCCTTAATTGTGGCAAACGGGGACACAGAAGCGTGACTACCGTATGGACAAGGCAGACTTGAAGGAATTGAAGACGAGCAAGGCTCTGACTTCAAATATGTTTGCAATAAACGTGTTCACTGCTAGTATTAAAATTGGATTTTAGATACTAAATGTGGTACATAAATATGTGCTGATGTGTAGAATCTGCTAAGAACGGGATACTGACTTCAGATGAGATTAATCTGCGAATTGAAAACGGGACGACATTCACTATTTTAACCGTAGATACCTAAGTTTAGGAACTACCCTTAGGGTATGTACTTAAATTAGGAAACTGTTACAATGTAACTAGTTTGACTAGATACATTATCTCTATATCAGGGTTTAACCCGTTGCGGATGTACCTTTATATTCTAGAACACTAAAGTATTTTATTTTATAAAGATGATATTGAGATAAACACATTAGATGTGAATAACAATATTTATATTTTGAATATAAATAAATCTCAAACATTTGACATGACAAACAAATAGCTCAAACTAAGTTAATCAGTTGAAACTTGTTTGTGGTATTGTTGTCTGGGACACAATTTAAACAAGACTCGTATATCCACACTTTTGAAGAGTGGATACTAGGAAAAATTTGATTCCATTCAAATAATGTCTACGAATCTAGTTTATTGGGCAAAGTGCCTAAAATACCTTTTACTTGGTAAAAGTACGAGTGCCACTGATCTGTTAGCCCTCGTTCATAGTGACGTAAATGGGCCCATATCTAGCTAGGCTAAAGATGGATATGAATATTTCGTGACCTTTACGGATGTGGTATCGCGTAATGGTTATGTGTTTCTTTTCAAACATGAATCAGAAACTTTTACAGTTTCGACACGAAATAGACAATTAGATCGGCTATAGTATTATACTGTCACGGTTAGACCATGATGAAAATACTTAAGCAATAAGTTTCTCAATACTTGAAAGAGTATAGTATTCTTTCAATGAGGACTCATTCCTGATGATTTGGGAATGCTAGGCATATGTTTGGATGATACCAAACTAGAACCCAAATCGGATAAGTGCCTAATTGTGGGTTATCCTAGGGAAACCAAAGTATAGTACTTATACAACTCACAAGAAAACAATGTTATTGTTGCTCACCATGCGGTTTTCCTAAGAGGAATACCTATATGCAGTGGTAAGTGGGAGGAAAGTAAAACTCGATGAAAATCGGAGTAATACTATTCCAGGCATCGATTCCTTAATGGAACACAAATAGTTCATCAAGGATGAAACTATACCAATAATCTTCGAATACACAAGAACCACGTAAGTCGAAGAGAGTCAGAAAACAACCTGGGTATGGGTTTCTGATCTCACCTCATAAAGATTTCAATCTTATTGAGGAATACGAACTGACTACGCATGAGGAAGTGATACAAGGTATCGACTCCCTATTATGGCAAAGTGCCATGACATCCGAAATGGATTCCATGTATACCAACCTAGTTTGGATACTAGTTGATGTACCACAAGGAATTGTGCCTACTGGTACTATATAAGTCTTCAAGGAAGACATACATGGATGGAAACATACCAACGTACTAAGCTAGGCTTGTAGCGAAAGGGTATCGTTATCAACATTATGCAGATTACGACGAAACCTTTTACCGGTTGCCATGATAAATCCATTTGGATAATGCTTGCTAATGCTGAATGTTTCATATATGAAATATGGTAGATAAATGCCAAAACCGTTTCCCTTAACAGAAACCTTTTGGAGGATGTTTACAATATCCTGACGGTTTTGTCGTACCACAACTAGCAAACAAGGTTTGCAGGTTATTCGATCCATGTTTGGATTGAAGCAAGCATTACGTTCTTGGAATTATCATTTTTGATGTAATCATAATGGTGTATGATTTAATTCAAAACGAAAATGATTCTTGTGTAAATAAGAAGGTTAGTGGGAGCGTACTGACAGTGAATGTCCTAAAAAATGATAATATGTCATTTCCTGGAAATCATTTTCCCATAATCACAATCAGTGAAGCTCCGTAGAATTCTTGGGAGAAACAACTTTTATTCTAGGAATAAAAATCTACTGGGATAGATTAAAAGTTGTTAACACTCTATGAGAAATCTTACATTGAAATAAATGTGCGCGACCTAGTGTCTCATAAGCTTTGAGCATATGGAGTCACAATCAGGCCAATCCAAGTGATAGTCACTGGATTGATGTTAAGAACATCCTTGAGTATCTTAGAGGAACTAATGATGCTTTCTTATACTATGGAGAAGGAAAAATTGAAGTGACTGGGTTCACTGTTGAAAGATTCCAAACCGATAAAACGACTATGAGTCGTAATAACGGTACTATAAAGTTTGAATAACGAAACAGTGAGCTGGAAATCTTTCAAGCAAGATACTGTTTCCGAATAAACAACACAAATGGATTATTGCTGCAGCTGAGGTAGTAATAGAATCCATCTGGGTCGATAAAAAATCTAATTAGATTAGATATAGTTCTGTTAGCAGCTGAGCTAGGCTACAGCGCAGGCTAAAAAATTAATGGTCTCATCAACGATCCAGATATATACTTCGATATTCATCTGATTCGTTCGAATCATACATCATGGCGATGTGATGATCGAATAAATCGCATCATATGATAATCATGCAAATCTGCTGACGAAAGTCTTTTCTCAGTAATTTGAGCGAACCGTACATAGTTCGGGTGTAAGACACTCAAGTGACTGGCTATAGGCCAAGTGGGAGATTGTTGGACAGTTATGACCCATATCGTCACTATTTGTACAGATCATGGTGTTGTTATACAAATTAACTATGTGACAAAGGAAATTGTTCTTTTATCATTTGTGATTAGATCACCAAGATAGATAAATGATGAAAGGTCCATATGATTAGTTCCTGTATTGAGATGATATGAGACAGTATCAATCCATGAAGGTTTAATCATTAAATATCCCTAGTAAGAGTATTATCGAGATTGGACATCGATAATGCGAAAAAGACTAGTATTACACTTGTATGCGTTGTAAGGGCATAACGGCATAGTTCTCATATATTTGGGTATAAGATACTCATGCAAGTGTAATAGGAGGTTGTGTTTTACCGATGGTACGGAAAACAGCTTCGCTTTGGATAGACCCATCGGAATTCCATTGGTAATATGACTATGTGTCTATGGAAGTCCGAATCAGGGTAGGTGTATTTGGTCTTAACCTGGGACTTGCACCGCTAGTACTTGCGACAATCAATATACTTTGGTTTTGGTCGTCCAGGGCTTTAACAGGTTCTGTGTACGCCTCTTCTGGGTATATTGAGAATCGTAGTGTATTGGGTGTGATGTCGAGATGGAAGTATCACTCCAGTCATAGTGGAGATGATGATCACGGAGGATACGGAACTCGTTCTCTTATATGCTGCAGATATCGAGATATTATGACTAGGTCATGTTTATCCGATTATAGAGACTAGTTACCAGAGATCCGATATGTGCTTCGTACGGGGCAGACACATTTCCAGCCCTAGGCCTTGCACGTGACATCCGATACTGGATCGAGATACGCAATACTACGCCTGATATAGATCTGGGATAAATTTGTAAAACCGTAGTACTAGGTACTTACGTGTTCGGATAGTACGACGATCGAATTTACTGCCAACATATTCGGGGATATCATGGGTCCCTTCCCGAAGATTCACCGATGACGTATGACTCGCACTTTATTAATCTGGGATTAATTAATGATGAGAGAGAAAATTAATCTGGCATTAATAGCGGAGATATTTTATCTGAGATAAAATATCATTTAAAGAGAGAGAACGATTAATTTGGAATTAATCGATAAAATTAATATATTTGATATATTAAACGAAATTGGATTTCGACGCAGAATTGAAATTAGATTTTAATTCGGGCGAACGAGTTAATTTAGAATTAATTCGTTAGCGACGTGAATAGTAATTTTGCTAGGCAAAATTATTTAATTAAATTAGATTTAATTTCGTCGCAACGGAAAATTCATTAATTTGGAATTAGCGAACCCGAGCCCGAGAGTGTTTGCGCGCACACTCGCATTTCGAATTCAAGTGCGGCCCACAAGTCACATCAAGCGTCAAATCACTAGTCAATCGATTGATGTGATGTCTAGTCACTTTGAGTGATTTGACAACTTGTCACTTGTGATTGATGGTGGTAGTTGGAGAGCTTTAATGCTTTTGCCTTTTTGACTTTTTGAAATTCATAAATTTTGTATATGTTTAATTGATTTTGAAAATCAATTAACAAAATACACAAAACCAACTTCTTCTCTCTCATTTTTTCTCTCCCTCTCTCTCGCCCAAGGGGCATTCTTTCTTCTTCATTTTTCTGGTTTCACCGTGAGCCATGGAGAAGCAATAGGAAATTTTGCCGAAAAAATTTCCGGAGTGCTAGCACGATTTTGGAGTCTTGCGAAGGTGATAGGGAACCGCACCCGTGAGCATGGAATCACACCATTCGAAAGCTTGGAGCTTGAGATCATCCATGGCCGAATTTCTTGGAGGACAAAAACCAGTGAAGCCGAGAGCTTCATCACCTTGGAGGACAAAATTTTCTTCGTCGCATCGCTCAACCGATCATTGTAAGTATTCCGTAACTTCCTTGTTGTATTCACACATTGTTTCATTGCTTAAAACGATCCTGGTTAGACCGTAGAAACCCAACAATGGTATTAGAGCAAAGTTGAGCATGAAACTTGAACTTACGGTTAAAATTGGGTAAATTGATTTTGAGCATGATTTGATAAAATTAGTTGATTGAGTATGCTTGAATGATGTCTAATTGAAGTTGGATATGATTAATTTCATGAAATATTAATTGGATCAATTTTTCCCATTTTGGTTGGCTTGGCCGAATCATATGGAGCCCTAAATGTCTTGGTATTTTTGATTTTTGATTCATTGGATGACTTGAAATCAATTGGGTAATGTTGAATTGGATTTGATTGGATTAAAACTGAATCGGACAAAGAAATCCCTACCATTGCTGAGACTAGTAAGCATGAAATGGGTTTGATTTTTGATTAAAATGTGTTGGACATGTTTTGATGTTAATGAGGATAATTAATTAGGCTAATTGGTGTTTTGGAAATATTGATTTGGTTGATTAATTATGGAATACACTTTGATTAATTAAGTTATAAAATTTGGAATTTGGTAATTTAATTAATTTGGCCTATTTTGGAAATTGGGCTTGTAAAGTTGTAATTGGGCTAATTGGGCTTGGTTGTACCAAGATTGGTTTAGGCAAATTGGTTGGATCCAATTGGGCCCAAAACCATATCCATAAAGACCAATTATGACTTAAATGGACCTTTAAATTTTAATTGGGCCTAAATTGGTTTCTTGGCAAATAAGGGTGATTCCTTAAATGGGCTTTGGTATTTGGGTTTGACCCAATTGACCAAAAGTCCATGCCTTAAGAAATTAATTAAAAGCCCATTAGACTTTAAATTAAATTAACATTGGATGTTAATCGGGCTTTGAGACCCGTAACGATTAGATTTGGCATCTAAGTCGTAAAGGTACTTTAAAAAGTGTAATATTTAACAAGACGCATTAAGCTTAAGACTTAATAAGTAAACCTTTAAATTACCCAAACTATAAAATAACCACTTATAAACCGGTGATATTAGAATTCATCACAACCCCAGATAACTAATTTAGTTACGACACATAACTAGGGCTAGTAAAAACTTAAATAAAATAAAAGACATAAAGTAAATTGCTGAAAAGTAAATTGCTGAAAAGTAAATGCCGGAAAGTAAATGTTGAAATTAAATACAGAAAATTAAATGCTGAAAAGTAAATGGTGAAAGTAAATTACTGAAAAGTAAATGCTGAAAGTAAATTGATGAAAAGTAAATGCTAAAAGTAAATTGCTGAAAAGTAAATAAAGTAAAAGTACAGTAAAAGAAAATGCTGAGGTAAAATGATCAACTTTTATTACTTCTATTTTAGATATCTCCCTTAATATAATATATTAACTTTGCATGATAATTACCAACCAGCCATATAGGCGGTATCCAGATTAAGTCAAATTAATAATTAATTACGAACCGACCAATCAGGCGGTATCCAGTTTAGTCAGGTTAAAACCAATTTAAATAATTACCAACCGACCAATATGGCGGTATCCTCGTTAAGTCAGTTTTAACTAGTTTATATATTATAATTAAGAGAGATTAATCTAAATATTAGTAATAAAAGTTTTACATTTTATCCAGCAAAGGGGAGTTACCTCCTCATTACTGAAAAGTAAAAACTGAAAATTAAAGAAAGAAAAGTATTGTGCGTAAAAACAAATTGCGGAAAGTAAAAACTGTAAAGTAAAGAAAAGAAAGTGTGTGAAAGCGGAAATTAATTACTGAAAGCTGTAAATAAACAAACAAGATACAATCTTCTTAGTATTATTAAGGAATTCCTTAGAAGAAAGTATGAATTTACAAATGAAATGGCTTGGTATTTCTAAGTAAAATTTTACCTCCATCAAATCATCCACCAAATCCATTATTAATTGCTCCACTAATTGCTCCACCAAATCCATTATTAATTGCTCCACCAAATCCATTATTATTGCTCCACTAATTTCTTATCATGTTTTGTGGTGATTTGATAATTTTTATTATTATTTTTTTGCTTTGAAAATGATTGAAAGTGACTTTAATAATTACACACAACACACTTCTAGATAGTTCATCAATTTCTGGCATGAAATATTCAGAATTCAAAATTTTTTAGTCTTTCAAAGTTGTAGATCTTTGAGTCTTCTTTAATCTGGAACTTGAATCAGCTCAATTCCATATTGGAGTAAAATTTTATGCCCAAACTACGACAGATGCGCAAAATTGGAATTTCCAAAACTGCACTTCGTTAAAACACCCTTTCAAGTTTCCAATCTCCAAAATTAATATGTCAAGTCCAAGTTTTGCCCTTATTTGACTCACATTTCGTCCTAAATGATTTCATTCTGTCCCAATATTATTTTATCTGCAAAATAAACTAAAACACATCAAAACGTTCATCAAACCCGAGAAACTAAACAAAATATTAAGTAAAAGGGACGATAAATATTGATATATTTTCCGCTCATCACACCCCCAAACCTAACATTTTACTAGTCCTCAAGCAAAACAACAAAATAAAATAGAAGAAATAATTAAAATTAAACTAATCCACTTTCGTAGGGATCACAGTTGTATTTAGCATATGCAACAAGCCTTTAAACCCCTAGGTGTCCCTAGTGGATGAGTTATAGTCTCGTGAGGGCTTACAGCAACGATACCCACAAATATTTTACAAAAGTAAGAAGATAATAAAACTAATGCACACAAAAGCAAAAAGACAAGAGAAAAGAGATTAAAGAAGTTAGGGACTAATCAGGTGAAACTTCTATTCCAAGTTACTAGTTGTTTTCTTTCTTTCTAAATTACTGAATAAGTAAATTTTCCGATTATATTTACCATTCTCCATATGCACAGCCGAAAAAATGTTAATCAACTCATTTTTGCCCACAACTGTCACAAGTGCAGTTGATAAGAGAGTAATATTTTTGTCCTAAAGTTTTATCAGAATTCACACCATTTTAGAGCAATGGAATAATTTTTTCTGATTTTTCTAATTTTTTCTTTGATTTTTTGATTTTTGATTTTTTTTTATTTCTATACAATATCTTCAATCTATGTAGCGAGTGTTGGGTCGGTGGCTTCCAAACCAGTTGGCTTTAGGGCACCAGGTGTTAAGACACCCCTAGGAACTTAATTACTCAGACTTCAGATATATATATTTTTGCAGCATCTTTGATCCATGTAGCGAGCTTTGGGGCAGTGACTCCCAAACCAGTTGGCTTTAGGGTACTAAGTGTTAAAACACCCTTACAGACTTAATAACTTGGATCTCAGACTTTTTTTTTTACTCCATCACTTTTTGAGATGCTGCCTCCAATTGAACTAGAGCACTGAATATTACAAACTTTTCAATTATAGCTCATGTCCGTATGTTACTATGCATATTGATAATACATGCTAACTAAGCATATGAAGATCCATTTTAGTCAGTATTATGGAGAATTCACAAATTAAATAATTCAAAAGGAAATAAATAAAAATTAACTTATTCCGAATTAGGTTTGAGATACGTCTCAGGAGTGGAAACTCCTTACTCAGCTATCCCTTACCAATTTCACCTTTTTAGGGCACCAGGTGTTAAGACACCCCTACGAACTTAATTACTCAGACTTCAGATATATATATATTTTACAGCATCTTTGATCCATGTAGCGAGCTTTGGGTAGTGACTCCCAAACCAGTTAGCTTTAAGGCACTAGGTGTTAAAACACCCTTACATAACTCGGATCTCAGACGTTTTTTTTTTTACTCCGTCACTTTTTGAGATGCTGCCTCCAATTAAACTAGAGCACTGAATATTACGAACTTTTTAATTATAGCTCATGTCTGTATGTTACTATGCATGTTGATAATACCTGCTAACTAAGCATATGAAGATCCATTTTTGTGAGTATTATGGAGAATTCACAAATTAAATAATTCAAAAGGAAATAAACAAAAATTAATTTGTTCCGAATTAGGTTTGAGATACGTCTCAGGAGTGGAAACTCCTTACTCAGCTATCCCTTACCAATTTCACCTTTTTGTCAAAATAAAAACGCAAAAACGCAAAATAATTTTGTAATTTTGAAAAAATTTCAATAATTTTTTGTATTTTTCAAAAACTTTGGCTAAAAATAAAAACAACACACAACTAAAAACAAGCTACTAATAAACTAATTTCCTCCCCCAAACCTAAATGAGACATTGTCCCCAATGTCTTAAACAGTAGAAGAAGAGTTTAGAAGATAGTACCTGGTTAACTGAAATTCTACACGAAAAGTTAAAGGTTAAGATACAGATTAATCCGACGCCTCTTACCACGATCATCCTCGGACCAATTTATCTGTGAAAGGATAGGGTCAATTTGTGGTTCATAGGATAATATTTGGTCAATTAGATCCAGAGCAGTTCTGGCAGTGAAGAGGAGTTCTTTTAAAGGTTTTGACACAAACCCATTTCTCCGGGCATCATCAAGAAACACACAAAGAAAATCATAAAATCCATCAATGTTAAATAGCCCAATTGGTTTCTGGTGTATGTTCAAGTTCGCCCAAGATAGCACTATAAAAATTTCCTCCAATATGCTCAAGCCACCTGGCAAAGCAATAAAAGCATCATCACGGTTAATCATTTCTACGAATCATTCAGACATACCTGGCACGATCAGTTCCTCTCCGTTTGATGGTTCAATAAGATTTGCCTCTGCCAAAGGTTTTGGGATGATTCCCAAAACGTGACTACCTTTTTCCTGTATGGCCTCTGAAACGATCCTTATTAGTCCAAGATTACCTCCGACCTATACTAAGTGTATATTCCTTGCAGTTAAGACTCGATCAAATTCATCTGCTACTTCTACGTATTATGGGTTAGTACAAACACTAGTACCGCAAAACACACAAATGTTTTCAACTCATCTTCTTGAAGTGGCTTCCATGTTTTACTCTAGTTGTCTTCAAAAGTGCAATGATGAGTTGAATTTATAACACCTGAAAAGGGTGAGTAAAATAATAGCACTAGTACCTGCCAAATGACAATTATTAGTTAACAATAAAATAAATCGTGATAGTCAAAAAGGTCCGGATCCTGTCGGAGAAAATAAAAGAAAACAACAAAATAAATTACAATTATTAGGAAAAGACAAAGAGATATAATATGTACAAGAAAAGTAGCAGCTTGATTGTTGTCTATACGTCAGGGACAAGTTTCCCATCCAATTTTCTTATAAATTGGCAAACATGGTCTTTTGAGTCAGATTCCCGAGACTTAATTGTTGTCTTTCTCTTAGAAATTGTGTATGTAATTTGTGAATGGCTATATGAATATATCCACTTAGATGCGTATCAAGACTTGAAGATATATTATCTACAGACTCCTTACTCAAGCCATCCCTAATGAATTTATTTTTGTCTTCGTGATTATCAGACACCATTCCTAAAGAACGACAACGAGTATTGCAATTCCAGCGTGCACATTTATAACAAACACCCATTTGCTTAGCTCTACGTTTCTTTGCATAGGTACTTCTTCCAAAACCAGGCAGAGATGTGAAATAAAAGAGTCAAAAGACTCACCTGCCAATCGGACCCGTGCTTCGATTACCCAACGAATGTCATTAGGAATATCATGGATCATCAGTAGTCTCATTCGTTCCAAGCGAGCTTTGTAGACTTTCATCAGAGGGTTTTGAGGGAGAGAAGGAAATTGCTTGTGAAGAATTGTGAGAACTTCTTCCATCGTGAAATGACTTTACCTGTAAAAATTAAACGCACAAAAATAAAACACACCAGATCACAATATATACACAAATTGCATGGGTTGCCTCCCTGCGAGCGCTAAGTTTAAAGTCGTCAGCTAGACATGACTTCTCGAACGTTAGGCTGGATCTGAAAGTGTGACACTTTCTTTTTGTCGCTCAAATGATTCTCCCGAGTAGTGCTTGACATGCTTGTTTTTAACCTTGAATGTTTTGTTGGAGTCGGGATCATGTATCTCAACGGCTCTTTCTGGTAAAACCTTGGTGATCATAAATGGATCTGACCACCGTGATTTTGGCTTCCATGGGAAAAATTTCACCATTGATTTGTTTAACAGTACTTTCTGCCCTGGTTCCAATTGTATGCGCACTAACTTCTCATAATGTCTCTTCTTGGCCTTTTCTTTATACAATTTGGCATCCTCAAAAGGCTGATTGTGAAATTCCTCCAATTCGTTGAGCTGGTGGAACTTTTTCTCTTTTGTTGCTTGTAGTGTAAGAATTGGCTTTTTCACTGCAAAAGACGTTTTATCTTCAGGCTCCATAGGCAATTGACATATTTTAAGTTTATCAATAGAACTTTGTATTGCATTGGAGTTCTGAATGGTAATGTGTATCACATCAAGTCTGAAACATTCTTCATTCTTTTCATCATCTGGGAAATTCATGGCCTTGAAAACATTGAATGTTACTTCTTGGTCATGTACCCTCATGGTTAATTCTCCTTTTTGTACATCAATAATGGTTCGACCTGTAGCCATGAATGGTCTCCCGAGAATGAGCGGCACGTCTTCGTCTTCTTCCATATCAAAGACAATAAAATCTGTTGGGAAATTGAATTTGTCAACCTTGACCAACACATCATCAACTACGCCTATTGGAAATACGAGCGTTCTATCAGCAAGTTGTAGAGAGACTGAAGTGGGCATTGTTTCTCCAATCTGCAGTTTCCTGAAAATAGAAAAAGGCATCAAGTTAACACTTGCACCTAAATCACATAAAGCTTACCAAAGTTATGTTCTCCTATGATGCATGGAATGGTGAAACTGTCAAGATCTTTCAACTTCGGGGGAAGTTTCCTCTGAATGATGGCACTGCATTCTTCCGTCAATGCTACTGTCTCGTAGTCTCCCAATCTCTGTTTTCGTGAAAGAATGTCTTTCATGAATTTGACAAAGCTGGGCATTTGTTCCAAGGCTTCTGCAAATGGAATGTTGATGTGCAGCTTTTTGAACACCTCCAGGAAATGAGCAAACTGCTTGTCCAGTTTGTTTTTTTGAAGACGCTGAGGAAAAGGTAGAGGTGGAGTGATCTGTTCTTTTTCCTTTGCTTTTTTTTCCTCCATATGTTGCTTTGTTTCTTTTGGAATATCTTCAATTGTTGCCTTGATTCCAACATCTTTGTTGATTTTAGTACCGCTTTTCAAGGTGATGGCTTGACATTGCTCTTTCCTTCGGTTCCATGGATTTGGTTCTGTTTTGCTGGGAAGATTACCTGGCGGTCTGTAACTTTGAGTATTGGCCAGTTGTCCCATTTGATTCTCCAGTGCTTTGATAGAGGCTGAATGGCTTTGATTCAATGCTACTTGATTTTGAACCATAGCTGTTAAAGCATCGTATTTTGCTTCTTGCTTCTTCAACTGGCCAGCACTTCTATTATTCATGGTTATTTTTCATGCTCTTAGCCTTTGTTCTGTTGCTGGAATCCATGTGGTGGATAGTTCTGTTGTTGGAATCCCGGTGGGGGATTATTGGATAGTTCTGTTGTTGGAATCCCGGTGGGGGATTATTCTTTTGCCCTGAATTGTTGCTCCATGAAAAATTCGGATGATTCCTCCACCCTAGGTTGTAGGTGTTGGAATATGGATTGTTCCTCTATCTGTTGAAATTGTTGACATAATTCACCATCTCTTCAAGTTGGTTTGGTTCTGATGCTCCTTCATATGGTGAGCTTCTGGATCCAGTGATGAGAGTCTCCATGAATTTGCATATCTAATCCAGCTTGGCGTTGACTACTGTATTGGCTCCACTTTCATAAATTCATGCAATTCTTTGGAACATGCTCCTTTCTGTTGGCCACAAGGAATTATTATTGGTTGTTTCTTCGATTAGGTCCCACGCTTGATCTTCTCATTTTGCCATTAAAGCTCCTCCAGCAGCAGCATCGATTGTGGTTCTCATCAGTCCATAAAGTCCATTATAGAAGGTTTGGACTTGAAGCCATTTTGGAATTATCATTTTTGATGTAATCATAATGGTGTATGATTTAATTCAAAACGAAAATGATTATTGTGTATATAAGAAGGTTAGTGGGAGCGCACTGACAGTGAATGTCCTAAATAATGATAATATGTCATTTCCTGGAAATGATATTCCCATAATCACAATCAGTGAAAGCTTGGCTTTCATGAAAATTCTCCGTAGAATTCTTGGGAGAAACAACATTTATTCTAGCAAACAAGGTTTACAGGTTATTCGATCCATGTTTGGATTGAAGCAAGCATTACGTTCTTGGAATTATCATTTTTGATGTAATCATAATGGTGTATGATTTAATTCAAAACGAAAATGATTCTTGTGTAAATAAGAAGGTTAGTGGGAGCGTACTGACAGTGAATGTCCTAAAAAATGATAATATGTCATTTCCTGGAAATCATTTTCCCATAATAACAATCAGTGAAGCTCCGTAGAATTCTTGGGAGAAACAACTTTTATTCTAGGAATAAAGATCTACTGGGATAGATTAAAAGTTGTTAACACTCTCTGAGAAATCGTACATTGAAATAAATGTGCGCGACCTAGTGTCTCATAAGCTTTGAGCATATGGAGTCACAATCAGGCCAATCCAAGTGATAGTCACTGGATTGATGTTAAGAACATCCTTGAGTATCTTAGAGGAACTAAGGATGCTTTCTTATACTATGGAGAAGGAAAACTTGAAGTGACTGGGTTCACTGTTGAAAGATTCCAAACCGATAAAACGACTATGAGTCGTAATAACGGTACTATAAAGTTTGAATAACGGAACAGTGAGCTGGAAATCTTCCAAGCAAGATACTGTTACCGAATAAACAACACAAATGGATTATTGCTGCAGCTGAGGTAGCAATAGAATCCATTTGGGTTGATAATAAATCTAATTAGATTAGATATAGTTCTGTTAGCAGCTGAGCTAGGCTACAACGCAGGTAAAAAAATTAATGGTCTCATCAACGATCCGGATATATACTTCGATATTCATCTGATTCGTTCGGATCATACATCATGGCGATGTGATGATCGAATAAATCGCATCAGATGATAATCATACAAATCTGCTGACGAAAGTCTTTTCTCAGTAATTTGAGCGAACCGTACATAGTTCGGGTGTAAGACACTCGAGTGACTGACTATAGGCCAAGTGGGAGATTGTTGGACAGTTATGACCCATATCATCACTATTTGTACAGATCATGGTGTTGTTATACAAATTAACTATGTGACAAAGGAAATTGTTCCTTTATCATTTGTGATTAGATCACCAAGATATATAAATGATGAAAGGTCCATATGATTAGTTCCTGGATTGAGATGATATGAGACAGTATCAATCCATGAAGGTTTAATCATTAAATATCCCTAGTCATAGTATTATCGAGATTGGACATCGATAATGTGGAAAAGACTAGTATTACACTTGTGCGCGTTGTGAGGGCATAACGGTATAGTTCTCATATATTTGGGTATAGGATACTCATGCAAGTGTAATAGGAGGTTGTGTTTTACCGATGGTACGGAAAAAAGCTTCGCTCTGGATAGACCCCTCGGAATTCCATTGGTAGTATGACTCTGTGTCTATGGAAGTCCGAATCAGGGTAGGTGTATTTGGTCTTAACCTGAGACTTGCACGCTAGTACTTGCGAAAATCAATATACTTTGGTTTTGGTCATCCAGGGCTTTAACAGGTTCTGTGTACGCCTCTTCTGGGTATATTGAGAATCGTAGTGTATTGGGTGTGATTTCGAGATGGAAGTATCACTCCAGTCATAATGTAGATGATTATCATGTAGGATACAGAACTCGTTCTCTTATATGCTGCAGCTATCGGGATATTATGACTAGGTCATGTTTATCCGATTATAGAGACTAGTTACCAGAGATCCAATATGTGCTTCGTACGGGGCAGACACATTTCCAGCCACAGGTCTTGCACGTGACATCCGATACTGGATCGAGATACGCAATACTACGTATACTACGCCTGATAAAGATCACTTATTCCTGTAAGGATATTTCTGGAGAATTGGGTAGGCGTGGCGCTTTGCTAGAAGCCAACCTTGTCTTGTAAATCGGTAAAAACGTAGTATTAGGTACTTACGTTTTCGGATAGTACGACAATCGAATTTACTGCCAACATATCCGGGGATCTCATGGGTCGCTTCCCGAAGATTCACCAAAGACGTATGACTCGCACATTATTAATCTGGGATTAATTAATGATGAGAGAGAAAATTAATCTGGGATTAATAGCGGAGATATTTTATCTGGGATAAAATATCATTTAAAGAGAGAGAACAATTAATTTGGAATTAATCGATAAAATTAATATATTCGATATATTAAACGAAATTTAATTTTGACGCAGAATTGAAATTAGATTTTAATTCGGGCGAACGAGATAATTTAGAATTAATTCATTAGCGACGTGAATAGTAATTTTGCTAGGCAAAGTTATTTAATTAAATTAGATTTAATTTCGTCGCAACAGAAAATTCGTTAATTTGGAATTAGCGAACCTGAGCCCGAGAATGTTTGCGGGCACACTCACATTTCGAATTCAAGTGCGGCCCATAAGTCACATCAAGCGTCAAATCACTAGTCAATCGATTGATGTGATGTTTAGTCACTTTGAGTGATGTGACAACTTGTCACTTGTGATTGATGGTGGTAGTTGGAGAGCTTTAATGCTTTTGCCTTTTTGACTTTTTGAAATTCAAAAATTTGGTATATGTTTAATTGATTTTGAAAATCAATTAACAAAATACACAAAACCAACTTCTTCTCTCTCATTGTTTCTCTACCTCTCTCTCGCCCAAGGGGCATTCTTTATTCTTCATTTTTCTGGTTTCACCGTGAGCCATGGAGAAGCAATAGGAAATTTTGCGGCAAATTTCCGGAGTGCTAGCACGATTTTGGAGTCTTGCAAAGGTGATAGGGAACCGCACCCGTGAGCATGGAATCACACCATTCGAAAGCTTGGAGCTTGAGATCATCCATGGCCAAATTTCTTGGAAGACAAAAACCAGTGAAGCCGAGAGCTTAATCACCTTGGAGGAAAAGCTTTTCTTAGCGAACCCGAGCTCGAGAGTGTTTGCGGGAACACTCGCATTTCGAATTCAAGTGCGGCCCACAAGTCACATCAAGCGTCAAATCACTAGTCAATCGATTGATGTGATGTCTAGTCACTTTGAGTGATGTGACAACTTGTCACTTGTGATTGATGGTGGTAGTTGGAGAGCTTTAATGCTTTTGCCTTTTTGACTTTTTGAAATTCATAAATTTTGTATATGTTTAATTGATTTTGAAAATCAATTAACAAAATACACAAAACCAACTTCTTCTCTCTCATTTTTTTCTCTCCCTCTCTCTCGCCCAAGGGGCATTCTTTCTTCTTCATTTTTCTGGTTTCACCGTGAGCCATGGAGAAGCAATAGGAAATTTTGCGAAAAAATTTCCGAAGTGCTAGCACGATTTTGAGTCTTGCGAAGGTGATAGGGAACCGCACCCGTGAGCATGGAATCACACCATTCGAAAGCTTGGAGCTTGAGATCATCCATGGCCGAATTTCTTGGAGGACAAAAACAAGTGAAGCCGAGAGCTTCATCACCTTGGAGGAAAAAATTTTCTTCGTCGCATCGCTCAACCGATCATTGTAAGTATTCCGTAACTTCCTTATTGTATTCGCACATTGTTTCATTGCTTAAAACGATCCTGGTTAGACCGTAGAAACCCAACAATGGTATTAGAGCAAAGTTGAGCATGAAACTTGAACTTAGGGTTAAAATTGGGTAAATTGATTTTGAGAATGATTTGATAAAATTAGTTGATTGAGTATGCTTGAATGATGTTTAATTGAAGTTGGATATGATTAATTTCATGAAATATTAATTGGATCAATTTTTCCCATTTTGGTTGGCTTGGCCGAATCATATGGAGCCCTAAATGTCTTGGTATTTTTTATTTTTGATTCATTGGATGACTTGAAATCAATTGGGTAATGTTGAATTGGATTTGATTGGATTAAAACCGAATCGGACAAAGAAATCCCTACCATTCCCGAGACTAGTAAGCATGAAATGGGTTTCATTTTTTATTAAAATGTGTTGGACATGTTTTGATGTTAATGAGCATAATTAATTAGGCTAATTGGTGTTTTGGAAATATTGATTTGGTTGATTAATTATGGAATACACTTTGATTAATTAAGTTATAAAATTTGGAATTTGGTAATTTAATTAATTTGGCCTATTTTGGAAATTGGGCTTGTAAAGCTGTAATTGGGCTAATTGGGCTTGCTTGTACCAAGATTGGTTTAGGCAAATTGGTTGGATCCAATTGGGCCAAAACCATATCCATAAAGACCAATTATGACTTAAATGGACCTTTAAATTTTAATTGGGCCTAATGGGCCTAAATTGGTTTCTTGGCAAATAAGGTGATTCCTTAAATGGGCTTTGGTATTTGGGTTTGACCCAATTGACCAAAAGTCCATGCCTTAAGAAATTAATTAAACCCATTAGACTTTAAATTAAATTAACATTGGATGTTAATCGGGCTTTGAGACCCGTACGATTAGATTTGGCATCTAAGTCGTAAAGGTACTTTAAAAAGTGTAATATTTAACAAGACGCATTAAGCTTAAGGCTTAATAAGTAAACCTTTAAATTACCCAAACTATAAAATAACCACTTATAAACCGATGATATTAGAATTCATCACAACCCCAGATAACTAACTTAGTTACGACACATAACTAGGGCTAGTAAAAACTTAAATAAAATAAAAGACATAAAGTAAATTGCTGAAAAGTAAATGCCGGAAAGTAAATGTTGAAATTAAATACAGAAAATTAAATGCTGAAAATTAAATGGTGAAAGTAAATTACAGAAAAGTAAATGCTGAAAGTAAATTGCTGAAAAGTAAATGCTAAAAGTAAATTGCTGAAAAGTAAATAAAGTAAAAGTACAATAAAAGAAAATGCTGAGGTAAAAGGATCAACTTTTATTACTTCTATTTTAGATATCTCCCTTAATATAATATATTAACTTTGCATGATATTTACCAACCAGCCATATAGGCGGTATCCAGATTAAGTCAAATTAATAATTAATTACGAACCGACCAATCAGGCGGTATCCAGTTTAGTCAGGTTAAACCAATTTAAATAATTACCAACCGACCAATATGGCGGTATCCTTGTTAAGTCAGGTTTTAACTAGTTTATATATTATAATTAAGAGAGATTAATCTAAATTAGTAATAAAAGTTTTACATTTTATCCCAGCAAAGGGTAGTTACCTCCTCATTACTGAAAAGTAAAAACTGAAAATTAAAGAAAGAAAAGTATTGTGCGTAAAAACAAATTGCGGAAAGTAAAAACTGAAAAGTAAAGAAAAGAAAGTGCGAAAGCGGAAATTAATTACTGAAAGCTGTAAATAAACAAACAAGATACAATCTTCTTAGTATTCTTAAGGAATTCCTTAGAAGAAAGTATGAATTTACAAATAAATTGGCTTGATATTTATAGGTAAAATTTTACCTCCATCAAATCATCCACCAAATCCATTATTAATTGCTCCACCAAATACATTATTAATTGCTCCACTAATTTCTTATCATGTTTGGTGGTGATTTGATAATTTTTATTATTTATTTTTTTTTTGCTTTGAAAATGATTGAAAATGACTTTAATAATTACACACAACACACTTCTGGATAGTTCATCAATTTCTGGCATGAAATATTCAGAATTCGAAATTATTTAGTCTTTCAAAGTTGTAGATCTTTGAGTCTTCTTTAATCTGGAATTTGAATCAGCTCAATTCGATATTGGAGTAAAAATATATGCCCAAACTACGACAGATGCGCAAAATTGGAATTTCCAAAACTTCACTTCGTTAAAACACCCTTTCAAGTTTCCAATCTGCAAAATTAATATGTCAAGTCCAATTTTTGCCCTTATTTGACACACATTTCGTCCTAAATGATTTCATTCTGTCCCAATATTATTTTATCTGCAAAATAAACTAAAACACATCAAAACGTTCATCAAACCCGAGAACTAAACAAATATTAAGTAAAAGGGACGATAAATATTGATATTTTTCCGCTCATCACACCCCCTAACCTAACATTTTACTAGTCCTCAAGCAAAACAACAAAATAAATACAAGAAATAATTAAAATTAAACTAATCCACTTTCGTAGGGATCACAGTTGCATTTAGCATATGCAACAAGCCTTTAAACCCTTAGGTGTCCCTAGTGGACGAGTTATAGTCTCGTGAGGGCTTACAGCAACGATACCCACAAATATTTTACAAAAGTAAGAAGATAATATAAACTAATGCACACAAAAGCAAAAAGACAAGAGAAATAGATTAAAGAAGTTAGGGACTAATCAGGTGAAACTTCTATTCCAAGTTACTAGTTGTTTTCTTTCTTTCTAAATTACTGAATAAGTAAATTTTCCGATTATATTTACTATTCTCCATATGCACAGCCGAAAAAATGTTAATCAACTCATTTTTTCCCACAACAGTCACAAGTGCAGTTGATAAGAGAGTAATATTTTTGTCCTAAAGTTTTATCAGAATTCACACCATTTTGGAGCAATGGAATAATTTTTTCTGATTTTTCTAATTTTTTTCTTTGATTTTTTTATTTTTGATTTTTTTTTATTTATATACAATATCTTCCATCTATGTAGCGAGTGTTGGGTCGGTGGCTCCCAAACCAGTTGGCTTTAGGGCACCAGGTGTTAAGACACCCCTACGAACTTAATTACTCAGACTTCAGATATATATATTTTTGCAGCATCTTTGATCCATGTAGCGAGCTTTGGGGCAGTGACTCCCAAACCTGTTGGCTTTAAGGTACTAGGTGTTAAAACACCCTTACAGACTTAATAACTCGGATCTCAGACGTTTTTTTTTACTCCATCACTTTTTGAGATGCTGCCTCCAATTGAACTAGAGCACTGAATATTACGAACTTTTCAATTATAGCTCATGTCCGTATGTTACTATGCATATTGATAATACCTGCTAACTAAGCATATGAAGATCCATTTTAGTCAGTATTATGGAGAATTCACAAATTAAATAATTCAAAAGGAAATAAACAAAATTAACTTGTTCCGAATTAGTTTGAGATACGTCTCAGGAGTGGAAACTCCTTACTCAGCTATCTCTTACCATTTCATTTCACCTTTTTAGGGCACCAGGTGTTAAGACAACCCTACGAACTTAATTACTCAGACTTCAGATATATATATTTTTGTAGCATCTTTGATCCATGTAGCGAGCTTTGGGGCAGTGACTCCCAAACCAGTTAGCTTTAGGGCACTAGGTGTTAAAACACCCTTACATAACTCGGATCTCAGACGTTTTTTTTTTACTCCATCACTTTTTGAGATGCTGCTTCCAATTAAACTAGAGCACTGAATATTACGAACTTTTTATTATAGCTCATGTCCGTATGTTACTATGCATGTTGATAATACCTGCTAACTAAGCATATGAAGATCCATTTTAGTCAGTATTATGAAGAATTCACAAATTAAATAATTCAAAAGGAAATAAACAAAAATAACTTGTTCCGAATTAGGTTTGAGATACGTCTCAGGAGTGGAAACTCCTTACTCAGCTATCCCTTACCAATTTCACCTTTTTGTCAAAATAAAAACGCAAAATAATTTTGTAATTTTTGAAAAATTTTCAATTATTTTTTTGTATTTTTCAAAAAAATTTGGCCTAAAAATAAAAACAATACACAACTAAAAACAAGATACTAATCAACTAATTTCCTCCCCCAAACCTAAATGAGACATTGTCCCCAATGTCTTAAACAATAGAAAAGTTTAGAAGATAGTACCTGGTTAACTGAAATTCTACACGAAAAGTTAAAGGTTAAGATACAGATTAATCCGCGACTCCTCTACCACGATCATCCTCGGACCAATTTATCTTTGAAAGGATAGGGTCAATTTGTGGTTCATAGGATAATATTTGGTCAATTAGATCCAGAGCAGTTCTGGCAGTGAAGAGGAGTTCTTTTAAAAGTTTTGACACAAACCCATTTCTCCGGGCATCATCAAGAACATACAAAGAAAATCATAAAATCCATCAACGTTAAATAGCCCAATTGGTTTCTGGTGGTATGTTCAAGTTCGCCCAAGATAGCACTATAAAAATTTCCTCCAATATGCCCAAGCCACCTGGCAAAGCAATAAAAGCATCAGCACGATTAATCATTTCTACCAATCATTCAGACATACCTGGCACGATCAGTTCCTCTCCGTTGATGGTTCAATAAGATTTGCCTCTGCCAAAGGTTTTGGGATGATTCCCAAAACGTGACTACCTCTTTCCTGTATGGCCTCTGAAACGATCCTTATTAGTCCAAGATTGCCTCTGACCTATACTAAGTGCATATTCCTTGCAGCTAAGACTCGACCAAATTCCTGTGCTGCTTCTACGTATTATGGCTTAGTACCAACACTAGTACCGCAAAACACACAGATGTTTTCAACTCATCTTCTTGAAGTGGCTTCCATGTTTTACTCTGGTTGTCTTCAAAAGTGCAATGATGAGTTGAATTTATAACACCTGAAAAGGGTGAGTAAAATAATAGCACTAGTACCTGCCAAATGACAATTATTAGTTAACAATAAAATAAATCGTGATAGTCAAAAAGGTCTGGATCCTGTCGGAGAAAATAAAAGAAAACAACAAAATAAATTACAATTATTAGGAAAAGACAAAGAGATATAATATGTACAAGAAAAGTAGCAGCTTGATTGATGTCTATGCGTCAGGGACAAGCTTCCCATCCAATTTTCTTATAAATTGGCAAACATGGTCTTTTGAGTCAGATTCCCGAGACTTAATTGTTGTCTTTCTCTTAGAAATTATGTATGTAATTTGTGAATGGCTATATGAATATATCCACTGAGATGCGTCTCAAGAGTTGAAGATATATTATCTACAGACTCTTACTCAAGCCATCCCTAATGAATTTATTTTTGTCTTCGTGATTATCAGACACCATTCCTAAAGAACGACAACGAGTATTGCAATTCCATTCCAGCGTGCACATTTATAACAAACACCCATTTGCTTAGCTCTACGTTTCTTTGCATATGTGCTTCTTCCAAAACTAGGCAGATGTGAAATAAAAAGAGTCAGAAGACTCACCTCCAATCGGACCCGTGCTTCGATTACCCAACGAATGTCATTAGGAATATCATGGATCATCAGTAGTCTCATTCGTTCCAACGAGCTTTATAGACTTTCATCAGAGGGTTTTGAGGGAGAGAAGGAATTGCTTGTGAAGAATTGTGAGAACTTCTTCCATCGTGAAATGACTTTACCTGTAAAAATTAAACGCACAAAATAAAACACACAGCAGATCACAATATATACACAAATTGCATGGGTTGTTGCCTCCCTATGAGCGCTAAGTTTAAAGTCGTCATCAGCTAGACATGACTTCTCGAACGTTAGGCTGGATCTGAAAGTGTGACACTTTCTTTTTGTCGCTCAATGATTCTCCCGAGTAGTGCTTGACACGCTTGTTTTTAACCTTGAATGTTTTATTGGAGTCGGGATCATGTATCTCAACGGCTCTTTCTGGTAAAACCTTGGTGATCATTAATGGACCTGACCACCGTGATTTTGGCTTCCATGGGAAGAATTTCACCCTTGATTTGTTTAACAGTACTTTCTGCCCTGGTTCCAATTGTATGCGCACTAACTTCTCATCATGTCTCTTATTGGCCTTTTCTTTATACAATTTGGCATCCTCAAAAGGCTGATTGTGAAATTCCTCCAATTCGTTGAGCTGGTGGAACTTTTCTCTTGTTGCTGTAGTGCAAGAATTGGCCTTTTCACTGCAAAAGACGTTTTATCTTCAGGCTCCATAGGCAATTGACATATTAAGTTTATCAATAGAACTTTGCATTGCATTGGAGTTCTGAATGGTAATGTGTATCACATCACGTCTGAAACATTCTTCATTTTTTTCATCATCTGGGAAATTCATGGCCTTGAAAACATTGAATGTTACTTCTTGGTCCTGTACCCTCATGGTTAATTCTCCTTTTTTACATCAATAATGGTTCGACCTGTAGCCAAGAATGGTCTCCCGAGAATGAGCGGCACGTCTTCGTCTTCTTCCATATCAAGGACAATAAAATCTGTTGGAAAATTGAATTTGTCAACCTTGACCAACACATCATCAACTACGCCTATTGTAAATACGAGCGTTCTATCAGCAATTTGTAGAGAGACTGAAGTGGGCATTGTTTCTCCAATCTGTAGTTTCCTGAAAATAGAAAAAGACATCAAGTTAACACTTGCACCTAAATCACATAAAGCCTTACCAAAGTTATGTTCTCCTATGATGCATGGAATGGTGAAACTGCCAGGATCTTTCAACTTCGGGGGAAGTTTCCTCTGAATGATGGCACTGCATTCTTCCGTCAATGCTACTGTCTCGTAGTCTCCCAATCTCTGTTTTCGTGAAAGAATGCCTTTCATGAATTTGACAAAGCTGGGCATTTGTTCCAAGGCTTCTGCAAATGGAATTTGATGTGGGCAGCTTTTTGAACACCTCCAGGAAATGAGTAAACTGCTTGTCCAGTTTGTTTTTTTGAAGACGCTGAGGAAAAGGTATAGGTGGAGTGATCTGTTCTTTTTCCTTTGCTTTTTTTTTCCTCCATATGTTGCTTTGTTTCTTTTGGAATATCTTCAATTGTTGCCTTGATTCCAACATCTTTGTTGATTTTAGTACCGCTTTTCAAGGTGATGGCTTGACATTGCTCCTTCTTTCGGTTCCTTGGATTTGGTTCTATTTTTCTGGGAAGATTACCTGGCGGTCTGTAACTCTGAGTATTGGCCAGTTGTCCCATTTGATTCTCCAGTGCTTTGATAGAGGCTGAATGGCTTTGATTCAATGCTACTTGATTTTGAACCATAGCTGTTAAAGCATCGTATTTTGCTTCTTGCTTCTTCAACTGGGCCAGCACTTCTATTATTCCTGGTTCTTTTTCATGCTCCTGGCCTTTGTTCTGTTGCTGGAATCCATGTGGTGGATAGTTCTGTTGTTGGAATCCCGGTGGGGGATTCTTGGATAGTTCTGTTGTTGGAATCCCGGTGGTGGATTATTCTTTTGCCCTGAATTGTTGCTCCATGAAAAATTCGGATGATTCCTCCACCCTGGGTTGTAGGTGTTGGAATATGGATTGTTCCCCTATCTGTTGAAATGTTAACATAATTCACCGTCTCTTCAAGTTGGTTTGGTTCTGATGCTCCTTCATATGGTGAGCTTGTGGATCCAGTGCTAACAGTCTCCATGAATTTGTATATCTGATCCAGCTTGGCGTTGACTACTGTATTGGCTCCACTTTCATAAATTCATGCAATTCTTTGGAACATGCTCCTTTCTGTTGGCCACAAGCAATTATTGTTGGCCGTTTCTTCGATTAGGTGCCACGCTTGATCTTCTCATTTTGCCATTAAAGCTCATCCAACAGCAGCATCGATTGTGGTTCTCATCAGTCCATAAAGTCCATTATAGAAGGTTTGGACTTGAAGCCATTTTGGAATTATCATTTTTGATGTAATCATAATGGTGTATGATTTAATTCAAAATGAAAATGATTCTTGTGTATATAAGAAGGTTAGTGGGAGCGCACTGACAGTGAATGTCCTAAATAATGATAATATGTCATTTCCTGGAAATGATATTCCCATAATCACAATCAGTGAAAGCTTGGCTTTCATGAAAATTCTCCGTAGAATTCTTGGGAGAAACAACATTTATTCTAGGAATAAAGATCTTTTGGGATAGATTTAAAGTTGTTAACACTCTCTGAGAAATCGTACATTGAAATAAATGTGCGCGACCTGGTGTCTCATACGCTTTGAGCATATGGAGTCACAATCAGGCCAATCCAAGTGATAGTCACTGGATTGATGTTAAGAACATCCTTGAGTATCTTAGAGGAACTAAGGATGCTTTCTTATACTATGGAGAATGAGAACTTGAAGTGACTGGGTTCACTGTTGCAAGTTTCCAAACCGATAAAACGACTATGAGTCGTAATAACGATACTATAAAGTTTGAATAACGGAACAGTGAGCTAGAAATCTTCCAAGCAAGATACTGTTACCGAATAAAAAACACAAGTGGATTATTGCTGCAGCTGAGGCAGCAATATAATCCATTTGGGTCGATAATAAATCCAATTAGATTAGATATAGTTCTGTTAGCAGCTGAGCTAGGCTACAACGTTGGCTAAAAAATTAATGGTCTCATCAACGATCTAGATATATACTTCGATATTCATCTGATTCGTTCAGATCATACATCATGGCGATGTGATGATCGAAAAAATCGCATTAGAAGATAATCATGCAAATCTACTAACGAAAGTCTTTTCTGAGTAATTTGAGCGAACCGTACATAGTTCGGGTGTAAGAAACTCGAATGACTGGCTATAGGCCAAGTGGAAGATTGTTGGACAGTTATGACCCATATCGTCACTATTTGTACAGATCATGGTGTTGTTGTACAAATTAACTATGTGACAAAGGAAATTGTTCTTTTATCATTTGTGATTAGATCACCAAGATATAAATGATGAAAGGTCCATATGATTAGTTCCTGGATTGAGATGATATGAGACAATATCAATCCACGAAGTTTTAATCATTAAATATCCCTAGTCAGAGTATTGTCGAGATTGGACATCGATAATGAGGAAAATACTAGTATTACACTTGTGCGCGTTGTGTGAGGGCATAACGGCATAGTTCTCATATATATGGGTATAGGATACTCATGCAAGTGTAATAGGAGGTTGTGTTTACCGATGGTACGGAAAACAGCTTCGCTCTGGATAGACCCCTCGAAATTCCATTGGTAGTATGACTATGTGTCTATGGAAGTACGAATCAGGGTAGGTGTATTTGGTCTTAACCTGAGACTTGCACGCCAGTACTTGCGAAAATCAATATACTTTGGTTTTGGTCATCCAGGGCTTTAACAGGTTCTCTGTACGCCTCTTCTGGGTATATTGAGAATCATAGTGTATTGGGTGTGATGTCGAGATGGAAGTATCACTCCAGTCATAGTGGAGATGATTATCATGTAGGAAACAGAACTCGTTCTCTTATATGCTGCAGCTATCGGATATTATGACTAGGTCATGTTTATCCAATTATAGAGACTAGTTACCAGAGATCCGATATGTGCTTCGTACGGGGCAGACACATTTCCAGCCCCAGGTCTTGCACGTGACATCCGATACTGGATCGAGATACGCAATACTACGTATACTACGCCTGATATAGATCCCTTATTCCTGTAAGGATATTTCTGGAGAATTGGGTAGGCGTGGCGCTTTGCTAGAAGCCAACCTTGTCTTGTAAATCGGTAAAAACGTAGTATTAGGTACTTACGTTTTCGGATAGTACGACAATCGAATTTACTGCCAACATATCCGGGGATCTCATGGTCGCTTCCCGAAGATTCACCGAAGACGTATGACTCGCACATTATTAATCTGGGATTAATTAATGATGAGAGAGAAAATTAATCTGGGATTAATAGCGGAGATATTTTATCTCGGATAAAATATCATTTAAAGAGAGAGAACAATTAATTTGGAATTAATCGATAAAATTAATATATTCGATATATTAAACGAAATTAGATTTTGACGCAGAATTGAAATTAGATTTTAATTCGGGCGAACGAGTTAATTTAGAATTAATTCATTAGCGACGTGAATAGTAATTTTGCTAGGCAAAGTTATTTAATTAAATTATATTTAATTTCGTCGCAACAGAAATTCGTTAATTTGGAATTAGCGAACCCGAGCCCGAGAGTGTTTGCGGGCACACTCACATTCGAATTCAAGTGCGGCCATAAGTCACATCAAGCGTCAAATCATAGTCAATCGATTGATGTGATGTTTAGTCACTTTGAGTGATGTGACAACTTGTCACTTGTGATTGATGGTGGTAGTTGGAGAGCTTTAATGCTTTTGCCTTTTTGACTTTTTGAAATTCAAAAATTTGGTATATGTTTAATTGATTTTGTAAACAAAATACACAAAACCAACTTCTTCTCTCTCATTGTTTCTCTCTACCTCTCTCTCTCGCCCAAGGGGCATTCTTTATTCTTCATTTTTTGGTTTCACCGTGAGCCATGGAGAAGCAATAGGAAATTTGCGGCAAATTTCCGGAGTGCTAGCACGATTTTGGGAGTCTTGCAAAGGTGATAGGGAACCGCACCCGTGAGCATGGAATCACACACAATTCGAAAGCTTGGAGCTTGAGATCATCCATGGCCGAATTCTTGGAAGACAAAAACCAGTGAAGTCGAGAGCTTCATCACCTTTGGAGCTTGAGATCATCCCATTTGGTTGGCTTGCCCGAATCATATGAAGCGCTAAATTTCTTGGTATTTTTGATTTTTGATTCATTGGATTACTTGAATTCAATTGGGTAATGTTGAATTGGATTTGATTGGATTAAAACCGAATCGGACAAAGAAATCCCTACCATTGCCGAGACTAGTAAGCATGAAATGGGTTTGATTTTTGATTAAAATGTGTTGGACATGTTTTGATGTTAATGAGCATAATTAATTAGGCTAATTGGTGTTTTGAAAATATTGATTTGGTTGATTAATTATGGAATAGCACTTTGATTAATTAAGTTACAAAATTTGGAATTTGGTAATTTAATTAATTGGGCCTATTTTGGAAATTGGGCTTGTAAAGTTGTAATTGGGCTAATTGGGCTTGGTTGTACCAAGATTGGTTTAGGCAAATTGGTTGGATCCAATTGGGCCCAAAACCATACCATAAAGTCCAATTATGACTTAAATGGACCTTTAAATTTTAATTGGGCCTAAATTGATTTCTTGGAAAATAAGGGAGATTCCTTAAATTGGCTTTGGTATTTGAGTTTGACCCAATTGACCAAAATTCCATGCCTTAAGAAATTAATTAAATGCCCATTGGACTTTAAATTAAATTAACATTGGATGTTAATCGGGCTTTGAGACCCGTAACGATTAGATTTTACATCTAAGTCGTAAAGGCACTTTAAAAAGTGTAATATTTAATTTGGAATTAAGTAAATGAATTAGTGTTAAATACAAATTAAATTGGATTTAATGTTGTAGTTTAATTTAATTCAAGAATTCGTACTTTGAGTACTTATTCGCAAATCGAGTATGACTCGAGCAAAATCAAATCGTTGTTTGAACATTAGATGGTCATTAATTATCAGATTAATTAATTGGATTAGATTGATTGATAACATGCTTGTGTCAATACATGGTGGCGATGCATGAATAATGTATATCGGATGGATATTAGATGGGTGGGGCAATTTTGGAAATTGTTGAAATAAATTTAGAATTTATTAATTGGACCTGCGTGTCCAGCCTATTACCTCCTTACTCTTTGTATTTCTCTTCTCACCTATTCCCCTCAATGTAAATGAGGTTTCTTTAGAAGTGTTATGTAACGGGTAAAAGTAATACATGTGCTAGCGGGGGAGATTTGTTCTAGGAACAATATGTTAAGTATCCATCTGCATATCATTATTATATTAATTTATATTTCGCGCCTTATTATGTGTTTAGAATGCATGTTTAAGGGTGTATGATGATGAGACCTTAACAAAGATAATTAATTGGTTGCCAATTGCATGCGAAAAACCATCAACATCATATTAAGCGTTTTTCCTTCCATTGAGTGATTCTTACTCAAGATCTAAGACTGGCATTGGTTTGTTGGCCAAAGTCAAGACCTTTGTCCGTCGAGGATGTTTTTGAATCATGAAAGCTTTGTTCCATATTGGTGTCTTGTCCAAGTTGTGATTTGTTGGCAAAAGTCAAGATCATTTCTTGTCAATCGACATTGATTATGAAGCTTTCCAAGGTCAATGGGTTCCGCTTAACTGGGATCACTAAGTTTGTTGTGCCAAAGCCAAGGCTTAGTTGATTCAGAGGAAAAAGGTTAGGCAATATATTGGATATATTGGCATATATAAGATAAAAGTTTCGGACTTGGATGTCCACCTACTGGATCTAGGAATTGGATGGGATCCAATTAATCTTAGAGATCTACCTAGTTAATTATCATACAATTTGTTGGCCAAAGTCAAGATTGTGTGTTATTTAACGGGATCCTAGCCTACTAGGAAACAAGGTTTCCCGAGTACTCCACAGAGGGTTAGAGGCTCACTGAAAAATAGTGGGAGGCAAGTATTAAATTTGCAATATTCGTTTAGTTACTTGCCATACGCGCTCATATCAATTTTTCGTCGTTAAATAAAATTAATATATTAGTTGGACTAATATTTAATGTTGTTTTAAATAAACAGTTGGACTGTATTCAAACTATTTCATTTATAGTTGATTATATAATTGGATTATAGTAATCAATATATTTGAATTAATTATTTCAATTAATAGTTGATTTTATAATTGGATTATAGTAATCAATATAATTGAATTTAACCTATTAAATTATAGTGGATTATATAGTTAGACTATAGTAATCATTATAATGAATAGTACCTAAAATCGTTGATTTGATAGTTGGACTATTAGAATCAAGATAATTGAAAGATTAATGTTTAAAATATAATCCTGGGTGAAAATGTATTTAAACGACTTTAATTTTCAAATTGGGAATAAAATTTCAGGATAGTCCTGAAAACTAAGAAGTTACTTTATTTGATAAAATAACATCTTATGACTAAGCCCGGAATTAAGCAAATAGTAGAGCATGATCTTTGGAAGATTCATGTGATAATAACTTTAGTGCTTAATCCATTATGCTTGCCAAATAGACTCCTTAATTTCTTAATGAGAAATAAGGATTAGATCCTTATAATATGATAATGAAATTGAAGGATCCTCATAGATCTATTTTTAGATCTTTGAAGTACTAAATTGCAATAGTAAACTCTTGGAGAGTTAATGGTTATTCTTAAGGAGACAAAGCCAAAGTTTGCAATAAGGCAAGAAGCGCAAGGCGCACCTAATTTCGACATTCCGGAAGGCCAAGGCTTGGCCAAAGGCTTCTGGAGTGTGAAAAGGGCAAAAGACAAAATCATTATAATCTTCTGGGAAGATAAATGACATATCCCAGAATGTCTGCCTTAATTGTGGCAAATGGGGACACAGAAGCGTGACTACCGTATGGTCAAGGCATACTTGAAGGAATTACAGACGAGCAAGGCTCTGAATTCAAATATGTTTGCAATAAACGTGTTCACTGCTAGTATTAAAATTGGATTTTAGATACTAAATGTGGTACATAAATATGTGTTGATGTGTAGAATCTGCTAAAAGCGGGATACTGACTTCAGTTGAGATTAATCTGCGAATTGAAAATGGGACGACAGTCACTATTTTAACTGTAGATACCTAAGTTTAGGAACTACCCTTAGGGTATGTACTTAAATTAGGAAACTGTTACAATGTAACTAGTTTGACTAGATACATTATCTCTATATCAGGGTTTAACCCGTTGCGGATGTACCTTTATATTCAAGAACACTAAAGTGTTTTATTTTATAAAGATGATATTGAGATAAACACATTAGATGTGAATAACAGTATTTATATTTTGAATATAAATAAATCTCAAACATTTGACATGACAAACAAATAGCTCAAACTGAGTTAATCAGTTGAAACTTGTTTGTGGTATTGTTATCTGAGACACAATTTAAACAAGACTCATATATCCACACTTTTGAAGAGTGGATACTAGGACAAATTTGATTCCATTCAAATAATGTCTACGAATCTAGTTTATTGGGCAAAGTGCCTAAAATACCTTTTACTTGGTAAAAGTACAAGTGCCACTGATCTGTTAGCCCTCGTTCATAGTGACGTAAATGGGCCCATATCTAGCTAGGCTAAAGATGGATATGAATATTTCGTGACCTTTACGGATGTGGCATCACGTAATGGTTATGTGTTTCTTTTCAAACATGAATCGGAAACTTTTACAGTTTCGACACGAAATAGACAAATAGATCGGCTAAAGTATTATACTGTCATGGTTAGACCATGATGAAAATACTTAAGCAATAAGTTTCTCAATACTTGAAAGAGTATAGTATTCTTTCAATGAGGACTCCTCCCGGAACACGTCAGTTTAACGGTGTGTCCGAACGGAGAGACCGAATTTTGTTGGACATGATAAGGTTAATCATAAGTCGCTCTGAGCTACCATTTCCTTCAACGGATATACATAAACAGTGCAGAACCTATTTAGAATAAGGTTTCATAAAAACCTGTTTGACAGACTTCATATTAGATATGAACAGGAAAGAAACTGGGTTTCTCATTCCTGATGATTTGGGAATGCTAGGCATATGTTTGGATGATACCAAACTAGAACCCAAATCGGATAAGTGCCTAATTGTGGGTTATCCTAGGGAAACCAAAGTATAGTACTTATACAACTCACAAGAAAACAATGTTATTGTTGCTCACCATGCGGTTTTCCTAAGAGGAATACCTATATGCAGTGGTAAGTGGGAGGAAAGTAAAACTCGATGAAAATCGGAGTAATACTATTCCAGGCATCGATTCCTTAATAGAACACAAATAGTTCATCAAGGATGAAACTATACCAATAATCTTCGAATACACAAGAACCACGTAAGTCGGAGAGAGTCAGAAAACAACCTGGGTATGGGTTTCTGATCTCACCTCATAAAGATTTCAATCTTATTGAGGAATACGAACTGACTACGCATGAGGAAGTGATACAAGGTATCGACTCCCTATTATGGAAAAGTGCCATGACATCCGAAATGGATTCCATGTATACCAACCTAGTTTGGATACTAGTTGATGTACCACAAGGAATTGTGCCTACTGGTACTATATAAGTCTTCAAGGAAGACATACATGGATGGAAACATACCAACGTACTAAGCTAGGCTTGTAGCGAAAGGGTATCGTTATCAACATTATGCAGATTACGACGAAACCTTTTACCGGTTGCCATGATAAATCCATTTGGATAATGCTTGCTAATGCTGCATGTTTCATTTATGAAATATGGCAGCTAAATGCCAAAACTGTTTCCCTTAACAGAAACCTTTTGGAGGATGTTTACAATATCCTGACGGTTTTGTCGTACCACAACTAGCAAACAAGGTTTGCAGGTTATTCGATCCATGTTTGGATTGAAGCAAGCATTACGTTCTTGGAATTGTCATTTTTGATGTAATCATAATGGTGTATGATTTAATTCAAAACGAAAATGATTCTTGTGTAAATAAGAAGGTTAGTGGGAGCGTACTGACAGTGAATGTCCTAAAAATGATAATATGTCATTTCCTGGAAATGATTTTCCCATAATCACAATCAGTGAAGCTCCGTAGAATTCTTGGGAGAAACAACTTTTATTCTATGAATAAAGATCTACTGGGATAGATTTAAAGTTGTTAACACTCTCTGAGAAATCGTACATTGAAATAAATGTGCGCGACCTAGTGTCTCATAAGCTTTGAGCATATGGAGTCACAATCAGGCCAATCCAAGTGATAGTCACTGGATTGATGTTAAGAACATCCTTGAGTATCTTAGAGGAACTAAGGATGCTTTCTTATACTATGGAGAAGGAAAACTTGAAGTGACTGGGTTCACTGTTGAAAGTTTCCAAACCGATAAAACGACTATGAGTCATAATAACGGTACTATAGAGTTTGAATAACGGAACAATGAGCTGGAAATCTTCCAAGCAAGATACTGTTACCGAATAAACAACACAAATGGATTATTGCTGCAGCTGAGGTAGCAATAGAATCCATTTGGGTCGATAATAAATCTAATTAGATTAGATATAGTTCTGTTAGCAGCTGAGCTAGGCTACAGCGCAGGCTAAAAAATTAATGGTCTCATCAACGATCCAGATATATACTTCGATATTCATCTGATCCGTTCGGATCATACATCATGGCGATGTGATGATCGAATAAATCGTATCAGATGATAATCATGCAAATCTGCTGACGAAAGTCTTTTCTCAGTAATTTGAGCGAACCGTAAATAGTTCGGGTGTAAGACACTTGAGTGACTGGCTATAGGCCAAGTGGGAGATTGTTGGACAGTTATGACCCATATCGTCACTATTTGTACAGATCATGGTGTTGTTATACAAATTAACTATGTGACAAAGGAAATTTTTCTTTTATCATTTGTGATTAGATCACCAAGATATATAAATGATGAAAGGTCCATATGATTAGTTCCTGGATTGAGATGATATGAGACAGTATCAATCCACGAAGGTTTAATCATTATTTATCCCTAGTCAGAGTATTATCGAGATTGGACATCGATAATGCGAAAAAGACTAGTATTACACTTGTGTGCGTTGTGAGGGCATAACGGCATAGTTCTCATATATTTTGGTATATGATACTCATGCAAGTGTAATAGGAGGTTGTGTTTTACCGATGGTATGGAAAACAGCTTCGCTTTGGATAGACCCCTCAGAATTCCATTGGTAATATGACTATGTGTCTATGGAAGTCCGAATCAGGGCAGGTGTATTTGGTCTTAACCTGAGACTTGCACCGCTAGTACTTGCGACAATCAATATACTTTGGTTTTGTTCATCCAGGGCTTTAACAGGTTCTGTGTACGCCTCTTCTGGGTATATTGAGAATCGTAGTGTATTGGGTGTGATGTCGAGATGGAAGTATCACTCCAGTCATAGTGGAGATGATGATCACGTAGGATACGGAACTCGTTCTCTTATATGCTGCAGATATCGAGATATAATGACTAGGTCATGTTTATCAGATTATAGAGACTAGTTACCAGAGATCCGATATGTGCTTCGTACGGGGCAGACACATTTCCAGCCCTAGGCCTTGCACGTGACATCCGATACTGGATCGAGATACGCAATACTACGCCTGATATAGATCTGGGATTAATCTGTAAAAACATAGTACTAGGTACTTACGTGTTTGGATAGTACGACGATCGAATTTACTGCCAACATAACCGGGGATCTCATGGGTCACTTCCCGAAGATTCACCGATGACGTATGACTCGCGCTTTATTAATCTGGGATTAATTAATGATGAGAGAGAAAATTAATCTGGGATTAATAGCAGAGATATTTTATCTGAGATAAAATATCATTTAAAGAGAGAGAACGATTAATTTGGAATTAATCGATAAAATTAATAATTCGATATATTAAACGAAATTGGATTTCCACACAGAATTGAAATTAGATTTTAATTCGGGCGAACGAGTTAATTTAGAATTAATTCGTTAGCGACGTGAATAGTAATTTTGCTAGGCAAAGTTATTTAATTAAATTAGATTTAATTTCGTCGCAACGTAAAATTCATTTATTTGGAATTAGCGAACCCGAGCCCGAGAGTGTTTGCGGGCACACTCGCATTTCGAATTCAAGTGCGGCCCACAAGTCAAATCAAGCGTCAAATCACTAGTCAATCGATTGATGTGATGTCTAGTCACTTTGAGTGATGTGACAACTTGTCACTTGTGATTGATGGTGGTAGTTGGAGAGCTTTAATGCATTTGCCTTTTTGACTTTTTGAAATTCAAAAATTTTGTATATGTTTAATTGATTTTGAAAATCAATTAACAAAATACACAAAACCAACTTCTTCTCTCTCATTTTTTTCTCTCCCTCTCTCTCGCCCAAGGGGCATTCTTTCTTCTTCATTTTTCTGGTTTCACCGTGAGCCATGGAGAAGCAATAGGAAATTTTGCCAAAAAATTTCCGGAGTGCTAGCACGATTTAGGAGTCTTGCGAAGGTGATAGGGAACCGCACCCGTGAGCATGGAATCACACCATTCGAAAGCTTGGAGCTTGAGATCATCCATGGCCGAATTTCTTGGAGGACAAAAACCAGTGAAGCCGAGAGCTTCATCACCTTGGAGGAAAAAATTTTCTTCGTCGCATCGCTCAACCGATCATTGTAAGTATTCTGTAACTTCCTTTATGTATTCACACATTGTTTCATTGCTTAAAATGATCCTTGTTAGACCGTAGAAACCCAACAATGGTATTAGAGCAAAGTTGAGCATGAAACTTGAACTTAGGGTTAAAATTGGGTAAATTGATTTTGAGCATGATTTGATAAAATTAGTTGATTGAGTATGCTTGAATGATGTTTAATTGAAGTTGGATATGATCAATTTCATGAAATATTAATTGGATCAATTTTTCCCATTTTGGTTGGCTTGGCCGAATCATATGGAGCCCTAAATGTCTTGGTATTTTTGATTTTTGATTCACTGGATGACTTAAAATCAATTGGGTAATGTTGAATTGGATTTGATTGGATTAAAACCGAATCGGACAAAGAAATCCCTACCATTGCCGAGACTAGTAAGCATGAAATGGGTTTGATTTTTGATTAAAATGTGTTGGACATGTTTTGATGTTAATGAGCATAATTAATTAGGCTAATTGGTGTTTTGGAAATATTGATTTGGTTGATTAATTATGGAATACACTTTGATTAATTAATTTATAAAATTTGGAATTTGGTAATTTAATTAATTGGGCCTATTTTGGAAATTGGGCTTGTATAGTTATAATTGGGCTTGGTTGTACCAAGATTGGTTTAGGCAAATTGGTTGGATCCATTGGGCCCAAAACCATATCAATAAAGACCAATTATGACTTAAATGGACCTTTAAATTTTAATTGGGCCTAATGGGCCTAAATTGGTTTCTTGGCAAATAAGGGTGATTCCTTAAATGGGCTTTGGTATTTGGGTTTGACCCAACTGACCAAAATTCCATGCCTTAAGAAATTAATTAAAAGCCCATTAGACTTTAAATTAAATTAACATTTGATGTTAATCGGGCTTTGAGACCCGTAACGATTAGATTTGGCATCTAAGTCGTAAAGGTACTTTAAAAAGTGTAATATTTAACAAGACGCATTAAGCTTAAGACTTAATAAGTAAACCTTTAAACTACCCAAACTATAACATAACCACTTATAAACCGGTGATATTAGAATTCATCACAACCCCAGATAACTAACTTAGTTACGTCACATAACTAGGGCTAGTAAAAACTTAAATAAAATAAAAGACATAAAGTAAATTGCTGAAAAGTAAATTGCTGAAAAGTAAATGCCGGAAAGTAAATGTTGAAATTAAATACAGAAAATTAAATGATGAAAAAAGTAAATGGTGAAAGTAAATTACTGAAATGTAAATGCTGAAAAGTAAATTGCTGAAAAGTAAATGCTAAAAGTAAATTGCTGAAAAGTAAATAAAGTAAAAGTACAAAAAAGAAAATGCTGAGGTAAAAGGATCAACTTTTATTACTTCTATTTTAGATATCTCCCTTAATATAGTATATTAACTTTGCATGATAATTACCAACTAGCCATATAGGCGGTATCCAGATTAAGTCAAATTAATAATTAATTACCAACCGACCAATAAGGCGGTATCCAGTTTAGTCAGGTAAAACCAATTTAAATAATTACCAACCGACAATATGGCGGTATCCTCGTTAAGTCAGGTTTTAACTAGTTATATATTATAGTTAAGGGAGATTAATCTAAATATTAGTAATAAAGTTTTACCTTTTACCCGAGCAAAGGGGAGTTACCTCCTCATTACTGAAAAGTAAAAACTGAAAATTAAAGAAAGAAAAGTATTGTGCGTAAAAGTAAATTGAGGAAGGTTAAAAACTGAAAAAGTAAAGAAAAGAAAGTGCGAAAGCGGAAATTAATTACTGAAAGCTGTAAATAAATAAACAAGATACAATCTTCTTAGTATTCTTAAGGAATTCCTTAGAAGAAAGTATGAATTTACAATTGAAATGACTTGGTATTTATAGGCAAATTTTCCTCCATCAAATCATCCACCAAATCCATTATTAATTGCTCCACTAATTGCTTAATGTGTTTGGTGTGTGATTTGATAATTTATTTTTATTATTTTTTTGCTTTGAAAATGATTGAAAATGACTTTAATAATTACACACAACCACACTTCTGGATAGTTCATCAATTTCGCAGAAAAATCTTCAGAATTCGAAATTATTTGGTCTTTAAAAGTTGTAAATATTTGAGTCTTCTTTAATCAGGAACTTTAATCAGTTCAATCCGCGATATCGAGTAAGAGTTATGCCCAAACTACGACAGATGCGCAAAACTGGAATTTCCAAAACTGCACTTCGTTAAAAAACGCCCTTTCAAGTTTCCAATCTCCAAAATTAATATGTCAAGTCCAAATTTTGCCCTTATTTGACCCACATTTCATCCTAAATGATTTCATTATGTCCCAATATTATTTTATCTACAAAATAAACTAAAACACATCAAAACGTTCATCAAACCCGAGAAACTAAACAAAATATTAAGTAAAAGGGACGGTAAATATTGATATATTTTCCGCTCATCAAGGACACATCTCCTTAGATAGAGAAACACCATGTGACACTAGCAGCAGTCCCCTCTTAGAGTGATCCATGTTGAATCTCTTCAACACTTTGTCAATGTACGAGCTCTAGGAGAGTCCAAGCAGCTTTCTAGATCTATCCCGGTAGATCCTTATTCCCAGAATAAAGGCTGCTTCTCCCAGATCTTTCATGGAGAATTTTAATGAAAGCCAAGCTTTCACCGATTGTAGCATGGGAATTTCATTGCCAATAAACAATACATCATCAACGTAAAGGACAATGAATGTCAGTACGCTCCCACTAACCTTCTTATATACACAAGGATCATCTTCATTTTGAACGAAATCATATTCTTTTATGATCTCATCAAAACGTTGGTTCAAAGAATGCGATGCTTGCTTCAATCCATAAATGGATCGATTTAACTTGCAAACCTTGTTTGCATGTTTTGGTACGACAAAACCGTCAGGCTGTTGCATATAAACATCCTCTAAAAGGTTTCAGTTAAGGAAAGCAGTTTTGACGTCCATCCGCCATATTTCATAATGGAAATATACAGCAATAGCAAGAATTATCCGAATGGATTTAATCATGGCAACAGGTGAAAAAGATTCGTCGTAATCGACACCATGTCGTTGACGATACCCTTTCACTACAAGCCTAGCTTTGTACATTTGTATGTTGCCATCCATGTCAGTCTTCTTCTTGAAGACCCATTTACAACCAACATGTTTTACGCCTTCTGGTGCATCAACCAGTGTCCAGACTTGGTTGGTATACATGGAATCCATTTCGGACTTCATGGCATCTTGCCATAAAATGGAGTCGATACCTTGTATTGCTTCCTCATATGTAGTCGGTTCATCTTCCTCAATAAGATTAATATCCACATGAGGTGAGATCAGAAACCCATACCTCTCAGGTTATTTTCTGACTCTCTTCGATCTACACGGTTCTTATGTATTAGAAGATTATGGTACAGTCTCATCCCTAATGAACTGTTCATATTCCGTTAAGAAATCGGTACCCGAAATAGTATCACTCTGATTTTCATCGAGTTCTACTTTCCTCCCACTTACCACTGCATTTAGGAATTCCTTTTCAAGGAAAACCGCATGGAGACCAACAAATATCTTGTTCTCTTGTGGGTTGTAGAAGTAATATCCTTTGGTTTCCCTATGATAACCTACAAATAGGCACTTACCTGATTTGGGTTCTAGTTTGGTATCATCCAAACGTTTTACATATGCCCAGCATCCCCAAATCTTCAGGAATGTGAAACCCAGTTTCTTTCCTGTCCATATTTCATATAGAGTCTGTCCAACAGACTTTGACGGAACCTTATTCAAAATAAGTATTTCACTGTTCAATGCATATCCCATAAGGAAATTAGTAGCTCAGTTTGACTCATCATAGACCTTACCATGTCCAATAAAGTTCAGTTTCTCCGTTTGGACACACCGTTTAATTGAGGTGTTCCGGGAGGAGTCCACTGTGAAAGAATACCATACCATTTTCAAGTAATCGAGAAACTCATTGCTTAAGTATTCTCCACCACGGTCTAATCGTAATGTTTTAATACTTTTGCCGGTCTGTTTTTCTACTTTGTGTCGAAACTCTTTGAATTTCTCAAAAGTTTGTGACTTTTGTCTCATAACATACTGACACGTATATTCCTGGAACACTAATTTATGTAAAAGTAAAAGCCTCTTCCGATGGTCAATTACAAATACCTAGTATAATCCAATTGAACCATATGTCTATGTCAACCAAATTACCTAGATTCATTAAGATTAAGTTCCAATTATAGCTACCCCCGCCCGACAAGTATATTCCTATCATGTAAGGAAATCTATATAAATTGGTTATCTATCCTCAAGGAAGATCGTGGGCTATTGAGTCTAAGGTCTTAAAGTTAAAATCCCTATTTCTAGTTCATTTTAAGTTTACCTAATTAATTTAATTAATGGCCAGTTAATTAAAGAGCATTAAGATTAAGACTCAATAAATAAATCTTTATATTACCCAAATTATAATCTAACCCTTATAAACCGGTGATATTGGATTTCATCACAACCCTAGATAACTAGCTTAGTTATGACACATAACTAGGGCTAGTGAAAACTTAAAAGTAAAAACCAAAAAGTAACAGTGCTGAAAAGTAATTACAGTAAAGTAAAAGCTTAAAAGTAAAATAAAATAAAATGCCAAGGTAAAATGAATTATTTCTACTACTACTTATTTAGATATCTCCCAGTAAAATAATATATAAACTTGTGATTATTACCAACCAGCCATATAGGCGGTAACCTGATTAAGTCAATTTAAGTCCAACCAGCCATAAAGGCGGGACCAAAGTAAACCAGCCATAAAGGCGGAACCAAAGTGAACCAGCCATAAAGGCGGAACCAAAATAAACCAGCCATAAAGGTGGAAAAAGAATTTTATTACCAACCGACCAATCTGGCGGTATCCTGATTAAGTCAAATTTTAAATAGTAAATATATTATTTTTAAGGGAGATTAATCTAAATAGCGATAGTAAAAGAATTACCTTTCACCCTAGCATAGGGAAGTTACCTCCTCATGATTGAATAGTAAAAACTGTAAAAAGTAAAAGGTAAAAATAAATTACTATTACTATTCAAAAGTAAAATTACTATTATTACAGAACGTAATTAAAAATAAAAAACTAAATTAAAAGAATTTAGAGAAAGAAGAACTCCCTATTTACATCAAAGAAATGGGAGAGGAAGGTACAACGAAATCTGAAATTTTGAGCTCTATTAATAGGTGCGGAGAAGCCTCGGGCGTCGCGACGCTGGAACAGTGAATCGTGGCACAATGACGGCTTGACACGTGGTGATTCGGATAAGAAGATAAGGCGACACGTGGCGAGGCGGCTAAAAGCTCAATCATGAAGCTGACGTGGCGATGACGACTGTCGGCACCATAAGATTGCGACACGTGTCACTTCGTTATTGGCTGATGATGACATGGCGTGTTGACTAAGTTGACCTGCTGATGTGGATGATGACCTGCCATGACGCGTGGCAAAGGTTGACTCGTTGACTGATGATGTGGCGATGACATAGGATGACACATGGCACACGTGGCAATTGTGAGTGTCGGCACCGTAGGATGATGACACGTGGCACGGCGCACGTTAGCAGATCGGTTGTGATGGTGACGACGATTCTAAATTTAAAGACAAGTAAATAAAATTGTTCGAAAGTAGATTTTAAGAAAATTCAATATTAAAAACTATCTAGGGTTGTGATTTATTCCAATATTAATTAAAGATGAAGTGATTATCTTATAGTTGGGTAATATATTGATTTATTAACCTGGAACACTAATTTATGTAAAAGCCTCTTCCGATGGTCAATTACAAATACCTAGTATAATCCAATTGAACCATATGTCTATGTCAACCAAATTACCTAGATTCATTAAGATTAAGTTCCAATTATGGCTACCCCCGCCCGAAAAGTATATTCCTATCCTGTAAGGAATTCTATTAAAAGGGTTATCTATCCTCAAGGAAGATCGTGGGCTATTGAGTCTAAGGTCTTAAACTTAAAATCCCTATGTCTAGTTCATTTTAAGTTTACCTAATCAATTTAATTAATGGCCAGTTAATTAAAGAGCATTAAGATTAAGACTCAATAAATAAATCTTTATATTACCCAAATTATAATCTAACCCTTATAAACCGGTGATATTGGATTTCATCACAACCCTAGATAACTAACTTAGTTATGACACATAACTAGGGCTAGTAAAAACTTAAAAGTAAAAACCAAAAAGTAACAGTGCTGAAAAGTAATTGCAGTAAAGTAAAAGCTTAAAAGTAAAATAAAATAAAATGCTAAGGTAAAAGGAATTATTTCTACTACTACTTATTTAGATATCTCCCAGTAAAATAATATATAAACTTGTGATTATTACCAACCAGCCATATAGGCGGTAACCTGATTAAGTCAATTTAAGTCCAACCAGCCATAAAGGCGGAACCAATGTAAACCAGCCATAAAGGCGGAAACAAAGTGAACCAGCCATAAAGGCGGAACCAAAATATAAACCAGCCATAAAGGCGGAAGGAAAAAGAATTTTATTACCAACCGACCAATCTTGCGGTATCCTGATAAGTCAAATTTTAAATAGTAAATATATTATTTTTAAGGGAGATTAATCTAAATAGCAATAGTAAAAGAATTACCTTTCACCCTAGCATAGGGAAGTTACCTCCTCATGATGAATAGTAAAAAACTGTAAAAAGTAAAAGGTAAAAATAAATTACTATTACTATTCAAAAGTAAAATTACTATTATTACAAACGTAATTAAAAATTACAAAACTAAATTAAAAGAAATTTAGAGAGAGAAGAAACTCTCTTTACATCAAAGAAATGGGAGAGGAAGGTACAATGAAATCTGAAATTTCGAGCTCTAATTATAGGCGCGGATAGGCCTCGGGCGTCGCGACGCTGGAAGGGTTCAGCGTCGCGACTCGCTGGAAACAGTGAATCGTGGCACAATGACGGCTTGACACGTGGTGATGATCGGATAAGAAGATAAGGCGACACGTGGCGAGGCGGCTAAGAGCTCAATCATGAAGCTGACTTGGCGATGACAACTATCGGCACCATAAGATTGCGACACGTGTCACTTCGTGATTGGCTGATGATGACGTGGCGTGTTGACTCGGTTGACCTGCTGACGTGGATGATGACCTGCCATGACGCGTGGCAAAGGTTGACTCGTTGACTGATGATGTGGCGATGACATAGGATGACACGTGGCACACGTGGCAATTGTGAGTGTCGGCACCGTAGGATGATGACACGTGGCACGGCGCACGTTAGTAGAGCGGTTGTGATGGTGACACGTGTCATGGCGCACGTTAGCAAAGTCAAACTTATCAAATTCTGACCCGTTGACCCGGCGCACGTTAGCACTGTTCGGCGCAGGTTAGGCGTCGCGACGCTGAAAGTCCTGGCGTCGCGAGGCGGGTAATTACCAAAATGCCGTTTTTGTCGATTTTTAATGTTTTGGCCCAAATCACCTCCAGAATGTCCTGAAACTTTATTTATCTACAAAATAACACAAAACACATCAAAATATTCACCAGACTCAAGAAACTATACAAAATATTAGGAAAATGAGTGGGAAATAGTGATAGATTTACCACTCATCACACCCCCAAACTAACATTTTGCTAGTCCTCGAGCAAAACATAGAATAAAATAACATAAACATCTTTAAAATTTAACTAAGCCACTTTCGTAGGGATCACGGTTGCATTTAGCGTATGCAACAAGCCTTTAAACCCCTAGGTGTCCCTAGTGGACGAGTGTAGTCTCGTGAGGGTTTACAGCAATGATACCCACAAACATTTACAAAAGTAAAAAGGTATGAAACTAATGCACACAAAAGCAAAAAGACAAGCGAAAAGAGAATAAAGAAGTTAGTGACTAATCAGGTGAAACTTCTACTCAAATTACTAGTTGTTTTGTTTCTTTCTAAATTACCGAATAAGTAAATTCTCCGATTATTTTTACCATTCTTCATATACACAGCCAACAAAATATTAAACAACTCATTTTTGCCCACAATAGTCATAAGTGCAGTTGATAAGAGAGTAATATTTTTGTCCTAAAGTTCTATCAGAATTCACACCTTTTGTAGCAATGGAATAATTTTTCTGATTTTTATGATTTTTTTTTATTTTTTCTCTATTTTTTATTTATATACAATATCTTCCATCTATGTAACGAGTGTTGGGCCGGTGGCTCCCAAACCAGTTGGCTTTAGGGCACCAGGTGTTCAGACACCCCTACGGACTTAATTACTCAGACTTCAGATATATATATTTTTGCAGCATCTTTGATCCATGTAGCGAGCTTTGGGCCAGTGACTCCCAAACCAGTTGGTTTTAGGGCACTAGGTGTTAAAACACCTTTAGACTTAATAACTCGGATCTCAGAGTTTTTTTTTTTTTTTTTACCCATTGCTTTTTGAGATGCTTCCTCCAATTAAACTAGAGCACTGAATATTACACAAACTTTTCAATTTTAGCTCATGTATGTATGTTACTATGTATGTTATAATACCTGCCAACTGAGCATATGAAGATTCATTTTAGTCAATTTTATGGAGAATTCACAAATTAAATAATTTAAAAAGAAATAAACAAAAATTAACTTGTTTCGAAATAGGTTTGAGATACGTCTCAGGAGTAGAAATTCCTTACTCGGCTATCTCTTACCAATTTCACCTTTTTAGTCAAAACAAAAACACAAAAAACACAAAATATTTTTGTAATTTTTGAAAATTTTTCAATTTTTTTGTATTTTTTGAAAAATTTGGAACAAAAACAAAAACAACATACAAACTAAAAACAAGGTATTAATCAACTAATTTCCTCCCCCAACCTAAATGAGACATTGTCCCCAATGTCTTAAACAGTAGAAGAAGAGTTTAGAAGATAATACCTGGTCGCTCTGAAATTTTACAGGAAATTAAAGGTTAAGATCCAGATTAATTCGACGCCTCTTACCACGATCGTCCTCGGACCAATTTATCTTTGAAATGATAGGGTCAACTTTTGGTTCATAGGCTATGAGTTGGTCAATTAGATCTGGAGCAGTTCTGGCAGTAAATAGGAGTTCTTTTAAAGGTTTTGATATGAACCCATTTCTCCGAGCATCATCAAGAAACACACAAAGAAAATCATAAAACCCATCAACGTTGTACAACCCAATGGTTTCTGGTGTATGTTCAGGTTCGCCCAAGATAGTAGAATAAAAATTTCCTCCAATGTGCCCAAGCCACCTGGCAAAGCAATAAAAGCATCAGCAAGGTTAATCATTTCTACCAGTTGTTCAGACATACCTGGCACGATTAATTCCTATCCGTTTGATGGTTCAATAAGATTTGCCTCTGCCAAGGGTTTTGGGATGATTCCCAAAACGTGACTGCCTCCTTCCTGTACGGCCTTTGAAACGATCCCCATAAGTCCGAGATTACCTCCGCCATATATTAAGTGCATATTCCTTGCAGCTAAGACTCGACCCAATTCCTGTGCTGCTTCTATGTATTGTGGTTTAGTACCAACAGTACTACCACAAAACACACAAATATTTTCAACTCGTCTTCTTGAAGTGGCTTCCATTTTTTACTCTGGATGTCTTCAAAAGTGCAATGATGAGTTGAATTTATAATACCTGAAAAGGGTGAGTAAAAATAGCACAAGTATCTTCCAAAGGACGATTAGTAGCAAAATAGTAAAATAGATCGTGATAGTCAACAAGATATGGATCCTGTCGGAGAAAATAAAAGAAAACAACAAAACAAATCACAATTATTAGAAAAGACAAAGAGATATAATATGTATAAGAATTTACAGCTTGATTAACGTCTATGCGTCAGGGACAAGCTTTCCATCCAATTTTCTTATAAATTGGCAAACATGGTCTTTTTGAGTCAGATTCCCAAGACTTAACTGTTGTCTTTCTTTTTGAAATTGTGTATGTAATCTGCGAAAGTCTATGTGAACATATCCACTGGGATGCGTCTCAAGAGTCGAAGATATATCATCTAAAGACTCCTTACTCAAGCCATCCCTAATGAATTTAATTTTGTTCTTCGCGATTAACAGACACCATTCCTAAAGTGCGACAACGAGTATTGCAATTCCAACGTGCACATTTGAAACAAACACCCATTTGCTTAGCTCTTCGTTTCTTTGCATAGGTGCTTCTTCCAAACCAGGCAGATGTGAAATAAAATAGTCAAAAGACTCACCTGCCAATCGGACTCGTGCTTCAATTACCCAACGAATGTCATTTGGAACACCATAGGATCGTCAATAACCTCATTGTTCCAAGCGAGCTTTGTAGACTTTCATCAGAGATTTTTGAGGGAGAGAAGGAAATTGCTTGTGAAGATTTGCGAGAGCTTCTTCCATCTTAAAATGACTTAATCTGTAAAAACTAAACACACAAAATTAAATCACACCAAATCACAATATATACAAAAATTACATGGGTTGCCTCCCTGCGAGCGCTAAGTTTAAAGTCGTCAGCTAGACGTGACTGCTCGAACGTTATGCTGGATCTGAAAGTGTGACACTTTCTTTTTGTCGCTCAAATGATTCTCCCCAGTAGTGCTTGACACGCTGACTGTTAACTTTGAATGTGTTGTTGGTATTGGGATCCAGTAACTCAACAGCTCCATATGGTAAAACCTGAGTGATCACAAATGGTCCAGACCACCTAGATTTCAACTTTCCAGGGAAAAGTTTCAGCCTCGAGTTGTACAACAACACCTGCTGCCTTGGTTCCAATTGTCTGTGCACTATTTTTCGGTCATGCCATTTTTTGGTCTTTTCCTTGTACAATTTGGCATTCTCATAAGCCTGTAGGCGAAATTCCTCCAATTCATTGAGTTGGTGAAGTCTTTTCTCTCCTGCAGCTTGTGAATCAAGATTCAACTTCTTCAGTGCCCAGTACGCCTTGTGTTCAAGCTCAACTGGCAGATGGCATGCTTTCCCGAACACCAATCGATATGAGGACATACCAATGGGTGTCTTGTAAGCTGTTCGGTAGGCCCATAATGCATCATCTAGTTTTGTTGACCAGTCCCTCCTTGTTGATCCAACGGTTCTTTTTAGGATTCTCTTGATCTCCCTGTTTGAAACCTCAACCTGTCCATTTGACTGTGGATGGTAAGCAGTGGCAATCTTGTGAGTAACTCCGTATTTGGATATGAGTGCATCGAAGTATTTGTTGCAGAAATGAGAGCCACCATCGCTGATGATTGCTCGAGGTGTTCCGAACCGAGTGAAAATGTTCTTTTTCAGGAATTTGATCACCACTTTTAATCATTGGATGGTAGTGCAATTGCTTCAACCCATTTGGAGACGTAGTCTACAGCAACCAGGATGTACAGGTTTCCAAATGATGGAACAAAGGGTCCCATGAAATCAATACCCCATACATCGAATATCTCCACTTCCATATGTTTTGCAACGGTCCTTCGTTTCTCCTCGAAATATTCCCCGTTCTCTGGCACCTGTCACATTGAAAAGCAAAAAGATAAGCATATTTAAAAGTATGGGCCAGAACAAACCTGATTGAAGAACTTTTGCTGCAGTTTTGTTTCCACTGAAGTGTCCGCCATATGGTGATGAATGACAGTGTTGCAAAACACTGTTGATTTCCTCTTGTGGAACACATCGTCTCAATAATTGATCAGCACACCTTTGAACAGGTACGGCTCATCCCAGACATAGTGCTTGACTTCTTTGAAGAACTTCTTCCGTTGCTGAGTTGTCCATTCCAACGGCCATTTTCCTGACATAATGTAGTTGACATAGTCAGCATACCAAGGGATTCCTGTTGTTTCATGGCAAACAGCTGTTCATCTGGAAAAGTTTCTTTGATTGATAATTCTTTGCCAGCTGTTTCTCCATTCTCGAGCCTCGATAGATGATCTGCCACCTGATTCTCTGTCCCTTTCCTGTCTCGAATCTCCACGTCCAATTCTTGCAGAAGAAGTATCCAACGGATCAATCTGGGTTTGGCATCTTTCTTGTGATCAGATATTTGATTGCTGAATGATCTGTGTAGACCACCACTTGGGACCCAACAGATAGGAGCGGAATTTGTCAAAAGCGTACACAACTGCGAGCAACTCCTTTTCAGTGGTTGTGTAGTTGAGTTGAGCTTCATTCAGAGTTCTGCTGGAGTAGTAAATGGTGTGGAAAATCTTTGATTTGCGTTGTCCCAAAATTGCACCTACAGCAAAATCACTAGCATCACACATTACCTCAAATGGAAGGGTCCAGTCTGGTGCTATTATGATGGGGGCAGAAATCAGCTTCTGTTTTAAGATCTCGAAAGCTTCCTGGCATTCTTTGGTGAAGTTGAAAGGCACATCCTTTTCCAGAAGATTGCAAAGAGGTTTGGCAATCTTGGAAGTGTCTTTGATAAATCTCCTGTAAAATCTTGCATGTCCGAGAAAACTCCGAATGCCTTTTACTGATGTTGGTGGAGGTAGTTTCTCAATTGTCTCGATCTTTGCTTTGTCTACCTCGATTCCCTTTTGTGAGATCCGGTGTCCAAGAACAATGCCTTCTTGCACCATGAAGTGGCATTTCTCCCAGTTGAGTACCAGGTTTGTATCTTGCACCTTTGTAACACTTGTTCCAAATTTTGCAAACAATGGTCAAAAGAATCTCCAAACACAGAAAAATCATCCATAAAAACCTCCATATTCTGCTCCAGCATGTCTGAGAATATGGCCATCATGCAACGCTGAAAAGTGGCGGGGGCATTACATAATCCAAATGGCATCCTGCGGAAAGCAAAAGTACCATAGGGACATGTAAATGTGGTTTTCTCCTGATCTTCTAGGGCGATGGAAATTTGATTGTACCCTGAATATCCGTCAAGAAAGCAATAGAATTCATGTCCCGCCAATCTGTCTAACATCTGGTCAATGAATGGTAGCGGAAAATGGTCCTTCCTCGTGGCTTTGTTAAGTTTCCTGTAGTCCATGCATACTCTCCATCCAGTCACCGTTCTTGTTGGGATTAGCTCGTTCTTTTCATTGGTGACCACAATAATTCCTCCTTTCTTTGGTACACACTGCATAGGACTCACCCAAGTGCTATCTGAGATGGGGTAAATGATGCCCATCCAACCATTTGATGATGATGATTCTGGATTGACTTTCTCATGATTGGATTGAGTCTCCGTTGATGCTCTGTGGGTTTGTATTCATCATTCATCAGAATCTTGTGCATGCAAAATGATGGACTAATGCCTCGTCGAATGTCTGCTATAGTCCAGCCAATGGCTCTTTTTTGCTCTCGTAATACTCTCAGTAGCTTTTCTTCCTGATCCAATGTTAGTGAAGAAGAAATAATAACAGGTAATTCAGAAGAGTTTCCAAGAAATGCATACCTGAGATGGCTCGGAAGTGACTTCAGCTCCAGCTGTGGTGGTTCTTCAATCGAAGGCTTGATTCGATCTTTCTTTGGCAATTCCAAGCTTTCAACTGGTGGTGTTCCTTTGAATCGGAATGGTTTGTCAAGGTAGTTGATACATTCCAAGATTTCAGCATCTAGCTCACTGTCAGTCATGTTGGTGATGCAAGCTTCAAGTGTATCTGTGGGATTTGGTTCAGTATTTTGAACGATACTTTCAACAACATCAACTCTGAAGCATTCTTCTTCCTTTTCATCACTCGGGAATTTCATGGCTTTGAAAACATTAAAGGTCACTTCTTGGTCCTGTACTTTCATGGTTAGTTCTCCTTTTTGCACATCAATCAAGTTTTACCTGTAGCCAAGAATGGTCTCCCAAGAATGATAGGTATTTCTTTGTCTTCTTCCATGTCAAGGATGATGAAATCTGCTGGGAGAATTAGTTTGTCTACTTTCACCAGCACATCTTCAACAACACCTCTTGGAAAATGCAAGTGTTCGGTCAGCAAGTTGCAATGAAACTGAGGTAGGCATTGCTTCTCCAATCTGTAGTTTCCTGTAAATAGAAAAAGGCATCAAGTTAACACTGGCTCCTAAATCACATAAAGCCTTACCGATGTAATGTTCTCCAATGGTGCATGGAACTGTGAAACTGCCAGGATCTTTCAACTTCGGGGGAAGTTTCCTCTGAATGATGGCGCTGCATTCTTCTGTTAATGCTACTGTTTCGTAGTCTCCCAATCTCCGTTTTCGTGAAAGAATATCTTTCATGAATTTGACATAACTGGGCATTTCTTCCAAGGCTTCTGCAAATGGGATGTTGATGTGCAGCTTTTTGAAAACCTCAAGGAACCGAGCAAACTGCTTGTCCAGTTTGTTTTTCTGAAGACGCTGAGGAAAAGGTGGAGGTGGAATGATTCTTTCTGGTTCTTTTTCCTTTGCTTCTTTTTCCTCCATCTGTTTCTCAGCTTCTTTTGGAACTTCTTCTTGGGACATCTGGATTCCAACATCTTTGTTGATTTCAGTACCGCTTTTCAAAGTAATGGCTTGACATTGCTCCTTCCCTCGGTTCCTTGGATTGGGTTCTGTGTTGCTGGGAAGATTTCCTGGTGGTCTGTAACTCTGAGCATTGGCCAGTTGTCCGATTTGATTCTCTAGTGGTTTGATGGAAGCTGATTGGCTCTGAAAGATAGCATCATACTTTTTTAACTGAGAGCACTTCTGCTATTCCTGGTTCATTTGCCTGCTCCTGGCCTTTATTCTGTTGCTGGAATCCAGGTGGTGGATAGTTCCGCTGTTGGCCTGAATTGTTGCTCCATAAAAAATTAGGATGATTCCTCCACCCTGGGTTGTAGGTGTTGGAATATGGATTGTTCCCCTGTCTGTTGAAATTGTTGACAAAATTCACCGTTTCTTCAAGTTGGTTTGATTCCGGTGCTCCTCCATATGGTGAACTTGTGGATCTAGTGGTAAGAGTCTCCATGAATTTGCATATTTGATCTAGCTTGGTGTTGACTGCTGTATTGGCTCCACTTTCATAAATTCCTGCAATTCTTTGGATCATGCTCCTTTCAGTTGGCTACAAGGAATTGTTGTTGGCCATTTCTTCGATTAGTTCCCAGGCTTGATCTTCTCCTTTAGCCATTAAAGCTCCTCCAGCAGCAGCATCAATTGTGGTTCTCATTATTCCAGAAAGTCCATTATAGAATGTTTGGACTTGAAGCCATTTTGGAATCTCATGGTGTGGACATTTCCGGAGTAAATCTTTGTACCTTTCCCAAGCTTCGTAGAGAGTTTCTGAGTCTTGTTGCACAAAGGATGTGATGTCATTCCTCAGCTTTCCGGTTCTGGCTGGTGGAAAGTACTTTGCAAGAAATTTGGTGGCTAAGGTGTTCCATGTTGTGATAGAACCTGCTGGTAATGAATGTAGCCAAGCTTTAGCTCTGTCCTTCAAGGAGTATGGGAAAACACGCAGTCTCATTGCTTCTTCAGCTTCTCGGTTGTAATTGAAAGTGCCACAAACTTCCAAAAAGTTGCTGATGTGAGCATTAGGATCTTCAGTTGCATTTCCCCAAACTGAATTGACTGCTGAATCATTTGAATGCATGTTTTGATGTCTCCTGCATTTGCTGGTAAGGGAGGAAGTACAATACATGAAATGAGTCTGTCAACCACCGGAATGGTTCTGTCTCGAATGGGAATTGGTGGTGCAACCTCCAAAGGTTCAGGTTCCATGTTGACTAAAGCTTCTTGGGCTTCTCGCCTTTCCCTTCTCAACTGTCTGATAGTTCTTTCAATTTCCGGGTCAAGCGGTCCGGAGTTCAAAGCTTCTGGTTCGTCTCATGTAGTTTCTGAGAACCTGAAAACACAAGAAAACAATAACAATAAGTAAAAAGAAATTAGATACAAGTAAAAGTATCTAACCCCTAAACTAATAATAAAAGATAAATAAGTCCCCGGCAACGGCGCCAAAAACTTGACCGGCGTAAACACACACGTATAACGCAAGCGTACGTATCGTTCAAGTAGTATAAAAAGTATCGATCCCACGAGGACTTAATATCTAAACTATTAATTTTATGAGGTCAAATGATTACCAGTATCTAACAGGTTGTTTAATTGATTTGAAATGACGACGATTCTAAATTTAAAGACAAGTAAATAAAATTGTTCGAAAGTAGATTTTAAGAAAATTCAATATTAAAAACTATCTAGGGTTGTGATTTATTCCAATATTAATTAAAGATGAAGTGATTATCTTATATGGGTAATATATTGATTTATTAACCTGGAACACTAATTTATGTAAAAGCCTCTTCCGATGGTCAATTACAAATACCTAGTATAATCCAATTGAACCATATGTCTATGTCAACCAAATTACCTAGATTCATTAAGATTAAGTTCCAATTATGGCTACCCCGCCCGACAAGTATATTCCTATCCTGTAAGGAAATCTATTAAAGGGTTATCTATCCTCAAGGAAGATCGTGGGCTATTGAGTCTAAGGTCTTAAACTTAAAATCCCTATGTCTAGTTCATTTTAAGTTTACCTAATCAATTTAATTAATGGCCAGTTAATTAAAGAGCATTAAGATTAAGACTTAATAAATAAATCTTTATATTACCCAAATTATAACTAACCCTTATAAACCGGTGATATTGGATTTCATCACAACCCTAGATAACTAACTTAGTTATGACACATAACTAGGGCTAGTAAAAACTTAAAAGTAAAAACCAAAAAGTAACAGTGCTGAAAAGTAATTGCAGTAAAGTAAAAGCTTAAAAGTAAAATAAAATAAAATGCTAAGGTTAAAGGAATTATTTCTACTACTACTTATTTAGATATCTCCCAGTAAAATAATATATAAACTTGTGATTATTAACAACCAGCCATATAGGCGGTAACCTGATTAAGTCAATTTAAGTCCAACCAGCCATAAAGGCGGAACCAAAGTAAACAAGCCATAAAGGCGGAACCAAAAAAGTGAACCAGCCATAAAGGCGGAACCAAAATAAACCAGCCATAAAGGCGGAAAAGGAATTTTATTACCAACCGACCAATCTGGCGGTATCCTGATTAAGTCAAATTTTAAATAGTAAATATATTATTTTTAAGGGAGAGATAATCTAAATAGCAATAGTAAAAGAATTACCTTTCACCCTAGCATAGGGAGTTACCTCATCATGATTGAATAGTAAAAACTGAAAAAGTAAAAGGTAAAAAAATAAATTATTATTACTATTCAAAAGTAAAATTACTATTATTACAGAACGTAATTAAAAATTACAAAACTAAATTAAAAGAAAGAATTTAGAGAGAGAAGAACTCCCTATTTACATCAAAGAAATGGGAGAGGAAGGTAAAATGAAATCTGAAATTTTGAGCTCTATTTATAGGCGCGGAAGAGGCCTCGGGCGCGCGACGCGGAGGGCGCAGTGTCGCGACGGTTGGAACATTGGAATGGTGTGGAACAGTGAATCGGGCACTGACTGCTTGACATGTGGTGATTCGGAAAGAAGATAAGGCGACACGTGGAGAGGCGGCTAAGATCTCAATCATGAAGCTGACGTGGCGATGACGACTGTCGGCACCATAAGATGTGACACATGTCACTTTGTGATTGGCTGATGATGACGTCGCGTTTGACTCGGTTGACCTGCTGACGTGGATGATGACCTGCCATGACGCGCGGCAAAGGTTGACTCGTTGACTGATGACTTGGCGATGACATAGGATGACACGTGCACTAGGAAATTGTGAGTGTCGGCACCGTAGGATGATGACACGTGGCACGGCGCACGTTAGCAGATCGGTTGTGATGGTGATGACGATTCTAAATTTAAAGACAAGTAAATAAAATTGTTCGAAAGTACATTTTAAGAAAATTCAATATTAAAAAACATCTAGGGTTGTGATTTATTCCAATATTAATTAAAGATGAAGTGATTATCTTATAGTTGGGTAATATATTGATTTATTAACCTGGAACACTAATTTATGTAAAAGCCTCTTCCGATGGTCAATTACAAATACCTAGTATAATCCAATTGAACCATATGTCTATGCCAACCAAATTACCTAGATTCATTAAGATTAAGTTCCAATTATGGCTACCCCCGCCCGACAAGTATATTTCTATCCTGTAAGGAATCTATTAAAAGGGTTATATATCCCAGGAAGATCGTGGGCTATGAGTCTAAGGTCTTAAACTTAAAATCCCTATGTCTAGTTCATTTTAGTTTACCTAATCAATTTAATTAATGGCCAGTTAATTAAAGAGCATTAAGATTAAGACTTAATAAATAAATCTTTATATTACCCAAATTTAATCTAACCCTTATAAACCGGTGTGATATTGGATTTCATCACAACCCTAGATAACTAACTTAGTTATGACACATAACTAGGGCTAGTAAAAACTTAAAAGTAAAAACCAAAAAGTAACAGTGCTGAAAAGTAAGTAATTGCAGTAAAGTAAAAGCTTAAAAGTAAAATAAAATAAAATGCTAAGGTAAAAGGAATTATTTCTACTACTACTTATTTAGATATCTCCCAGTAAAATAATATATAAACTTGTGATTATTACCAACCAGCCATATAGGCGGTAACCTGATTAAGTCAATTTAAGTCCAACCAGCCATAAAGGCGGAACCAAAGTAAACCAGCCATAAAGGCGGAACCAAAGTGAACTAGCCATAAAGGCGGAACCAAAATAAACCAGCCATAAAGGCGGAAAAGGAATTTTATTACCAACCGACCAATCTGGCGGTATCCTGATTAAGTCAAATTTTAAATAGTAAATATATTATTTTTAAGGAGATTAATCTAAATAGCAATAGTAAAAGAATTACCTTTCACCCTAGCATAGGGAAGTTACCTCCTCATGATTGAATAGTAAAAACTGTAAAAAGTAAAAGGTAAAAATAAATTATTATTACTATTCAAAAGTAAAATTACTATTATTACAGAACGTAATTAAAAATTACAAAACTAAATTAAAAGAAATTTAAAGAGAGAAGAACTCCCTATTTACATCAAAGAAATGGGAGAGGAAGGTACAATGAAATCTGAAATTTCGAGCTCTATTTATAGGCGCGGATAGGCCTCGGGCGTCGCGACGCTGGAAGGGTTCAGTGTCGCGACGCTGGAACAGTGAATCGTGGCACAATGACGGCTTGACATGTGGTGATTCGGATAAGAAGATAAGGCGACACGTGGCGAGGCGGCTAAGAGCTCAATCATGAAGCTCATGTGGCGCTGACGTGGCGATGACGACTGTCGGCACCATAAGATTGTGACACGTGTCACTCCATGATTGGCTGATGATGACGTGGCGTGTTGACTCGGTTGACCTGCTGACGTGGATGATGACCTGCCATGACGCGTGGCAAAGGTTGACTCGTTGACTGATGACGTGGCGATGACATAGGATGACACGTGGCAATTGTGAGTGTCGACACCGTAGGATGATGACACGTCACAAGGCGTAAGTTAGCAGATCGGTTGTGATGGTGACGACGATTCTAAATTTAAAGACAAGTAAATAAAATTGTTCGAAAGTAGATTTAAGAAAATCAATAATAAAAATTATCTAGGGGTGGATTTATTCCAATATTATTAAAGATGAAGTGATTATCTTATAGTTGGGTAATATATTGATTTATTAACCTGGAACACTAATTTATGTAAAAGCCTCTTCCGATGGTCAATTACAAATACCTAGTATAATCCAATTGAACCATATCTCTATGTCAACCAAATTACCTAGATTCATTAAGATTAAGTTCAAATTATGGCTACCCCCGCCCGACAAGTATATTCCTATCCTGTAAGGAAATCTATTAAAAGGGTTATCTATCCTCAAGGAAGATCGTGGGCTATTGAGTCTAAGATCTTAAACTTAAAATCCCTATGTCTAGTTCATTTTAAGTTTACCTAATCAATTTAATTAATGGTCAGTTAATTAAAGAGCATTAAGATTAAGACTTAATAAATAAATCTTTATATTACCCGAATTATAATCTAACCCTTATAAACCGGTGATATTGGATTTCATCACAACCCTAGATAACTAACTTTGTTATGACACATAACTAGGGCTAGTAAAAACTTAAAAGTAAAAACCAAAAAGTAACAGTGCTGAAAAGTAATTGCAGTAAAGTAAAAGCTAAAAGTAAAATAAAATAAAATGCTAAGGTAAAAGGAATTATTTCTACTACTACTTATTTAGATATCTCCCAGTAAAATAAATATAAACTTGTGATTATTACCAACCAGCCATATAGGCGGTAACCTGATTAAGTCAATTTAAGTCCAACCAGCCATAAAGGCGGAACCAAAGTAAACCAGCCATAAAGGCGGAAACAAAGTGAACCAGCCATAAAGGCGGAACCAAAATAAACCAGCCATAAAGGCGGAAAAGGAATTTTATTACCAACCGACCAATCTGGCGGTATCCTGATTAAGTCAAATTTTAAATACTAAATATATTATTTTTAAGGGAGATTAATCTAAATAGCAATAGTAAAAGAATTACCTTTCACCCTAGCATAGGGAAGTTACCTCCTCATGATTGAATAGTAAAAACTGTAAAAAGTAAAAGGTAAAAATAAATTACTATTACTATTCAAAAGTAAAATTACAATTATTACAGAACGTAATTAAAAATTACAAAACTAAATTAAAAGAAATTTAGAGAGAGAAGAACTCCCTATTTACATCAAAGAATGGGAGAGGAAGGTACAATGAAATCTGAAATTTCGAGCTCTATTATAGGCGCGGATAGGCCTCAGGCGTCGCGACGCGTTGTGGGTGGAACGGTGGAACAATGAATCGTGGCACAATGACGGGTTGACACGTGGTGATTGGATAAAAAGATAAGGTGACACGTGGCGAGGCGGCTAAGAGCTCAATCATGAAGCTGACGTGGCGCTAACGTGGCGATGATGACTGTCGGCACCATAAGATTGCGACACGTGTCACTTCGTGATTGGCTGATGATGACGTGGCGTGTTGACTCGGTTGACCTGCTGACGTGGATGATGACGTGCCATGACGCGTGGCAAAGGTTGACTCGTTGACTGATGACGTGGCGATGACATAGGATGACATGTGGCACACGTGGCAATTGTGAGTGTCGGCACCGTAGGATGATGATACGTGGCACGACGCACGTTAGCAGATCGGTTGTGATGGTGACACGTGTCACGGCGCACGTTAGCAAAGTCAAATTCTCAAATTTTGACCTGTTGACCCGGCGTACTTTAGCGCTGTTCGGTGCAGGTTAGGCGTCGCGACGCTGAAAGTCCTGGCTTCGCGACGCGGATAATTACCAAAATGCCCTTTTGCCGATTTTCACTGTTTTGGCCCAAATCACCTCCAGAATGTCCTGAAACTTTATTTATCAACAAAATAACACAAAACATATCAAAATATTCACAAAACTCAAGAAACTATACAAAATATTAGGATAAATGAGTGGGAAATAGTGATAGATTTACCACTCATCACATACACATAACCATAACGTGATGCATCATCCGTAAAGGTTACAAAGTATTCATATCCACCTCTAGCCTGGCTAGACATGGGCCCGCATACGTCACTATGAACGAGGGCTAATAGTTCTGTGGCACGTGCACATTTACCGCTAAAAGTTGTTTTAGGCATTTTGCCTAATAAACAAGATTCGTAGACGTCATATGAATTTGGATCAAATCCGTCCAGGTATCCACTCTTCGAAAGTGTGGATATACGAGTCTTGTTAATGTGTCACATACGACAATACCACTGATAAGTTTCATCTTTGTTACTTAACTTAAGCCTTTTGTTTGTCATGTTATATGTTTGAGATTGATTTATATTCAAAATATAAAGACCATTATTAACATCAGCACTGCATATCTCAAAATCATTTTTATAAACAAAACACCTGGTGTTTCTGAGTACAAAAGTATAACCGCATTGGGTCAAACAAGATACAGATATAATGTTTCTAGTCAAACTAGGTATATAATAACAGTCTGATAAAGTAAGTACATGCCCTGAGGGCAGTTCCAAAACATAAGTCCCTACAGCCAAAACAGCGACTCTGGTCCCATTTCCAACTCGTAGTTCAATCTCCCCTGAAGCTAGTCTCCTACTAATCTGCATATCATGCACATCAGTATATATATGAGTACCACATCCAGAATCAAAAATCCAATTTTTAAAACTAAAAGTAGACATGTTTATTTCAATAACAAACATATCTGAAGCCGGTGCCTTGCCCGCTTTCACTTCATTCATGTGCGCCTTGTACTCACGGTAGTCACACTTCCAGTGACCCCGTTTGCCACAATGTAGGCAGACATCTTGGGATTTATCATTTGCCTTCCCAGAAGACTTTGATGATTTGGCCTTGCCCTTTCTCTTCTTCTTCTTCACACCTCCAGAAGCCTTTGGCCAAGCCCTGGCATTCTGAGATGTCGAAGCGAAGAGCGCCTCGCGCTTCTTTCCCTTTAAAAGCTCTTTTTCTGCCTCTTTCAGCATTGCCATCAACTCTCCAAGAGTCGTTTCTTTGTTCATCATATTGTAGTTCATGATGAATCCACTCTAGCTGTCAGGAAGAGACTGTAAGATCAAATCTATGGAAGTCTCAGCCTCAAAAGTTATGCCCAGCTGACCCTGCTGTTCAATGTCAGCAATCATCTGCGACACATAGTGCTCGATAGATGTACCCTCTGACATACGAGAGCGAAAGAGCTTCTTCTGTAATTCATACTTCTGCGATCTAAGGTTAGATCGCTGAAAGTCCCTCAATTTCAACATCATTTCGTGGGGATCCAATCCTTTGTTTTGACGACGAAATTGTGGGGTCATTGCAGCAAGCCTGACGGATTGAGCAGTTGAGTTGTCATCACTGTGATTCTTCCAAAGCTCAAGCTCAAGTGGCTGCTCAATTTCGGGCTTAGGCCCAAGAGATTTCTCTATCGTATAGAGCATTTCTCAGCCCACAAGACAATCATTAGGTTCATATCCTTGTCAGGAAAGTTCGCATAATTAAAGTCATTTTCGCCTATGATAATGTCCCTAATGTTGATCTTTCCAGCCATCTTAATTGCAATAGTCTAACTATTCAATTAACGATTTCGGGTACAGTCCGACTGTTAAAAGAAAATAATAAAATATCAGTTTAACTAATATAAATATGTAATTATGAAAATAATTTGAAAGCGCATATTTGGCAAGTATTAAATGAAATTGCAAATTTAATACTGGCCTCCCATTATTTTTCGGCGAGCCTCTAACCCTCTGTTGAGTACTCGGGACACCTAGTTTCCTAGTGGGCTAGGATCCCGTTAAATAACACACAACCTTGACTTTGGCCAACAAGCTGTATGAAACTTAACTAGGTAGATCTCTAAGATCAATTGGATCCCATCCAATTCCTAGATCCGGTAGGTGGACCTCCAAGTCCGAAACATATATCCAATATATTTCCTAACATTTTCCTCTAAATCAACTAAGCCTTGGCTTTGGCTCAACAAGCTTAATGATTCCAGTAAACGGGACTCATTGACAGTGGGAAAGCTTCGTAATCCATATCGATGATCAAGAAGTGACCTTGACTTTGGCCAACAAGTCACAACTCCCCAAGACATGCGATATATAACAAAGCCTTCGGGGTTCAAACACATCCGCGATGGACATTGATCTTGACTTTGGCCAACAAACCAATGCCAATCTTAGATCTTGAGAAAGAACCACTCAATGGAAGGAAAACACTTAATATTTAATTAAGGGTTTTTCGCATAAATTGGCAACCAATTTATTATCTTGGAATAGGTCTCATCATACACCTTTAAGCATGCATTTTAAAAGCATAATAAGGCGTGAAATAAATAATAATGATATGCGGATGGATATATAACAAATTATTCCTAGAACAAATCTCTTCATTTCCTTTCTCTCCCGCTAGCACTATTCTTACTTCTACCCAATTACATAATACATCAAAGAAACCTCATTTACATTGAGGGGAATTGGTGAGAAGAGAAGTACAAAGTGATAATGATATAATAGGCTGGACATGCAGGTCCAATTTAATAAATTCTAAATTTATTACAACAATTTCCAAAATTGCCCTCACCCTTCTAATATCCATCTGATATACATTATTCATACAATACATCCATGTATTCACACAAAGCATGTTATTCAATCAATCTAATCCAATTAGTTAATCTTTGAATTAATGACCATCCAATGTTTAAACAACGATTTGATTTGCGCGAGTCCAACTTGTTTAAGAATAAATACTCAAAGTACGTATTCTTGAATTATATCGAACTACAATTTTAAATCCAATTTAATTTGTATTCAATACTAATTCGAATTTAATTCCAAATTAAATAATTACAATTATTTATATGCCTTTTAGACTTAGATTCTAAATCCAATCTAAATGGGTCTCAAAGGCCCAATCAGTATCCAATACTATTTTAATTAAAGTCCAATGGGCTTTTAATTAATTCATAAGTCATTGGCTTTGGCCAATATGGAGCCCATCCAATTCCAAAGCCTAATTAGGAATTACCCTTTGCCATAAAATCAATTTTGGCCTAATTAGGCCCAATTAAATATTAAAAGGCCCAAAAGTTATATTTGGATTTTATGGAATGGTTTTAGGCCCGATATGGATCCAATCCAATTGTCCTAAACCAAGCTTGGCCCAACCAAGCCCATTAAGCCCAAATACAACAAAATTAGCCCAATCAAATTTTAAAGACTGACTTTAATTAATATAACATTCCAAATATTACATTAATTTTAATTAAAGTGTAATAGCCATAATTAATTAGTTAAACTAATATTTCCAAAACACCAATTAAACTAATTAATCATGCTTTAATTAACCAACTCATGTCCAACACAAATTGAAGCAAAACAATTCATTCCATGCTTATCATGCTCACGGCAATTTGGCATAAAAATATTCAATTTTGATTTCAATCTAATTAAATTAACAATTAATATACATATCGTGCCATAAACTCATCCAATAGTCAAATAAACAAAGAATCACCATGAACACACCTAGGGTAGTATTCGGCCAAGGCTAAGGAATTGGGGAAAATTTTATCCAATTTATTTTCTCAATTCATAAGATGCATAAATCTAATTCATCATCATCAAAGCTCAACCAAACAACCAATTTGAAGAAATCATGTTCCAAACACAAAAATCCCAAATAAAGTCCATAAACCCTAAAGTAAAATCATGCTTAGAGAAGGCTCTGATACCATTGTTAATTTTCCTAGAACATGCCAAGGATCTCTACAACATGATTTAGTGTGTGAATAATCAAAATAAGATGCGGAATAAACTTACATTGATTGGCTTGGATGATGGATTTTAAAATTTTGTATGTTTGTGAAGAGCTCCAAGCTTTTCTTTGTGTTCCAAACTCAAGGAATTGGTTTCCCTATCACCTTGTTTGCTCTTTGAAGTGCTAGCTTACAAAAAAATTTGCAACAAAAACTCAATGGAGGAGGAAGAAGCTCACGACATTAGCTAGATGGAGAGAGAGAGATTTTTGATTTTGTAATTTTGATTTCTAAAATCAATTACCAAAGTCAACAACTAAAGTTGTGTATATCTTTTTCGAAATTAAAACAAAGTGTGTTGGTTGTTGATTGAGTGTTGAATAAGCAATCCAAGCTTTCACTCAACCATTAACAACTTCCATCACTAGTCAAACTTGTTGATGTAAGTGAAGTGGGTCCCACCACTTTTAAATTCCAAATTTAAGTCGAACAACTCAACACGCAACTTCGCTCAGGCCCGGGTTCGTTTAATTCCGAATTAAATGAATTTTCTGTCACGACGTGATTAAATCAAATTTAATTAAATAATTGTGCCTCGTAAAATTACTACGAAAGTCGCTTACAAATTAATTCTAAATTAATTCGTTCGCCCAAATGAAAATCCAATTTTAATTCCGCTTTGAAATCTAATTTCATTTAATATATCCAATATATTATTTAATCGATTAATTCCAAATTAATCGCGTTCTCTCTTCTAATCAAATTTTATCCCAGATAATTTTGTCTCTCTTATAATTAATCCTAGATTAATTTTGTTCGAGTCAAACGTCATCGGTGAATCTTTGGGAAGTGACCCATGAGATCCCTGGATATGTTGGCAGTAAATACGATTATCGAACTATCCCAATACTTACGTACCTAGTAACATGTTCTTACTGATTTACAAGACATGGTTGGCTTCTAGCAAAGCACTGTGCCTACCCAATTCTCCATAAATATTCTTTTAAGGAATACATAATCTTTATCAAGCATAGTATACTAAGTATTGCATATTACGATCCAATATCGGATGTCACATGCTAGGCCTGGGGCTGGAATTGTGTCTGCCCCGTACGAAGCATATATCGGATCACTAGCAACTAGTCTCTGTAATCGGATAATCATGACCTTGTCATATTATCCCAATAGCTACAGCATATAAGAGTACTAGTTATGTATCCTTGCGTGATCATCATCTCCATATGACTGAAGTGATTCTTCCATCTTGACATCACACCCAATACACTTCGATTCTCAGTAAACCCAGAAGAGGCGTACACAGAACCTTTTAAAGCCCCAGACGACCAAAACCAAAGCGTGCTGATTGTCGCAATTATTAGCGATGTAAGTCTCAGGTTAAGACCAAATACACATACCCTGATTCAGATTCCCATAGACACATAGTCATACTACCAATAGATTTCCGAGGGGTCTTCCAGAGCGAAGCTATTCCCGATCCAACGGCAAATAGAACCTCCTATTACACTTGCATAAGTATCCAATACTTAAATATATGAGAACTATGCCGTTAAGCTTCCATAACGCACACAAGTGCAATACTAGCCTATTCCGCATTATCGATGTCTAGTCTCGATAATACTACGACTAGAGATATTTAATGATTAAACCCTTCATGGATTGATACTGTCTTATATCTTATTAATCCGAACTAATCATAAGGACTTTTATCATTTATATATATTCAAGTAATCTAATTACAAAATGATAAATAGCAATTTCCTTTGTCACATAGTTAATTTGTACAAAAACCACAATATCTTTTACAAATAGTGATGATATGGGTCATGATTGTCCAATAGTGATGAATGACAATACTGAATGACACTATTGACCTCCTCTTGTGGAACACAACGTCTTAGTAATTGATCAGCACATCGTTTGAATAAGTATGGCTCATCCCAGACATATTGATTAACTTCCTTGAAGAATTACTTCCGTTGCTGATGTGTCCAATCCAACGGCCATTTTCCAGATACTATGTAGTTTACATAGTCAGCATACCAAAGGACATCCTGTTGTTTCATGGCAAACAACTGTTCATCTGGAAACGTTTCTTTGATTGTCAGTTCATTGCCAACTGTTTATGGATTCTCAAGCCTCGATAACTGATCTGCCACTTGGTATTCTGTCTCTTTCCTGTCTTGGATCTCCACGTCAAATTCTTGTAGTAGAAGCACCCAACGGATCAATCTAGGCTTAACATCTTTCTTCGCGATCAGATATTTGATTGCTGAATCATATGTGTAGACCACCACGTAGGGACCCAGTAGATAGGAGCGGAATTTTTCAAAAGTAAACACAACTGCAAGCAACTCATTTTCAGTGGTTGTATAGTTGAGTTGAGTTTCATTCAAAGTTCAGCTGGAGTAGTAAATGGTGTGGAAAAGTTTTTCTTTGCGTTGTCCCAAAAATGCACCTATAGTAAAATCACTTGCATCGACCATCGCTTCAAATGGAAGGGTCTAGTCTGGTGCTATTATGATGGGGGCAGAGATCAGCTTTTGTTTCATGATCTCAAAAGCTTCGTGGCATTCTTTGGTGAAGTTGAAATGCACATCTTTCTCCAGAAGATTGCATAGAGGTTTAGCAATCTTTGAGAAGTCTTTGATAAATCTCCTGTAAAAGTCTGCATGTCCGAGAAAACTCTGAATCCCTTTTAAAGATGCTGGTGGAGGTAGTTTTTCAAATGTTTCGATCTTTGCTTTGTCTACCTCAATTCCCTTTTGTGAGATCTGATGTTCCAGGACAATGCCTTCCTGCACCATGAAGTAGCATTTCTCCCAAATGAGTACCAGATTGGTATCTTTGCACCTTTGTAACACTTGTTCTAGATTTTACAAGCAGTGGTCAAACGAGTCCCCAAACACAGAAAAATCATCCATGAAAACCTCCATACTTTGTTCCAACATGTCTGAGAAGATGGCCATCATGCAACGTTGAAATGTGGCAGGAGCATTACACAGTCCAAATGCCATCCTTCGGAAAGCAAAAGTACCATACGGACATGTAAAAATGGTTTTCTCCTGATCTTTTGGGGCGATGGTAATATGATTATACCCCGAGTATCCATCTAGAAAACAATAGAACTCATGCCCCGAAATGCCTCCAGAGAGTCCTGTTATTTTATTTATCTACAAAATAACACAAAACACATTAAAATATTCACAAAACCCAAGAAACAATACAAAATATTACGTCAAATAAGTGGGAAATAGTGATATATTTGCCACTCATCAGTTATCAACATTTTTTATCCTTTATACTTTATCCATGACAAATTTTTATATTTACCTATCTATGTATGTGTCAATCTCATAGATAACATTCAAAGAAAAGCTCGAATATGATAGAGTATATCGTTAACATCAATTCCACTTCAATCATGTGAACATGAAGTCATACATCTATACTTTTATCACAAATATCCATATTTGAAACATCATCAAATCGATAAGTCAAACAAACTTTCTATATTTTGAAACAAACTCATTCAATTCAATGCAAACTTCCTTCAATTACAGTAGCCTCATTATGACTTAACATGCGTGATTCATATGCATTCATACATATCATGACTCACTTTTCCTATATTCACACAAATTCAATTTTAGAATTCTTACACATACGTACATACGATACAACTTAGCAAGCATATTTTACAGCATCTTATACTCACGCTGACTCCTAAATTATTCATTCACTCTAAAATAACATTCACAGTTCACACTCAGACATACATATTACCATCGTATAACCGACAAAGAAATATACATAACAACCAATACATCAAAAAAATTATAATCAAACAATATATTCATATGGATGGCTTGTACACACATGTACGCATATCACGTGACACAAACTCATCACATGATATTACATACACATACACATACATGTCAAATATTGATTATCATCTGTATCATCGCACGCACACGTATATACATCAAACATATGAATATACCTGTTATATCGAATTCTGATACCATGACATTCATAGTCCTCATATTATTTACTTATCAGTCACATTCAACATTCATATACATATCAAATCAGTCACGAACTTCCATCCATCGAAAAAGACATAGCATAAACCCAACCTCTCTATACCATTATCATCATCTATAGCCATTATAAATACTCATTAACACATCATAAACACACATCTACACATACAAATACAAATTTAGAAATCATGACTTATTTACTTTGCCGATCTACCTTACACAAATTATACATGGCATATCATCACATACCAATAAAAATACATGTATCAATAGTTATACATATACTTTTTCATTTACGTATATATATATGTACCATTACACATTCATACACTCACATACATAAACACATGTATATAGACATTGAGCTCGTCAATTACTTCACTATATAGCATAGAAATAACCAAAAATCCATACTTCTGGTCTCGCACTTCCTTCTTCATACCATCTCTTATCTATTTCCTTCTTAACCTAAACACTTCAATCATTTCTATATATATAAGCATATATCAACTTTCAAGTATTCATAGCATGGGTTACTTACCTGGCTTCGTGAGCACTCCAGGTCCTAGTCACATTGTCAAAACAAATGGCGAAATGCCATCAGAAACACGACTGACCTGCGTAAACAAACGCGTATAACTCAAGCGCACGTATCGTTCAAGTAGTATAAAAAAATCGATCCCACGAGGACTTAATTCCTACTGTTGTTATTAATTATTGAATCTATTTATTTACAGATATGTAGGCATTGCATTTTTACACATTAGCCCAATGATGAGTCTCGTGTGGAGGCAACTACCTCTTTAGTCATGAAAGTCGCGGGAAACGGACGCTGGAAGGGTAAAGTTGGAAAATGGAATTTTTGTTGGATTTAACCTCGTTGTTTGGCTTCGGGTTGCTTGTTAGACCTCTGTTTTAAAACCACAAACCCATTAAAACACATCTCACAATTAAATAATTAAAACATTTAAAATACATGTCACAAACTAAATAAATCCAATTAAATTAAATAAAACACATGTCACAAATTAAATTCATTTCCCAAATAAAATATTCAAATTAAATTCCATAAATAACATTCCTAATTAAAATAAATCACATTCCTAATTTAATTAAATCACCTACCAATTTAAATAAATCATATCCTTAACTAAAAAGAAAAAATCAAATCACTTCCCTTAATAAAAGATTTCCCCTATCACATTTTAATTAAAAAAAATATCTCCTAATTAATACACAAATTTGATTCCTTCCCCAACAAGGTAAAACCCATCCCCTTGGCCTATAAAAAGAACCATTCACCCCTTTACCAAACCCTGGCTGGCTGGCTCACTCTCACAAAAAACACAAAGAAATAAACCCTCATGTTGCCGCATCATCCAAGCCCTTATCAAACACCAAATAAACCCTACAAAGCCACGGCACCATTCAAACTAAAGCCACGTAACAACCGCCTAAGCCTTCACTGCCAACACGAATTGCACACAGGATCCACTTCACAGCCTGCCCTTTCACGTTAAAAGCACTTCACCTGCCTTCAACCACCTTGGCCTCACGCTAAATCATCAACGCCCACTGCCAACAGCGACAAACAGCCTTCAACGCCTAAGACTGCCATTCACAACGTCACAGCACCATCTCCATAACAGCCATAACTTCACGTAATCAACCCTCACGCCACTAACCTGTTTCCCTTCAGAACTTCACGCCAACAGACCCTACACTCCACTCAGCTCATACACACAAGACTCGCACAAGAAACAGCCCACGTAGCACACACCAACCGACCAAATCTAAGCCACTGAACACACCAGCGACTGCCTCACAACCACGCACGAACTTCACCCTTGAAACAGCCCTAAAACTGCACTAAAAACAGTCTCAAAAGCTTCCCCAAAACAGTCCACAAACCGCAGCCCAAACCAGTCCAAATAAACCACAAAACAGTCCCCTAATTAACCCAAAACAATGACCAGAAAATACCCTTAAAACAGCAGCGAAACGAAGTGAAAACAGCAGCCCAGATAGCGAAACAGCGAGGAGAAACATTGGATTAGTGAACCAGAAAAAGTATCGGATCAGTCACCCTTCCAACGGACGTGTAACGCCCTTTCTTGGACGACAAAAGAGGTTAGACCTGAGGGCACTTTGTTACTTATCATCTTTTATTTATTTTGTGTATTTAAAAAATATTATTGCATGAGAGTCGTTTGAGACATGATGTGATTGTTGGATGAGCGGGATATGTGTTCCCTTTTGTGGTATATCGGATGGAAATCCGGACGTAAATTCCGTAGCCGATTCCGAATGGACGGTAGTGCGGTCTGTACTCGGGATACAACGCCACGTACCACTTAAGATACACATATTTAATCTCATCCAAACTTGTGTTTGAGCATGTTGTAGTTCGTAGGTTATTTATTTGTTATTAAAACATGGTTTAATTTAGTTTGTTATTTATTTTGTTAAAGCATATTTAGGTTGTTCCTTATGCATATTATTAGTTTATGATGTGTTAGGATAATGATTTATACATGTTGATTTAATGGTTCAATATGCTCGTTGTGTTATGTTGCGTGGAGTTATTTGGATGAAAGCATGTTAGATCTAAGTACCCTTGAGCATGAATGTTGAATAGATTCTGTTAGTTTATTGCACAAATTATATCATCACAAGTGACATAAGTAAGGGACCATTCCGAACCCAACGGTTTGAGGTCTTCCCTTGCGAGGGGTGAGTGCGGCCTTAAATCTTTGTCCCGGTTCACACCGGGTGGCGACTCCATGTTATTTCGTACTCCCAACTAGGCCGCGAGCCTAGAACAGCGTCGTCAAGTTCTGTTGTCTACAGATATCTAATTGAGGGAGAAGAGAATGATTGCTTGATTGATTTGGTTGATTGTAGATTTGCTAAATAAAAATAATAAAAAGACAAAAGAAAATACTAAGGAAAATAAAAAAGACACAAAGATCTAGGGTTGTGAATCATTCTAATATCTTTTAAAAGATGAAGTGATTATTTTATACTTGTGTAATAAATCAGTTTACTAACCTGGAACACGAAATTATGCAAAAGCCTATGTCGATGGTCAGACGCAAATACCCAGTTTAACCCAATTGAACCATATGTCTATGTCAACCAATTTATCTGGATTCATTAAGTTTAAGTTCCAATTATGGCTACCCCCCGCGACAGGTATATGTCTATCCTGTAAGGAAATCTATTAAAGGGTTATCTATCTTCAAGGAAGATCGTGGGCTATTAAGTCTAAGGCTGAAACCTAAAATCCCTATGTCTAGTTCATTTTAGATTTACCACATCAATCTTATTGGTGATCAGACAACAAGAAGCATTAAGCTTAAGACTTAATAAGTAAACCTTTAAATTATCCAAATTATAAAATAACCCATTATAAACCGGTGATATTAAAATTCATCACAACCCCAGATAACTAACACATAACTAGGGCTAGTAAAAACTTAAAGTAAAAGACATAAAGTAAAAATGCTGAAAAGTAAAAGACATAAAGTAAAAGCTGAAAAGTAAAATAAAATGCTAAGGTAAAAGGATCAACTTTTACTATTACTATTTAGATATCTCCCTTAATATAATATATATATATTAATTGACTTTGATATTTACCACCAGCCATATAGGCGGTAACCTGATTAAGTCAAATTAAGTCCAACCAGCCATAAAAGTGGAATCAAAATAAACCTTCCATATAGGCGGTAAGAAAATTTAATTACCAACCGACCAATCTGGCGGTATCCTTGATTAGTCAGGTTTAAACCAGATTAAAATTAATTACCAACCGACCAATCCGGCGGTATCCTTTTTAAGTCAATATTTTAAATAGTGAATATATTATTTTTAAGGGAGATTAATCTAAATAGTAACAGTAAAAGAATTACCTTTCACCCTAGCTGTGGAAGTTACCTCATCATGGTGAATAGTAAAAATTGTAAAAAGTACAATAAATAAACTTATATTTTACAAAACGTAATTAAAATTATTTACAAAACTAAAAAAAAATACTAAAAAACTAAAAGAAACTAGAGAGAGAGAAACTCCTCTTTACATCAAAGAGATGAGAGAGGGTGGTACAACTGAAACTGGAATTTTACGCTCTATTTATAGGGGTTAGTGGGGGTCACGCGTCGCGACGCCCAGCCCGTGTCTCGACGCGAGGTTTGTCGACGTGGCACACTCTGGTTCGTCGGTTGCAGATTCTGGTTAAGGTGATAAGGTGACACGTGGAAAGGTGGTTGGGGCTCAATTATTGTGACCCATGGCGGCTTCTGATTGTTCGGCTAGATTCTTATCTGCCACGTGTCAGATAGGGATAAGAAAGCTAATAATTGATGCTGATGTGGCGTTGACGTGGCAAAGTGACTGTCGGCACCATAGAATTGTGACACGTGGCACTTCCTAATTGGCTGATGATGACGTGGTAGTTTGCTCGGTCACCCTGGTGATGTGGATGATGACGTGGCAATGACATGGAGTGACACGTGGCGATGTTGACTGTAGGCACCGTAGGATGATGACACGTGACACGGCGCATGTTAGCAGATCGGCTGTGATGGTGACACGTGTCACGGCGCATGTTAGCAAAGTCAAACTTTTCTCAGATTCTGATTTGTGGACCCGGCGCACGTTAGCACTGTTTGGCGCACGTTATGCGTCGCGACACTGAAGGTCTTGGCGTCGCGACGCGGCAAATTACCAAAATGGCCTTTTTGTCCAATTTTCACTGTTTTGGCCCAAATCACCTCCAGAGTGTCCTGAAACTTTATTTATCTACAAAATAACACAAAACACATCAAAATATTCACAAGACTCAAGAAACTATACAAAATATTAGGTTAAATGAGTGGGAAATAGTGATAGAATTACCACTCATCACACCCCCCAAACCTAACATTTTGCTAGTCCTCGAGCAAAACATAAAATAACATAATAAAATTTAACTAAGCCACTTTCGTAGGGATCACGGTTGCATTTAGCGTATGCAACAAGCCTTTAAACCCCTAGGTGTCTCTAGTGGACGAGTTGTAGTCTCGTGTGGGTTTACAACAATAATACCCACAAATAATTTACAAAAGTAAAAATATAGTAAAACTAATGCACACAAAAGCAAAAAAACAAGAGAAAAGAGAATAAAGAAGTTAGTGACTAATCAGGTGAAACTTCTACTCCAAGTTACTAGTTGTTTTCTTTCTTTCTAAATTACTGAATAAGTAAATTCTCCGATTATATTTACCATTCTTCATATACACAGCCAACATAATATTAAATAACTCATTTTTGCCCATAACAGTCACAAGTGCAGTTGATAAGAGAGTAATATTTTTGTCCTAAAGTTCTATCAGATTTCACACATTTTTATAGCAATGGAATAATTTTTTTGATTTTTTCTTTGATTTTTTTTTATTTATATACAATATCTTCCATCTATGTAGCGAGCTTTGGGTCGGTGGCTCCCAAACCAGTTGGCTTTAGGGCACCAGATGTTAAGATACCCCTACGGACTTAATTACTCAGACTTCAGATATATATTTTTTTGCAGCATCTTTGATCCATGTAGCGAGCTTTGGGCCAGTGACTCCCAAACCAGTTGGCTTTAGGGCACTAGGTGTTAAAATACCCTTACAGACTTAATAACTCGGATCTCAGTTTTTTTTTTACTCCATTGCTTTTTTCGAAAATAGGCTTGAGATACGTCTCAGGAGTGGAAACTCCTTACCCAGCTATCTCTTACCAATTTCACATTTTTAGTCAAAATAAAAACAAAAACGCAAAATGTTTTTGTAATTTTTGAAAAAATTTCAATTTTTTTGTATTTTTCGAAAAATTTTGAACTAAAAATAGAAACAACACACAACTAAAAACAAGGTACTGATCAACTAATTCTCTCCCCCAAACCTAAATGAGACATTGTCCCCAATGTCTTATACAGTAGAAGAAGAGTTAAGAAGGTCGTACCTGGTTAGCTGAAAATCTACGAAAAATTACCGATTAAGATCTATGTCCAATTTACGCTTCTTACCACGATCGCTATCTGACCAGTTCAACTTGGAAAGAATGGGGTCGATTTTTGGTTCAAAGGCTAGGATTTGGTCAATTAATTCTTCGGCCTTTGTCGCAGTCAAGAAAATATCTTGTACTGATTTGGTGACGAACTCATATCTTTTGGCTTCCGCAAGAAATACAAACAGGAAATCGAAGAAATGTTCAATGTTAATTTACCTAATGGGCTTCCGATGAATGTTTAAGTGTGCCCATGATGCTACAGTGAACATTTCTTCAAACGTTCCAAGCCCACCTGGTAATGCAATAAACTCATCCGCAGTATTGATCATTTCATGGATTTGTTCAGACATACCTGATACAATGCGTTCATCTCCACTTGTTGGTCCAATTAATTGTTCGTCTACCAAATGTTTTGGAATGATTCCCAAAACATGACCGCCACCTTCCTGAACGGCTTTTGAAATGCTTCCCATCATTCCAAGATTGCCACCACCATATACTAGGTGCATATTTTTCTCTAATATGACTCTCCCCAATTCCTTTGCAGCCTCAATGAATTCTGGTTTATTACCAGAATTGGATCCACATAAAACACAAATTCGCTTGACTCGCTGCTGTGAAGTTGCTTCCATTTCCTTTCTTATTTGAATGTATATCTGAATGTGTCGAAGAAAGAAATGTAGAGCTGAATTTATAGAACCTGAAAATGGGTGAGTAATAGTAGCACCAGTACCTGCCAAATGACAATTATTAGATGAACATTAAAATAAATCGTGAAAAAATTAAAAAGTTTAGATCTTGTCGGCGAAAATAAAGGAAATAAAAACAGAAAAGCAAATCAAAGCAATTATTAAGGCAACAGAATTGTGTACGCAATTCGCCACTAGCTTAGTATAAATTCATAATGATGCGTCTCAAGAATTAATTCTTTACTCAGCCATCACAAATGAATTAGCTCTATCCTTTGTGATTGCCAAACACCATTCATTCTGTCTTATGCTTTGATTGAGCTTTTCCCTACAAAAATAACACACAAAATTAAAAACTCTACAACATGTATACACAAAATATGAAAACAAAAATTACAATAAAGTGCATGGGTTGCCTCCCTACTAGCGCTAAATTTTTCGTCTTCAGCCAGACGTGACTGAAATCCATCTGTCAAGGAGGTTTCAGCATTTTTTTGGATGTCCAATTAAGGACAATCCCATGAGCGTTGCTTTTGAAGGGTCTCTTCCAACGGTAAAGTGGCAAAAAGAATTTTGTCCCATTCAGTGCTTGTGCCACATTTTCAACCATTGTTGGTCCAGTGGTTCCTGAAAAGAAAGAATTAAAATCAGGAGGTCTTGTATGGTGCTTGACTTTGAATGAAAGTTCCATTCTGTCAAGCTTCTGGGTGATATATTTGATTAGTACTCCCCAAAACAGTGATGTTTCTTCTGAATGCTCTGGATCATTAATAAGTTCAGACATTTGCTCCTCTATTTGCTCTGCTTCTTGCTCCACCTTTTCTTCACAGATGTATTTGAAAATTTATACATTCAATTCTTCATCTGTCATCTGTGAAATACATGCTTCAAAATTATCAACCTGAGGATGAAAAGAAATGTCAGATTTTAGGTCTTCATCCTCTGATCTGGGCGAAATGATTAGCTCAGGTAGATCTTCATCAAACATCATGGTAAAACATGCTCCAAGATCTTCATTTTAGGATTGAAAGTTTGATCCTCCGTTGTTGGTGCAGTTGGTACAAATAGATCAGCTTCATCCTCGTCAGAATAATAAAAATCAGATCGAGACTTTGTCGGTTCGGGCTCCTGAACTGATACCTCTGGTTGTTGATACTGCTCAGCCTCCTCCTTTGTTAAGGTGTCATTGTGATCTCTGGGTACTCAAAAGCTTTGTCAGTTTTATCTGATAATTCTTCTTGAGGTATGAAGTTCTGGTTTTCTGTTAATTGTCTGATCTGATCTGTCATTCTCTGTATGGATTCTGTTTGACTATGAATTTGTGCATCTAATTGAGCTTCCCATTCTTCAAGCCAAACATTGAGCATGTGAATCAACTGATCTTCCTCTGATGGTTCTGGTTCTTGATGAAAATCATAGGTGGATGGTGGATAAGATGGAAAATGTGATGGTTCTTCGTACCATGAAGTATTTTGATAGCTCTGCCACCCTGGATTGTAGTTGTACTCGCAATAATCTCTCAGGTGGTTATCATTACATATGTCACATCTCCCCATTACGTTCTGTTGAGCAAATGTAGTATTGTTTGGTTCTGGCATCCAGTGATAATGGCCTCAGAAAAATGGACTGTTGCTCCCAAATGTGGGGTGTATCTTCTTGTAAAGCACGTAATCTTTCAATCTCCCAATAATGTTCCATTTTTCAATCACCTGAAAAATAAATGAAGGAATAAAAAAATTACAGATAAAGAAAATTAGAAACAAGTAAATTAGATAGCTTCAAAATTAATAACTCAAGAAAAATAAGTCCCCGGCAACGGCGCCAAAAACTTGACCGGCGTAAACATACGCGTATAACACAAGCGCACGTATCGTTCAAGTAGTATAAAAATATCGATCCCACGAGGACTTAATTCTACTGTTGTTATTAATTATTGAATCTATTTATTTACAGATATCTAAATTGAGAAGAGGAAAAGAGAATGATTGCTTGATTGATTTGGTTGATTGTAGATTTGCTAAATAAATAAATAAATAAAAAGACAAAAGAAAATACTAAGGAAAATAACAAAGACACAAAGATCTAGGGTTGTGAATTATTCTAATATCTTTTAAAAGATGAAGTGATTATTTTATGTTTGTGTAATAAATCAGTTTACTAACCTGGAACATGAAATTATGCAAAAGCCTCTGTCGATGGTCAGACGTAAATACCCAGTTTAACCCAATTGAACCATATGTCTATGTCAACCAAATTATTTGGATTCATTAAGTTTAAGTTCCAATTATGGCTACCCCCGCCCGACAAGTATATGTCTATCCTGTAATGAGATCTATTAAAGGGTTATCTATCCTCAAGGAAGATCGTGGGCTATTAAGTCTAAGGCTGAAACCTAAAATCCCTATGTCTAGTTCATTTTAGATTTACCACATCAATCTTATTGGTGATCAGACAACAAGAAGCATTAAGCTTAAGACTTAATAAGTAAACATTTAAATTACCCAAACTATAAAATAACCCCTTATAACCGGTGATATTAGAATTCATCACAACCCCAGATAACTAACACATAACTAGGGCTAGTAAAAACTTAAAAGTAAAAGACATAAAGTAAAAAAATGCTGAAAAGTAAAAGACATAAAGTAAAAGCTGAAAAGTAAAATAAAATGCTAAGGTAAAAGGATCAACTTTTACTATTTACTATTTAGATATCTCCGTCAATATAATATATTAACTTGTGATTATTTTACCAACCATCCATTTAGGCGGTAACCTGATTAAGTCAAATTAAGTCCAACAAGCCATAAAGGCGGAATCAAAATAAACCTGCCATATAGGCGGTAAGAAAATTTAATTACCAACCGACCAATCTGGCGATATCCTTGATTAGTCAGGTTTAAACCATATTAAAATGAATTACCAACCGACCAATCTGGCGGTATCTTTTTTAAGTCAATATTTTAAATAGTGAATATATTATTTTTAAGGGAGATTAATCTAAATAGTAACAGTAAAAGAATTACCTTTCACCCTAGTTGGGGAAGTTATTTCCTCATGGTGAATAGTAAAAACTGTAAAAAGTAAAAAAATAAATTACTACATTTACAAAACGTAATTAAAATTATTTACAAAACTAAAAAAAAACTAAAAACTAAAAGAAACTAGAGAGAGAAACTCCCTCTTTACATCAAAGAGATGAGAGAGAGTGATACAACTGAAACTTGAATTTCGCGCTCTATTTATATGGGTTAGTAGGGGTCGCGCGTCGCGACGCGAGGTTTGTTGATGTGGCACGCTCTGGTTCGTCGGTTGCAGATTCTGGATAAGGTGATAAGGTGACACATGGCAAGGTGGTTGGGGCTCAATTATTGTGACACATGGCTGCATCTGATTGGTCGGCTAGATTCTTATCCGCCACGTGTCAGATAGGGATAAGAGAGCCAATAATTGATGCTGACGTGGCAAAGTGATTGTCGGCTCCATAGAATTACGACACGTGGCACTTCCTGATTGGCTGATGATGATGTGGCAGTTTGACTCAGTCACCCTGGTGATGTGGACGATGATGTGGCAATGACATGGAGTGACACATGGCGATGGTGATTGTGACACGTGGCACGGCGCATGTTAGCAGATCGGCTGTGATGGTGACACGTCTCACGGCGCACGTTAGCAAAGTCAAACTTTTCTCAGATTCTGATTTGTGGACCCGGCGCACGTTAGCACTGTTCGGCGCACGTCGACAAATTACCAAAATGCCATTTTCGTCAAATTTTCACTTTTTTGGCCCAAATCACCTCCAGAGTGTCCTGAAACTTTATTTATCTACAAAATAACACAAAACACATCAAAATATTCACAAGACTCAAGAAACTATACAAAATATTAGGTTAAATGAGTGGGAAATAGTGATAGAATTACCACTCATCAACGACTTACAGAGTTATCGACTAAACTACGATAAAATCCTGGATCTTTCCGGATTAATCAAATCAAGTTCTTTTCAATTTTTTCAATTTCATTAATCTTAAAACACCATCACAAACTATTCCAAGCCACTTGTTCACCTAAATTCTCTCGGTTTATGCGTTTTAGAAAATCTTCCGAAAATATTTTCGCAAATGCTACAGAAGAGTCCCGAATCTTCCAAACCTACCCGGATTTATCCAAACATGTTCATAATATCATAAATAACTCATAACTATCATCAAAACCAAAACACATCTTTATACGCAAAAACCCACTTTTACTGAAAACTTACATATTCTATTGGATCGATCAAACTCGTTCTGTTTTCATTCTGATTCTATCGAATGCTCATATTTAATGTACTAATACTCAAAAAATTCAATTTATATCAATACTCTACTCTACGAAGCTTATGGATACGTTCGAACATTTAACTATAAACTTGAAATTTGTGAATCTTTATCGGAAGGTCTTACCGAGATTACGAGGGCATATATGGACTCCAAATGATCCCACGAATGTGATGAAATCGATGGAACTCTGATTGGAGCTAATGTTCATCGTGGGTAACTATTCATCTGAATCTTCCTCCCTCGTTTCACGTGTAACCGGGCATGGATCGGAAAAATCATCATTGCCATCTTGTAGTACTCTCTGAGAGCTTCGATTTTATGGGTGGCTTAGGCCGTGAAATGAAGCGACGAGCATGGATTGGGAAAACCCAACTCGCACGAAATCTTCTTCGTTCTCGTCGGTGCCGGTGAGCTAGTCTGAAATACATCCATAATCTTGTAACGGACATAATCTTTTATATCAACGAATACATCCATTGTCACAACCAGAAGTGAAATATAATCCTACATGCTTTTATGATATTGATAGTCTGAAATATGTCAATCTCTGTCATCATTCAGAATAGAAAACGTAAAACGATTTCTTTTAAAAATCATTTCGAAAATACATTTGAAAACAAGTGCCCCGGTCATGCTGGAATGAAACATATACAAACGCCACAGATAGTCAAAAACATAAAATCATCAAGCACCGTGACGGAAATAGATTTTCGAACGTCTCGGTGGAAACAAGTTTTACAATTTAAAAAACATCAAAATCATTATCGAGCACCGAGACGAAAATATATTACCAAACACCTCAACCGAAACATATCAATAAATCTAAAAACATGAAAAAGTTAATCAAGTATCGAGGCGGAAATATTTTCTATATTTTTATATTTAAAATTGAAATATCTAAAAACTTTCACTCTTTTTTTCTTTTCAAAACACTTTTGTGCCAAAATCAATTACCAAATTTTCAAAACATGTGATCGGTGAAATCACTAACGTTACGCAAGCGTACGTATCATTCAAGTAGTATAAATATATCGATCCCACGAGGACTTAATACACCTTAGCTATCAATTTATGACATTAAATATTTACGAGTATCTAATAGATTATATTTTTGATTGGATAGTGATTTTAAACTAAAGACAAGTAAATAAAACAGTTCGAAAGTAAATTAAATGAAAGTTCGATATTATAAAACTGTCTAGGGTTGTGAATCCTTCCAATATCTTTTAAAGATGAAGTGGTTATCTCATGTTTGTGTAATATATCGGTTTATTAACTTGGAACACGAAAATATGCAAAAGCCTCTTCCGATGGTTAGATGCAAATACCCAGTGTAACCAAATTAACTATATTCTTATGTTAACCAAGTTATCTGAATTCATTAAGATTAAGTTCTGATTATGGTTACCCCCGCCCGACAGGTATATTCATATCATGTAAGGAAATATATTAAAGGGTTATATATCCTTTAGGAAGATTGTGAGTTATTGAGTCTAAGGCTAAACCTAAAATCCATTTTCCAAGTTCATTTTAAGTTTACCAAATCAGTCTTATTAATGGCCAGTTAACAAGAAGCAGTAAGCTTAAGCCTCAATAAATAAACCTTCATATTACCCAAGTCATAAAATACCCACTTATAAAACGGTGATATTGGAATTCATCACAACCCCAGATATGGTATTTAGTTACAACACATATCTAAGACTAGTAAAGACATAAATAAATAAAATGACATAAAGTAAAATCTGAAAATTAAAAAGGTAAATAAAGCAATAAACAAAATATTGGGGGTTAGAGGATCCACTTTTATTACTTCTATTTTAGATATCTCTCTTATTATAATATATTAGCTTTGTATGATATTACCAACCGACCATATAGGCGGTATCCTGATTAAGTCAGATTTATGATTAATTCCAACCGACCAAAAAGGCGGTATCCAATTTAGTCAGGTTAAAATCAATTTAATTAAGTCCAACCGACCATAAATGCGGTATCCCATTAAGTCGGGTTTTAAATAGTTTATATATTATAACTTAAGGGAGATTAATCTAAATATTAGTAATAAAAACTTAACCCTTCACCCCAACAGATGGGAGTTACCTCCTCATACTAAAAAGTAAAAAATAAAGACTGAAAAGTAAGTAAAGAAAGAACTATTGCGTAAAATAAAAAATTAAATACATAAAGCTATAAATAAACAAACAAGATACAATCTTCTTAGTATACTTAAGGAAATCCCCAGAAGAATGTATAATTGGAATTTTGATTTCGAGCTGAATTTATATGCAAAATTTGGTCCCACACGCCATGCTGCGTGAACCTTTGCATGTCGCGATGCGCCGTTGATTTTGGAAGCGGGGTACAGGCTTCGCGGAGATGCTGACATGTGGTCGTTGACAGAATTATTGGTTCAGCGTCCCGACATGGAAAGTTGGTGCGCATCGTGAATCTGACGTCAGCAATGACGCGTGTTGATGATAATTGTCGACAGCATGTGATGATAACACATGTCTGGCGCACATTAGCAGATTTACTGTGATGTTGACATGTGGCGGGCGCATGTTAGCAAGTGCACATGATAGCAAACTTCTCTAATTTTTACACGTGTTAGCGGTAGCCGGCGCATGTTAGCGATCGCAAGCATAAGTACTACGGGTCGCGATGCCCAAATGACAATTTTTCCATTTTTGTCTTTTTTTCACTGTTTGGCCCTGATTTGATTCCAGTGAGTCCTAAAACCTTATTTATCTACTAAATAACACAAAACACATCAAAATATTCACAAAACGCAAGAAACTATACAAAATTTTAAGTAAAATGGGTGGTAAATATTGATATATTTACCGCTTATCACATCCCCAAACTTAACAGTTTGCTAGTCCTCGAGAAAAACAATAAAAAATAATATAATAAACATTTAAAAATAAAATTAAACTAAGCCACTTTCGTAGGGATCACGGTTGCATTTAGCGTATGCAATAAGCCTTTAAACCCCTATGTGTCCCAAGTGGACGGGTTGTAGTCTCGTGAGGGCTTACAATGACGATACCCACAAACGTCAATCTAATGCACACAAAAGCAAAAAGTTCAAACAAGTTAGGGACAAAACAAGTGAAATTTCTTATCCCAAGTTAGTAGTTGTTTTCTTTCTTTCTAAATTACCAAATAAGTAAATTCTCCGATTATTTTTACCATACTCCATATACACAACCAACAAAGTATTAATCAGCTCATTGTGCCCATAATATTCACAAGTGTAGTCGAGAAGAGAGTAATATTTTTTTCCTAAAGTTATATCAGAATCACACTTTTTTTAGCAATGAAATTTTTATTTTTTTTACAATATCTTCAATCCATGTAATGAGCTATGGGTCAATGACTCCCAAGCTAGTTGGCTTTAGGGCACTAGGTGTTAAGACACCGTTACAAACTTAATTACTCGGATTTCAGATATCTTTTTTTATATAACATCTTTTATCCATATAGCGAGCTTTGGGTCAGTGACTCCCAAACCAGTTGGCTTTAGGGAATTAGGTGTTAAAACACCCCTACGGACTTAATTACTCAGATTTCATATGTAAATTTTTCTCTTTTTTTTTTATTATTCCATCATTTTTTAAGATGTTTCCTCTAATTAAACTAGAGCACTGAATATTACAAACTTTACATTTACAACTCATGGCTGTATTTTACCATGCATGTTGATAATACCTGTTAACTGAGCATATGAAGATCCAGTTTAAGTCAATATTATAGAGAACTTACAAATTAAATAATTCAAAAGGAAATAAATAAAAATTAACTTGTTACGAAATAGGTTGAGATACATCTCAGAAGTGGAAATTCCTTAGCTATCTCAAACCAATTCCACATGATCAGTCAAGTTAAAAACACAAAAAATATAAAATATATATATAATTTTTTTTTTATTTTTAATTTTTAATTTTTTTGAAAAGTTTTGACTAAAATAAAAACAAGATAATTATTAGACCAGTTAATCTTGTAAAGATTAACTATTTCCCCACCCCCAAACCTAATTGAGACATGTCCCTAATATCTTAAAAAAAGAGGAAGAGTTTAGAAGATAGTACTTGGTTAGCTGAAATTTTACATCTAAAAAGAAAATTAAAGGTAAAGATCCAGATTTATCCGACGCTTCTTACCACGATAATTATCAGACAAGTTAATCTTGGAAAGGATAGGGTCAATTTGTGGTTCAAAGGCTAAGAGTTGGTCAATTAAATCAGGGGTAGTTCTGGCAGTGTAGAGGATATCTTTTGCAGGTTTTGATATGAACCCATTTGTCCAGGCATCATCAAGAAACACACAAAGAAAATCATAAAATCCATCAACATTAAATAGTCCCATTAGTTTCTGATGTATGTTTAAGTTTGCCCAAGATAGCACTGTAAAGATTTCCTCCATCGTGCCCAAGCCACCTGGCAAAGCAATAAAAGCATCAGCATGATTAATCATTTCAACTAGTTGTTCAGACATACCTGGCACGATGCATTCATCTCTATTTGATGGTCCAATAAGATTTGCCTCTGCCAAAGGTTTTGGGATGATTCCCAGAACTTGACTAACTCCTTCCTGTACACCCTTGAAACGTACCCCATTAGTCCAAGATTGCCACCGCCATATACTAAGTGCATATTCCTTTTAGCTATGACTCTACCCAATTGGAACCAGCAATTGTACCAAAAAAATACACAAATGTTTACAACTTGTATTCTTGAAGTTGCTTCTATTTTTTTTTTTATATATTTCTCTCTCAAATATTGATTTCTTCAAGAGTGCAATAACGAGCTCAATTTATAGATCCTGAAAAGGGGTGAGTAATAATAGCACTAGTATCTTCCAGATGACAATTATTAGCTAAAAAGTAAAATAAATAGTGAAAGGTCAAAAAGTATGGATCTTGTCGGTGAAAATAAAAGAAAATAACAAAACAAATCACAATTATTAGTTAAAGACAAAGAAAATAATATTTACAAAAAAAAAATAACGGCTTGAATGACGTATATGTTTCACAGATAAGGTTCTCATCCAATTTTCTTATAAATTGGCAAACATGGTCTTTTAAAGTCAGATACCTGAGACTTAATTGTTGTCTTTCTTTTCGGAACTGTGTATGTAACATGCGAATTGCGTGATGTACATATCCACTAGAATGCGTCTCAAAAGTCAATGATATGTCATCTAAAGACTCCTTACTCAAGCCATCCCTAATGAATTTAATTTTATCTTCATGATTATCAGACACCATTCCTAAAGATCGAAATGAGTATTACATGTCATGCGTGCACATTTATAGCAAACACCCATTTTTTTAGCTCTTCGTTTCTTAGCATAAGTGCTTCTTCCTAAACCAGACGGATATGAAATAAAAGAGTCAGATGACTCACCTGTAAATTGAACACGTGCTTGAATAATCCAACGAATGACATTAGGAATACCTTTGATCATTTAAGTGTCCCATTCATTCCAAGTGAGCTTTGTAGACTTTCATCATAGCGTTTTGAGGGAGAAAAGGAAATTATTTGTGAAGATTTGAGAGAGCGTCTACAGAAATGTGACTGTACCTACAAAAATTAAACACACGAAATCTGAATATATACACAAATTACATGGGTTGCCTCCCTGCCAGTGTTAAGTTTAACATCGTCAGCTAGACATGACTGCCCGAATGTTAGGCTGGATCTGAAAGTGTGACACTTTCTTTTTTTCGCTCAATTGATTTTCCCTAGTAGTGCTTGACACGCTTGCTTTTAACTTTGAATGTTTTGTTGGAGTAGGGATCATGTAACTCAACGGCTTTATCTGGTAAAACTTTGGTGATTAAGAATGGACCTGACCACCGTGATTTTAACCTCACAGGGAAAAATTTCAACCTTGATTTGTTTAACAGTACCTGCTGCCCCGGTTCCAGTTGTATGTGCACTAACTTCTCATTATGTCTCTTTTTGGCCTTTTCTTTGTACAGTTTTGCATTCTCAAAGGCTGTATGTGAAATTCCTTGAATTCGTTGAGTTGGTGGAACTGTTTCTCTTCTGTTGCTTGCAGATCAAGAATTAACTTCTTCAGTGTGCAGTACACTTTCTCTTCAGGTTCCAAAGGAAGATGAAATGCTCTCAGTTTTTCAATGGAACATTGCAATGCATCAGAGTTCTGGACGGTACTATCTATCACATCAATTCTGAAACATTCCTCATTCTTTTTCGTCATCCGAGAAATTCATGGCTTTGAAAACATTGAATGTTCCTTCTTGGCCCTATACCCTCATGGTTAGTTATCATTTTTGTACATCAATGATGGTTCGACCTGTAGCCAAGAATGGTATCCCGATGATGATCGGCACGTCTTCTTCTTCCTATATGTCAAGGATAATAAAATATGCTAGGAAAATGAATTTGTCAACTTGACCAGCACATCTTCAACTACACCTCTCGAAAATACGAGCGTTCTATCAGTAAGTTACAGAGAGACTGATGTGGGCATTGTTTTTCCAATCTACAGTTTCCTGTAAATAGAAAAAGGCATCAGGTTAACACTCGTACCTAGATCACACAAAGCCTTACCAAAGTTATGTTCTCCTATGATGTAAGGGACGGTGAAACTTCCAGATCTTTCAACTTTGGGGGAAGCTTCCTCTGGATGATGGCGTTGCATTCTTCTATTAATGATATTGTCTCGTAATCTCCCAATCTTCTTTTTCATGAAAGAATGTCTTTCATGAATTTGACATAGAACTGGGCATTTATTCCAAAGCTTCTGCAAATGGAATGTTGATATACATCTTTTTGAAAATCTCCACGAATCGAGAAAATTGCTTGTCTAGTTTATTTTTCTGGAGACGTTGTGGAAAAGGTGGAGGTGGAGTGAATATTTCTCGATATTTTTCCTTTGCTTCTTTTTCCTCCATCTTTGGAATTGCTTCACTACTTTCTTTTGGAACTTCCTCAGTGAATGCCTTGATTCCAACATCTTTGTTGATTTCAGTACCGCTTTTCAAAGTGATGGTGTGACATTGCTCATTCCCCATGTTCCTTGGATTTGGTTATGTGTTGCTAGGAAGGGTACGTTGCGGTCTGTAACTCTGAGCATTTGCCAGTTGTCCCATTTGATTCTCCAGTGCCTTCATAGAAGTTGCTTGACTTTGAATCATATCATCATATTTGGCTTCTTGATTTTGAACTCTAGCTACTAAAGCGTCGTATTTTACTTCTTGCTTCTTCAACTGGGCAAGCACTTCTGCTATTCCTGGTTCTTTTTCATACTCATGGCCTTTGTTTTGTTGTTGGAATTCGGGTGGTGGATTGTTCCTTTGCCCTGAATTGTTGCTCCCTGTAAAATTGGGATGATTCCTCCAACCTGGGTTGTAGGTATTGGAATATGGATTGTTCACCTGGTTGTTGAAATTGTTGACATAGTATACCGGTGCGTAATCACACGCGTATAACGCAAACGCACGTATCGTTCAAGTAGTATAAAAAGTATCGATCCCACAAGGACTTAATACCTAAGCTATTAATTTATGAAATCAATTTTTTACAAGTATCTAATGGAATGATTGTTTGATTGGATGATGATTTTAATTAAAACAAGTAAATAAAATAGCGTGAAAGTAGATTGAGGAAAATTCAATATTATTAAACTATCTAGGGTTGTGAATCTTTCAAATATCTTTTAAAGATAAAGTGGTTATTTCATGTTTGTGTAATTTATTGGTTTACTAACCTGGAACACGAAATTATGCAAAAGCCTCTGTCGGTGGTCAGATGCTAATACCTAGTGTAACCCAATTAACCATATGTCTATCTTAACCAAGTTAGCTGAATTCATTAAGATTAAGTTCCAATTGTGGTTACCCCTGCCCGACAGGTATATGTCTATCCTGTAATGAAATCTATTAAAGGGTTATCTATCCTCAAGGAAGATCGTGGGTTATTAAGTTTAAGGCTGAAACCTAAAATTCATTTGTCAAATTTATTTTAAGTTTACCATATCAATCTTATTAATGGCCAGTTAACAAGAAGCATTAAGCTTAAGACTTAATAAATAAACCTTTATATTACTTAAAACATGAAATGACCCCTTATAAACCGGTGATAGTGGAAATCATCACAACTCCAGATAACGGGTTAAGTTATCACACATACCTAAGGCTAGTAAAAGCTTAAATAAAGTAAATGACATAAAATAAATGCTGGAAATTAAAAAGGTAAAAATACAATAAAAGAAAATGATGGGGTTAGAGGATCCACTTTTGTTATTACTATTTTAGATATCTCCCTTATTATAATATATTAACATTGCGTGATAATTATCAACCGACCATTTAGGTGGTATCCTGATTAATTCAAATTTATAATTATTTCCAACTGACCATACAGGCGGTATCAATGTTTAGTCAGGTTAAAACCAATTTTATTAAGTTCAACCGACCATAAAGGCGATATCCTCATTAATTCAGGTTTTAAATAGTTTATATATTATAATTAAGGGAGATTAATCTAAATATTAGTAATAAAAGCTTAACCTTTCACCCCAGCAGATAGGAGTTACCTCCTTATGCTGAATAAAGAAAATAAAGACTGAAAAGTAAATAAAAGAAAGAACTATTACGAAAGTAAGTAAAATTAAATGCTGAAAGTTGTAAATAAACAAACAAGATACAATCTTCTTAGTATTCTCTAGGAAATCCCTAGAAGAATGAATGATTTTACAAATAAAATTCAGCTTATAAGGAAAATTTGGTCTCACGCGTCGCGACACGCGGTTGATGGTGGATGCGTGGCACGAAACTTCCAAAGATGAGGACACGTGGCGTCGGCAGATTAATTATTATGCCGGCGTCACGACGGGTAAATGTGTTCACGTCGCGATGCTGATGTCAGCAAGGATGTGGATTGTCGGTAGCAAAAGATGATGACATGTGTCCGACGCACATTAGCAGAATTGTTGTGATGTTGACACGTGGCCGGCGCACGTTAACAGGCGGTGCATGTTAGTAACTTCTCTGATTGTGACACATGTTTGGCCCACGTTAGCGGCGTATTTTAACAGGCGGCGTATTTTAGTACGGCGTATTTTAGTAAACGGCGCATTTTAGCAAACGGCGTATTTTAGCTGGAAATTTACATTTTTGCCTTTTTTGTCCGTTTTCCGCTGTTTTGGCCTTGAAATGTCTGCAGAGAGTCCTGTTATTTTATTTATCTACAAAATAACACAAAACACATCAAAATATTCACAAATCTCAAGAAACTATATAAAATATTAAGTCATGGGAGTGGGAAATAGTGATCTATTTACCACTCATCACACCCCCAAACCTAACATTTTGCTAGTCCTCGAGCAAAACAACAAAATAAAATAACATAAACATCTTCAAAATAAAATGAAACTAAGCTAAGCCATTTTCGTAGGGATCACGGTTGCATTTAGCGTATGCAACAAGCCTTTAATCCCTTAGGTGTCCCTAGTGGATGAGTTGTAGTCTCGTGAAGGCTTACAGTGACGATACCCACAAACGTCAATATAAAACTAATGCACACAAAAGCAAAAAGACAAAAGAGAAGAGAATAAACAAGTTAGTGACTAAACAGGTGAAACTTGTTATCCAAGTTAATAGTTGTTTTCTTTCTTTCTAAATTACCGAATAAGTAAATTCTCTGATTATTTTTACCATTCTTCATATACACAGCCAACAAAATAGTAATCAAGTCATTGTGTCCAAAATATTCATAAGTGTAGTTGAAAATAGAGTAATATTTTTGTCCTAAAGTTATATCAGACTTCACACATTTTTTAGCAATGAAATATTTTTCTGATTTTTCAGATTTTTTTTATTTCTATACAATATATTTCATCCATGAAGCGAGCATTAGGTCAATGACTCCCAAACCAGTTGGCTTTAGGCACTAGGTGTTAAAACACCCCTACAGACTTAATTACTCTAATTTCATATATATATAATTTTTTTGTAACATATTCAATTCATGTAGCGAGCTTTGGGTCAGTGACTCCCAAACCAGTTGGCTTTAGGCACTAGGTGTTAAGACACCCCTACGGACTTAATTACTCGGATCTCAGACGTTATATATATATATATATATATAATATATATATATATATATTATATATATATATATATATTTTATCCCATCGATTTTTTTAGATGCTTCCTCCAATTAAACTAGAGAACTGAATATTACAAACTTTTCAATTACAACTCATGTTCGTATGTTACCATGTATATTGATAATACCTGTCAACAGAGCATATGAAGATCCATTTTAGTCAGTTTTATGGAGATTTCACAAATTAAATAATTCAAAAGGAAATAAAAAAAAAAATTAACTTGTTACGAAATAGGTTGAGATACGTCTGAGGAGTGGAAATTCCTTACACAGCTATCTCACACCAATTTCACCTGATTAATCAAATTAAAAACACAAAAAAAAAAATTAATTTTTTTGAAAATTTTTCACTAAAAATCAAATAAAAACAAAATCATAAAAACTAGATACTAATAAACTGTTCCCCTCCCGCAAACCTAAATGAGACATTGTCCCCAATGTCTTAAAAAGTAGTAGATGAGTTTAGAAGATAGTACCTGGTTAGCTGAAATTCTACATCTAAAATGAAAATTTAAAGGTTAAGATCCAGATTTATCCGACACTCCTTACCACGATCATTATCAGACCAGTTTATCTTGGAAATGATAGGGTCAATTTGTGGTTCAAAGGCTAAGATTTGGTCAATTAAATCATTGGCAGTTCTCGCAGTGGAGAGGAGTTCTTTTACAGGTTTTGACACGAACCCATTTCTCCGGGCATCATCAAGAAAAACACAAAGAAAATCATAAAATCATCAGCGTTAAACAGTCCAATCGATTTTTGGTGTATGTTCAAGTTCGCCAATGATAGTACTGTATAAATTTCCTCCATCGTGCCCAAGCCACCTGGCAAAGCAATAAAAGCATCAGCACAGTTAATCATTTCCACCAGTCGTTCAGACATACCTGGCACAATCAGTTCCTCTCCGTTTGATGGTCCTATAAGATTTGCCTCTCCCAAGGTTTTTGCGATGATCCCCAAGACTTGACTGCCTCATTCCTGTACAGCCCCTGAAACGATCCCTATAAGTCCAAGATTGCCACCGCCATATACTAAGTGCATATTCCTTTCAGCTATGACTCTACCAAAGTCCTGTATTGCTGCAACGAATTCTAGTTTAGAACCCACACTAGTACCGCAAAATACACAGATATTTACAACTCATCTTTTTGAAGTAGCTTCCATTTTTGTTTCACAATTCTGGATGTCTTCAATAGTCCAATGATGAGTTGAATTTATAGTACCTGAAAAGGGTGAGTAATAATTGTACTAGTACCTGCCAAATGACAATTATTAGTAAAACAGTAAAATAAATGGTGAAAGTCAAAAAGTATGGATCCTGTCGGAGAAAATAAAAGAAAATAACAAAATAAATCACAATTATTAGATGAATGATAAAGAGAAAATAATATTTACAAAAAATTAACAGCTTGAGTGACATATATGCGTCATGAACAAGCTTCACATCCAATTTTCTTATAATTTGGCAAACAAGGTCTTTTAAAGTCAGATTCCCGAGATTGAACTGTTGTCTTTCTTTTCAAAATTGTGTATATAACATGTGAATTGCATGATGCATATATCCACTGGAATGCGTCTCAAGAGTCTTAGATATGTCATCCAAAGACTCCTTACTCAAGACATCCCTAATGAATTTAATTTTATCTTCACGGTTATCAGACACCATTCCTAAAGAACGACAACGAGTGTTACATGTCATACGAGCACATTTATAACAAACACTCATTCTTCTAGCTCTTTTTTTTTAGCAAAGGTGCTTCTTACTAAACCAGACAGATATGAAACAAAAGAGTCAGAGGACTCAACTGCCAATCGGGCCCGTGCTTAAATAATCCAACGAATGTCATTAGAAATACATTTGATCATCAGTAGTCTCATCCGTTCCAACTGAGCATTGTAGATCTTCATCAGAGAGTTTTGAGGGAGAGAAGGAAATTTCTTGTGAAGATTTGCGAGAACATCTGCCATTTGAAATGTGACTTTACCTACATAAATGAAACACAGTAAAATAAAAACACGGCAAATCTGAATATATACACAAATTGCATGGGTTGCCTCACATCTAGCGCTAAGTTTAACATCATCAGCTAGACATGACTGCCCGAAAGTTAGGCTGAATCTGAAAGTGTGACACTTTCTTTTTGTCACTCAATTGATTCTCCTCAGTTGTGTTTGGCACGCTGGCTGTTAACTTTGAATGTTTCATTGGTGTTGGGATCAAGTAACTCAACAGCTCCATATGGTAAAACCTGAGTGATCACAAATGGACCTGACCACATTGATTTCAACTTTCCAGGGAAACGTTTCAACCTTGAATTGTATAACAACACATGCTGCTTTGGTTCCAGTTGTCTGGGCACTATTTTTCGATCATGCCATTTCTTGGTCTTTTCTTTGTACAATCTGGCATTCTCATAAGCCTGTAGGCGAAATTACTCCAATTTGTTGAGTTGGTGAAGTAGTTTCTCTCCTGGTGCTTATGGATCAAGATTTAACTTCTTCAGTGCCCAGTACGCATTGTGTTCAAGCTCCAATGGCAGATGACACGCTTTCCCAAACACCATTCGATATGGGGACATACCAATGGGTGTCTTGTAAGCTGTCCGGTAGGCCCATAATGCGTCATCCAGTTTTGTAGACCAGTCCCTCCTTGTTGATCCAACGGTTATCTCTAAGATTCTGTTGATCTCCCTATTTGAAACTTCAACCTATCCATTTGACTGCGGATGGCAAGCAGTGGCAACTTTATGAGTAACTCCGTATTTGGATAGCAGTGCATCGAAGTATCTGTTGCAGAAATGTGTGCCACCATCATTGATAATCGCTCGAGATGTTCCGAAGCGAGTGAAAATATTCTTTTTAAGGAATTTTATCACCACTTTTGAGACTTATCTATATGTTTCTATCGAGGTACTTGATAATATGTTTCTTTCTTGGCGTTCGAAAATGATTTTGATATTTTTAAACTGTAAAACTTTATTTCTGTTGAGACTTTCGAAAATCTATTTTCATCGTGGTACTTGATGATTTTATACTTTTGACCCTCTGTGGCACTTGTATATGTTTCGTTCCGGCTTTACCAGGGAACTTGTTATGGGGTCCAGACTATCAGAAAATGGCTTACCCACTACCTTATTGACATGGTTCATACACTGTCCGGTCTGTGTGCATGACTGAATAGTAGACGCTCGATATGTATTTTGAAAAGCTTGCATAAAGATTTGTTTTTGATTTACACATTTATGTTTTGGGGGAAGAATGATTTCAAAAGATTTATATTTTTATTTTGATGCTTTTCGATATTGTTTATGATATTATATGATATGATGTGTTTCAGCGTTTGTATATGTTTTTTTAACAGTTTTATAATTTTATATGATATGTTTCTGTCGTGGCGCTTGTATAGGGATTTGTCCAACTGCAGTGGGCCCACCCAAGGCACTCGTTATGTTTCGTCCAGTTGAGTTATGTTGGATGCTCGATATAGATTTACGATGATGGATTTTGAAACTGATTTTGTTTACAGTAAAAGAGTTTTTCAAATGTATTTTTGATATGGTTTTTTTTAAAAGAGATCGTTTTACGTTTTCTATTTTGATAATGACAGAAATTGGAGGATTTAGATTATCAACATCATAAGAGCATGTACGAGTATATGTAACTTCTAGTCATCACGATGGATGCACTTGTTTGTATAAGAGTTTACGTTCATTATAAGAGCACGCATGTATACTAATAGTTTAACTATAGTTCTTTTGAGTATCATAATGGTAATGTATTCTTTATTTTCAGCCATACAATATTGTATGTGCGATTGGATATGTATGTATGTAAACCTTGATGTTGATAGCGTTTACAAATATGATATTGAATGACAATCTATGAAATGAATGAGTTCCTTTCAGATTGTGAACGGAATGGATAATATGAAATATGTATTATGTTTTCCATTTTTGGATACTATATTTGATTGCATATAAAGAACCTATGTTATGATGACTGTGATTAACTGTATAGAATCTGTTTTCAGCTTTATGTTTCTATAATGGATGAATCAGAAATGGTTTGAGCATGTTCTTATGAATGAGTGTGAATTGAGATGATAAGTTTGATATATTTTTGATATGAAATGTTTGATTCAATGTGTTTTGTTTTGAAATAGCATAGTGACCGGCGTAAACACACACTTATAACGCAAGCGTACGTATCGTTCAAGTAGTATAAAAAGTATCGATCCCACGAGGACTTAATACCTAATCTATTAATTTTATGAGGTCAAAAGATTACTAGTATCTAACAGGTTGATTGATTGATTTGAAATGGTGATGATTCTAAATTTAAAAACAAGTAAATAAAATTGCACAAAAGTAGGTTTAAGAAAATTCAATATTAAAAACTATCTAGGGTTGTGAATCTTTCTAATATCTTTTAAGAGATGAAGTGGTTATTTCATGGTTGTGTAATAAATCGGTTTACTAACCTGGAACACTAAATTATGCAAAAGCCTCTGTCGATGGTCAGACGCAAATACCCAGTTTAACCCAATTGAACCATATGTCTATGTCAACCAAATTATCTAGATTCATTAAGTTTAAGTTCCAATTATGGTTACCCCCGCCCGACAGGTATATGTCTATCCTGTAAGGAAATCTATTAAAGGGTTATCTATCATCAAGGAAGATCGTGGGCTATTAAGTTTAAGACTGAAACCTAAAATTCCTTTGTCAAGTTTAGTTTAGATTTACCACATCAATCTTATTGGTGATCAGACAACAAGAAGCATTAACCTTAAGACTTATTAAGTAAACCTTTAAATTACCCAAACTATAAAATAACCCCTTATAAACCGGTGATATTAGAATTCATCACAACCCCAGATAACTAACTTAGTTACGACACATAACTAGGGCTAGTAAAAACTTAAATAAAATAAAAGACATAAAGTAAAATGCTGAAAAGTAAATTGCTGAAAAGTAAATGACGGAAAGTAAATGCTGAAATTAAATACTGAAAATTAAATGCTGAAAAGTAAAATGCTGAAAAGTAAATTGCTGAAAAGTAAATGACGGAAAGTAAATGCTGAAATTAAATACTGAAAATTAAATGCTGAAAAGTAAAATGCTGAAAAGTAAATTGCTGAAAAGTAAATAAAGTAAAAGTACAATAAAAGAAAATGCTAAGGTAAAATGATCCACTTTTATTACTTCTATTTTAGATATCTCCCTTAATATAGTATATTAACTTTGCATGATAATTACCAACAAGCCATATAGGCAGTATCCAGATTAAGTCAAATTAATAATTAATTACCAACCGACCAATCAGGCGGTATCCAGTTTAGTCAGGTTAAAATCAATTTAAATAATTACCAACCGACCAATATGGCGGTATCCTCGTTAAGTCAGGTTTTAACTAGTTTATATATTATAATTAAGGGAGATTAATCTAAATATTAGTAATAAAAGTTTTACCTTTTACCCCAGCAAAGGGGAGTTACCTCATCATTACTGAAAAGTAAAAACTGAAAATTAAAGAAAGAAAAGTACTGTGCGTAAAAGTAAATTGCGGAAAGTAAAAACTGAAAAGTAAAGAAAAGAAATTGCGAAAGCTGAAATTAATTACTGAAAGTTGTATATAAACAAACAATATACAATCTTCTTAGTATTCGTAAGGAATTCCTTAGAAGAAAGTATGAATTTACAAATGAAATGGGTTGGTATTTATAGGCAAAATTTTACCTCCATCAAATCATCCACCAAATCCATTATTAATTGCTCCACTAATTGCTCCACCAAATCCATTATTAATTGTTCCACTAATTGCTTATCATGTTTGGTGGTGATTTGATAATTTTTATTATTTATTTATTAATTTATTTTTTTCTTTGAAAATGACTTTAATAATTACACACAACACACCTCTGGATGGTTCATCAATTTAGGGCATGCAATCTTCAAAATTCGAAATTATTTTGTGTTTCCCAATTGTAGATCTTTGAGGCTTCTTTAATCTGGAACTTGAATCAGCTCAATCCGATATCGGAGTAAAACATTATGCCCAAAATACGACAGATGCGAAAAATTATAATTTCCAAAACTGTACTTCGTTAAAATGCCCTTTCAAGTTTCCAATCTCCAAAATTAATATGTCAAGTCCAATTTTTGCCCTTATTTGACCCACATTTCGTCCTAAATGATTTCATTGTGTCGAAATATTATTTTATCTGCAAAATAAATTAAAACACATCAAAACGTTCATCAAACCCGAGAAACTAAACAAAATATTAAGTAAAAGGGGCGGTAAATATTGATATATTTTCCGCTCATCACACCCCCAAACCTAACATTTTGCTAGTCCTCGAGCAAAATAACAAAATAAAATACAAGAAACATTGAAAATTAAACTAAGCCACTTTCGTAGGGATCACGGTTGCATTTAGCATATGCAACAAGCCTTTAAACCCCTAGGTGTCTCTAGTGGACGAGTTATAGTCTCGTGGGGGCTTACAGCAACGATACCCACAAACGTTTTACAAAACTAAAAAGATAATAAAACTAATGCACACAAAAGCAAAAAGATAAGAAAAAAGAGAATAAAGAAGTTAGTGACTAATTAGGTGAAACTTCTACTCCAAGTTACTAGTTGTTTTCTTTCTTTCTAAATTACTGAATAAGTAAATTCTCCGATTATATTTACCATTCTCCATATGCACAGCCGACAAAATATTAATCAACTCATTTTTTGCCACAACAGTCACAAGTACAGTTGATAAGAGAGTAATATTTTGTCCTAAAGTTTTATCAGAATTCACACCTTTTTGCAGCAATGGAATGATTTTTCTGATTTTTCTGATTTTTTTCTTTGATTTTTGATTTTTTTTTTATTTATATACAATATCTTCCGTCTATGTAGCGAGCTTTGGGTCGGTGGCTCCCAAACCAGTTGGCTTTAGGGCACCAGGTGTTAAGACACCCCTACGGACTTAATTACTCAGACTTCAGATATATATATTTTTTGCAACATCTTTGATCCATGTAGCGAGCTTTGGGCCAGTGACTCCCAAACCAGTTTGCTCTAGGGCACTAGGTGTTAAAACACCCTTATAGACTTAATAACTCGGATCTCAGATGTTTTATTTATTTTTTTTTACTCCATCACTTTTTGAGATGCTTCCTCCAATTAAACTAGAGCACTGAATATTACAAACTTTTCAATTATAGCTTATGTCCGTATATTACTATGCATGTTGATAATATCTGCTAACTGAGCATATGAAGATCCATTTTAGTCAGTATTATGGAGAATTCACAAATTAAATAATTCAAAAGGAAATAAACAAAAATTAACTTGTTTCAAAAATGGTTTGAGATACGACTTAGGAGTGGAAATTCCTTACACATCTATCTCTTACCAATTTCACCTTTTTAGTCAAAATAAAAACACAAAATATTTTTGTATTTTTCGAAAAAATTTGGACTAAAAATAAAAGAACACACAAACTAAAAACAAGGTATTGATCAACTAATTCTCTCCCCCAAACATAAATGAGACATTGTCCCCAATGTCTTAAACAGTAGAAGAAGAGTTTAGAAGATAATACACGGTTAGCTGAAATTCTACAGGAAATTAAACGTTAAGATCCAGATTAATCTGACGCCTCTTACCACGATCGTCCTCGGACCAATTTATCTTTGAAATGATAGTGTCAACTTGTGGTTCATAGGCTAAGAGTTGGTCTATTAGATCCGGAGCAGTTCTGGTAGTATAGAGGAGTTCTTTCATAGGTTTTGACACAAACCCATTTCTCCGGGCATCATCAAGAAACACACAAAGAAAATCATAAAATCCTTCAATGTTATACAATCCAAGCGGTTTCTGGTGTATGTTCAGGTTTGCCCAAGATAACACTGTAAAAATTTCCTCCAATGTACCCAAGCCATCTGACAAAGCAATAAAAGCATCAGCACAGTTAATCATTTCTATCAATCGTTCAGACATACCTGGCACGATCAGTTCCTCTCCGTTTGATGGTTCAATAAGATTTGCCTCTGCCAAAGGTTTTTGGATGATTCCCAAAAAGTGACTGCCTCCTTCCTCTACATCTTTTGAAACGATCTCTATAAGTCCAAGATTGCCTCCGCCATATACTAAGTGCATATTCCTTGCAGCTAAGACTCGACCCAATTCATGTGCTGCTTCTACGTATTGTGGTTTAACACCAACACTAGTACCGCAAAACACACAGATGTTTTCAACTCGTCTTCTTGAAGTGGCTTCCATGTTTTACTAAAGATATCTTCAAAAGTGCAATGATGAGTTGAATTTATAACACCTGAAAAGGGTGAGTAAAATAATAGCACTAGTACTTGCCAAATGACAATTATTAGTTAATAGTAAAATAAATCGTGATAGTAAAAAAGGTCTGGATCCTGTCGGAGAAAATAAAAGAAAACAACAAAACAAATTACAATTATTAGCAAAAGACAAAGAGATATAATATTTACAAGAAAATTAGCGGCTTGATTGACGTCTATGCGTCAAGGACAAGCTTCCCATCCAATTTTCTTATAAATTGGCAAACATGGTCTTTTTGAGTCAGATTCCCGAGACTTAACTGTTGTCTTTATTTTTAAAATTGTGTATATAATTTGTGAATGGCTATATGAACATATCCACTGGGATGCGTCTCAAGAGTTGAAGATATATTATCTACAGACTCCTTACTCAAGCCATCCCTAATGAATTTAATTTTATCTTCACGATTATCAGACACCATTCATAAAGAACGACAACGAGTATTGCAATTCCAGCGTGCACATTTGTAACAAACACCCATTTGCTTAGCTCTACGTTTCTTTGCATAGGTACTTCTTCCAAAACCAGACAGATATAAAATAAAAGATTCAGAAGACTCACCTGCCAATTGGACCCGTGCTTCAATTACCCAACGAATATCATTAGGAACACCATGGATTATTAGTAATCTCATCCGTTCTAAGCGAGCTTTGTAGACTTTCATCAGAGAGGTTTGAGGGAGAGAATGAAATTACTTGTGAAGTTTTTCAAGAACTTCTTCCATCTTTAAATGTCTTAATCTGCAAAAACTAAACACACAAAAATAAATCACACCAAATCATAATATATACACAAATTGCATGGGTTGCCTCCCTGCTAGCGCTAAGTTTAAAGTCGTCAGCTAGACGTGACTTCTCGATCGTTAGGCTGGATCTGAAAGTGTGACACTTTCTTTTTGTCGCTCAAACGATTCTCCCCAGTAGTGCTTGACACGCTGACTGTTAACCTTGAATGTTTCATTGGTCTTGGGATCCAGTAACTCAACAGCTCCATATGGTAAAAGCTGAGTGATCACAAATGGACCTGACCACCTTGATTTCAACTTTCCAGGGAAAAGTTTCAACCGTAAATTGTACAACAACACTTGCTGCCTTGGTTCCAACTGTCTGTGCACTATTTTTCGATCATGCCATTTCTTGGTCTTTTCTTTGTACAATCTGGCATTCTCATAAGCCTGTAAGCGAAATTCCTCCAATTTGTTAAGTTGGTGAAGTCGTTTCTCTCCTGCAGCTTGTGAATCAAGATTCAACTTCTTCATTGCCCAGTACGTCTTGTGTTCAAGCTCAACTGGCAGATGGCACGCTTTTCCAAACACCAATCGATATGGAGACATACCAATGGGTGTCTTGTAAGCTGTTCGGTAGGCTTATAATGCATCATCTAGTTTTATAGACCAATCTTTCCTTGTTGATCCAACAGTTCTCTCCAAGATTCTTTTGATTTCCATGTTTGAAACTTCAACCTGTCCGTTTGACTGTGGATGGTAAGCAGTGGAAACCTTGTGAGTAACTCCGTATTTGGATAGAAGTACATCAAAGTATCTGTTACAGAAATGTGAACCACCATCACTGATAATTGCCCGAGGTGTTCCGAACCGAGTGAAAATATTCTTTTTTAGGAATTTGATCACCACTTTTGAATCATTGGATGGTAGTGCAATTGCTTCAACCCATTTGGAGACGTAGTCTACATCAACCAAGATGAACAGGTTTCCGAATGATGTAACAAAGGGTCCCATGAAATTTATACCCCACACATTGAATATCTCCACTTCCATAATGTTTTGCAACGGTCCTTCATTTCTCTTCGAAATATTCCCCATTATCTGGCACCTGTCACATTGAATAGCAAAAAGATAAGCATCTTTAAAAAGAGTGGGCTAAAACAAACCTGATTGTAGGACTTTGGCTGCAGTTTTGTTTCCGCTGAAGTGTCCGCCATATGGTGATGAATGACAGTGCTGCAAAACACTGTTGACCTCCTCTTGTGGAACACACCGTCTCAATAATTGATCAGCACACCATTTGAATAGGTACGTCTCATCCCAGACATAGTGCTTGACTTCTTTGAAGAATTTCTTCCGTTGCTGAGTTGTCCATTCCAACGGCCATTTTCCTGACACAATATAGTTGACATAGTTAGCATACCAAGGGGCATCTTGTTGTTTCATGGCAAATAGTTGTCACTACAACAAAATTGACTTTTAGTAGCGAAATTTTTCGCCACTAAAAGCTATAATTTCGCCATTAAAGCTATTAGTGGCGAAATATAATTCGCCACTATTTCGCCACTAAAAGTGCGACACAAAAGGTATTAGTGGCGAAAATTTAATTCACCACTAAAGTATACTTTTAGTGGCGAAATGTTGTTCGCCACTAAAAGTGTATTTTTTTTGCCACTAAAAGTCCATTTTTTCACCACTGAAGATGATTTTTAGTGGCAAAATGATTTTTCCCCACTAAAGGGTGGCGAAAAGTAATACCTTTAGTGGCGAAATTTCTTTCCCCACTAAAAGTATTGTTTTTTTTAAAATGTAATAAAATAAATTAAATCAAAATTTTTTAATATACCATATGATATTTTATATTGTAAAGTTTTACATAAATTTTGATATATTAATTTAATGATCATATAAATTAATATATACAAATAGAATATTTGTATTTACAAGCAAAAAATATATATATTGTTATAATATCAAAACATACAAATGATCAACAAATTATAATTCAAAAATAAGAAATTATTGTTGATTCCGTCTTAGTTCTACGTTTACATTTTATATCCAAACTTTAAAATTGATGAGTCTCTTCAACAGTTTGTGATGGCATGAACCGACGATTGTTGCTCCGCACAAGCTGCAATATCAACACCAGATTTAAAAATCAAATGCCTATTGAACCAAAACTTATACTAATAAGTAACAACATATGAGATAAAATATAATTTGATTGAAGGGAATGAAAAATGAGTGAAGAAAATGACAGAGTAGAAATATACATTTCCTCACTTTATCATATATTATTATTAATCAAAACTAGCCATGAATTGCATGAGTTGATTCTATATACCCAATACACAAGCATCGTTTCTAATTTCCCACATTTATAGAGGATTTGTGCACTAGAATTCCAGTTTTAACCACAGAAGAAATAAAATTACTTAAGAAAAATAGAATACAAGGAACATACTTATAGCTCATAGACGATGGCTGCAGTGCGCCAACCATATATGCAGAAAATAATTTTACTTAATCCACTTTCTACCAAAAGATTTACACAGTCAAAAAAACCCATCAATCAAAACCAAAAAACTGCATCTAAACTCCTTTAATCAAACTCCTTATCACACCAAATTCCTACCTTATCCACTCCAAAAAAAAATGTAAATATCTAACCATCAAAATCACAACTATATAAGAAATAAATAGATAAATAGATGAGCCACATAATAAAGTTGAGAAATTAGAGAACCTAGTTTTCTCCAATGAACTAGCTAGCATTAACTTTTATGAGAATAGAGACTGAAACATAAACACCAGGAGACCCAAAACATTGATTAAATAAGAAAATGAAATAGGTACAAAAAAAGGACATGAAAAGCATCAAAATCCTTACCTTCAAGTTCTATATCATTTCTAACCTAACCACTAAATAAAAACGAATAGCAAAACCCTTGATTCTACCACTTCTCAAATTACAACGTACAAATTATATATAGTTATCTACTGTGAACTTCTGTACCTTTTTGAAATATAAGAGACAAAAAAATCCAAACTCTAATGTGCTAATACACATAAACACGAAATTAATGAAATGTAGAAAATTGCTCATTGAGAAGCGTCTATCCTTACGGAAATGAACTCATCAAAGTTACCATCAATGGAACTCGACAGAAAATTCTTGTATATGTGTAGGAGTCCATCCTTGCAGATTGCAATTGACTTGGCTATTGTATTTCCTGCCTGGGCTCACAGCAATATAACAGTTCATTATAGCCCACTTAAGTCATGAATATGGATGGTCTTGACTTTCAGAAACTGGATCGTATACTAATTAATTTTTTATTTTCTCATTTTGTTCTCTTCAATGCACTTAAATTCTAATTTCTATGAATTTCACAATCTCGCATAAAGAAGTTAGAACTTAGAAGTTTGCATTCTTGTTGAAGAGATGACATGCTGCATATATCACAATTATTTATGATCCTAGCTAGATTATACATTTTTAGACATTAGACCAGATAAATTCCTTACAAACAGGAGTACAGGACAAGAGTCTAATCACAGGCTCAAAACTTTCCACCAAATATTAAATAATTAATAAATAACACTTCCAAAGGCACTTTATAAAGATGATTCTCAAGCACATATACATACCTTCGTAAGTATAACAATGCACAAAAACATCCAAATTTCCCAAAATCTCACATGCCTTATTCACTGCCTCATCAAAAGCTCCTTCTCTCTCATCTTCCATATCAAATCCCACCACTTCAACTGGCTGCTGGCTCTTCAACAAACCCATCATCTTCTCTGCAACAGTGCTAAGACGGCTCTCATTTCCCATCAAAACCAATGTGGCCACAAACAAAAAGAACCCAGAAATATATATTTTTATATAAAAAAAAATTGATTTTTCTAATCCACCCACTGCAATTGCACAAGAAGAGAAAAAGGACCCAGAAACAAAATACAATTTCCACTGACTACCTGAAACCCCGTTTGGCTAAATGGAAAGCAATGTTCTGAGAAATCTCATCCCTATCAGATGTCAATAGCACTCTCTTAGCTTGATTTTCCATTCCCAAAAACAAAGCTACAGAAGTGAAATAAAAATCAAAATCAAGGGAAAAACAAAACAAAATTACAGATTGTTGAAATAGAGAGAAACGAGGCAAACAACCCTTAAAAGAAGTAAAACAAAAAATTCTGGCACGGCACTACTAAGATTTAATGATAAAGACTTACTTTTTATAACTAATTAAAGCAAACAATACACAAAAATAAATAAATAAACAAATAAAATTCATAAAAAGATGTATCTCCATTCTTCAGTTTAAATAGGAGACAAATGGGTGAAAAATCACAAACCCTAGCTTTGGAGGACGTGCCTGAGCGTCGAATCCATTTTCAGATCTTTTAAGCCAGCATGTCCAGCGGAGTGACAAATGAGAGAATATACGAGAAGATAGAGCCGCAATATAAAGAGAATAGAAGTATAAAGCCACTTTGCGTTTTCAGGAAATATAAACCCAAGGTTTCTGCTGGAGCAGAAACCAGAAACCCAGCAATCTAGAAACCTAGAAAAATAAAAAGAGAAGAGAAGTAGAGAAAAAGTTAATTACCTGTGGATGATGAAGAAGAATGATTTTTGATGAAGAAGAAGTGTTGAAATTTTGGGCAATTTGAAATTTATTTAGGGTTTCATTTGATGAACTGATTTGTAAGAAGTGTATGGGTTAAATTGACTGAAGAGTGTTAGAAATTTATTTGCAACAGGACCTTTAACACAAGAGCTTACAATATAATTTAATGAATTATTCGGATGATTCAGGGAGCGTACCTGATTTAGAATCCATATCGGCAGCGGAAATTCTGATAGATCTGTTGATTTGTTGCACTGAGGAGATCACCATCTGCTCCTCACTTCTTGATGGTGAGAAACTTACTCTCCCTGAATAAAGCTTTCCTTATGCCTTAATTTTTCCTTATGAAAGCTTATGCTTTCTTTCTTACTTCTCTCTATTTTCTTTATGATTGCTCACGACACACACACTACATATGTGCTCACACATATGCTTTTCTTTATATCAACAAAAAGTGATAAGAGTGATGAGGTGTGAAGCTTATCAAATCACTTTATTATCTTAATTATGTATTAATAATGCATAAGTCATTTTCATAAATAATAGAGAGGGGAGATTTTATCAATTAAGGCAGCTTATAGAGTAAGCTATGTAGGGGAGTGAGAGTGAGACCTTAGCTCACTAACTTATGGAGTGTAATGGGCTCACCCATCAAAAGCCCATAACAAATCCAGAGCCCGTTCTAATATCCACACATCAAATAATATAGAGTTGCAGCACACTTTATTAGATCAAACAATTGGGCTTCACAGTTTTTATTACAAAACCAATTATCTTAGTGATTTATATTAAAACATGTATCACAATTAATATAAGCTCATAATTAGAATAAAATATTCTAACATTCTCCCACTTGGGCGATATCAATTGTGGATGTTTTAATGTTAAGAAAACTTATGGATCCAATATTGGTTCAGAAACAACTCTAGTAAATCATTCCGTCCAATAAGATCGTAGATATAGAATCATGGCGGTACCTACATTATAATGCAACATAGTTCATTCCATGGTCACGTATATCAAACAACCTTATCGACATGAACAAGATGTGATAGAGCAGTAAGATACAATAGCACCCACTTTATGATCTAAAAAATACATGTGCTATTTTCTCTTATCGGTCCCCAATTTCTCTACCTTATGCAGCCCAGGCCACATGAGAAATCAAGGCTTAAATATAAGCATGTATGTCTTCTATTATCCCAAGATAAACTTTATGTGTCACAAGACATACCAACAAGGCTTTATAACTTTATGCCCCAAGCCAATGCTTATGATTGACACCCATCATAAGACTTCACACAATGATATATCAAACAATAAACATTAATATCTTCCAATGAAGATGCACCTTTATAGATAATCATTGCATAATACAAAAACATGTACGAATGTACAAACAAAATAACATAGAGCAATGATGCCTCCCACTAACCTAGAGTATCAAAAGACTTTACCAAACCCATACAAGCAACATGCTTTACAAAAACAATGGGTCGAAGACCTTTGGTCAAAGGATCAACAATCATATCATCTGTACCGATATGCTCTACCAGTATGTCACCTTTCTTAACCAGCTCCTTAATTGTCAAGTATTTGACCTCCATATGTTTTGACCCAGTGATATTCTTATTATTTTTCGCAAATAATACAGCTGAAAGATTATCACAATATAACCTTATAGGTCTAGAAATAGAGTCAACAACTGACAATTCTTTAATGAGATTTCGTAGCCAAACAGCCTGTGACGCTGCACCGAAACATGCTACAAACTTGGCCTGCATTGTGGAAGAAGTTACAAGTGTCTGCTTGACACTTTTCCAAGATATAGTTCCATCTGCTAGCATAAACACATATCCTGAGGTAGATTTCCTATCATCTGAACAACCAGCAAAGTCAGAGTCCGTATACCCTACTAGTTCAAGATTCTCAACATTTCTGTATGTCAACATGTAATCTTTAGTCCCCTTAAGATACCGAAAAACTCTCTTGGTAACAGTCCAATGTTCCTTTCCAGGATTAGATAAAAATCTTCCCAGTACACCAACTGCAAATGCAATGTCAGGTCTAGTGCATACCTGTGCATACATCAGGCTTCCTACTGCACTAGCATATGGCACTGCCTTCATGGACTCTCTCTCAACCTCATTCTCAGGTGACTGTGCCAGGCTCAATTTATCACTTTTAGTAATTGGCACATCCCAAGATTTACAATCATGTATACTGAATCTCTTCAGTATCCGCTCAATGTATGCTTTTTGATAGAGACATAATACCTTTCGAGTTCTATCTCTGTGGATTTCAATACCAAGAACAAATGATGCTTCTCCAAGATCTTTCATATCAAAATGTCTAGACAATGACTGCTTTACCTCATGCAGCATTCCTAGATCGTTACATGCAAGCAAAATATCATCTACATAGAGAATGAGAAAGATATATTTGCTCCCACTGATCTTGATATATATGCATCTATCAACTTTACTTTCCACAAAGCCTAAAGAGGAGATTACATTGTCAAATTTTAGGTACCACTGCCGTGAGGCTTGTTTCAAACCATATATAGACTTTTTAAGTCTACAAACAAGATGATCTTCACCATCTTTCTGAAATCCTTCAGGTTGTTCCATATAAACCTATTCGCTTAATTCTCCATTGAGGAATACAGTTCTAACATCCATCCGATGTAGCTCTAAATCATTATGAGCTACTAGTGCCATGATCACTCTAAATGTATCTTTTGAAGATACAGGAGAAAAAGTTTCAGTATAATCAATTCCTCATCTCTGAGTAAATCCCTTGGCAACTAATCTGGCCTTAAACCTCTCAATATTCCCTTTGGAGTCTTTCTTGGTCTTATAGACCCATTTACAGCCAATAGGTCTACAACCTTCAGGTAATTCAACAAGCTCCCACACACCATTATATCCCATAGATTGCATTTCATCTCTCATTGCATTCTACCATAGATCAGATTGAGAACTAGAAACAACTTCATTAAAAGTTGTTGGATCAGTGAAATGGCTTATGTCATAATCAATCTAATTTAAATAAACTTCATAATCAGAGGGAACAGCAAACCGCCTTACCCTGGTTGACCTTCTTAATGGAACCTCTGCAGCTATATCTAGTAATGGCGGAACCTCGTTTACCTGTATGGGTTCCTCCTCCATAACTGGATTAGTCGCAGGTGTAGGTTCCAAGGTCTCAGACTGTATGGGTATAGGTATATGAACCATTCTGGTCTGTTGTCCTTGATTTGAGACTTCTGTATGATTATCATTATCAGCCACATCAAATTCCAAGAACTTAGTTGTTTGTGATTCTACAATCCTATAACCTCCTTCTCTACAGTAAAATCTGTAGCCTTTAGAATGATCAGGGTATCCTATAAAATAGCAACGAGTAGATCTGGATTGCAATTTACTTTCAGTGGGATTATAAAGGCGTACTTCTGAAGGACATCCCCAAACACGGAGGTGACTCGTGCTAGGTTTCCTACCAGTCCATATTTCAAAAGGAGTTCTAGAAACAACTTACTTGGAACTCTATTGAGGATATAAGGCCATTTTAATTGCCTCACCCCAAAGGAAGTCTGGGAGATTAGTTCTAGACATCATACTCCTTACCATCTCTTGAAGGGTGCGATTCCGCCTTTCGGCCACACCATTCTGTTCAGGACTACCTGGCATAGTAAATTGACTTACTATTCCACAATCTTCTAAGTATCTGGAAAACGGTCCATTTATTTGTCCACTGACCCCATGTTTACCATAATACTCACCACCCCGGTTAGACCTAACAATCTTGATAATTTTTCCCAGCTGTTTCTCAACTTCAGTCTTGAAGATCTTGAATTTATCAAGGGCTTCAGACTTTTCCTTAATCAAGTACAGATATCCATATCGGAAAAAATCATCAATGAATGTTATATAATACTTATTATTGCAAATTGTGGGTGAATAAGGTCCACTTATGTCTGTATGAATAATTTGTAAAAGATCGGAGCTACGAGTGAATTCCTTTTTCTTTATTTTGGTTAGTTTACCCTTACAACAGTCAACACATGTTTCTAGGTCACTGAAATCAAGAGTAGGTAGGATATCATATTTTATTAACCTTTCTACTCTTTCCCTAGAAATGTTGCCAAGTCTTTTATGCCACAACATGGATGACTTTTCTTTTATAAGGGTCTTTTGGCAATTTGTTCAACATTATATGAATTGGAATAGACCTCACTTGATGCTAAACAGAGACTGTACAAACCGTATGACAAAACACAATGGCCAACTTTATTGGAGTTGAAATATACAGATACAGAACCTATATTAAACTCAAAACCATAACCTTGTTTGTCGAGTACAGACACTGATATCAAGTTTCGTCTAAAAGATGGTACATACAAAACACTTGTCAAAACAAGTTCATAATTGGAGTCTAGTTTTAAACAAACATCTCCAACATAATGTACTTCCACCAATTCATTATTGCCAACTACGAGCTTGAACTCATCCTTATTTGGTTTCCTCTTGTTTATGAATCCCTGCAATGTGAAAGCAACGTGATTAGTTGCTCCACTGTCAAGCCACCAAGAACTGGATATGGCATTAACATAATTGGATTCACATACAACAAAAACCAAAGAGTTACCTGTATGCCCATGTTTCTCTAACCAAACTTTATACTTGGGTCCCTCGAATTGTAAGTAGTTACAATTGTACCAAACTCTGTAGGCAGAGTATTCAATGCTTGATGGACAATGCAAGCATCTGGAAGAACAATGTTAAGATTTTTCAGCTTGTTCTGAATATGGACCATCATCAAAATGTACTCTCTAACACCTCCGTTACCATTATACTTCATTGAGTATAATTGCTTCAGAAGGGTACCAATTTCTGCATTGATTGAGACTTTATATCTTGCAGAGATACAGCTGTCAGGAAATCTTTTGCTATAGAGGTTTCTTGAAGACCATTTAGCAAATGCTCAGGAATTGATCTCTTTATAGTCAAATAGCACATGCGATTTGACTTATGCCATACTGTATGCAGCTGCTTATCCGTATCAGTACTAGAACTATTAATATCAGCTGGCTTAGGAGTGTTCATAGCAAGATCAATATCTGCTAATTCCACAACCAACAACACATCTCTCTTCCACACTTTAAAATTGGAGCCAGTCAACATCTCTATAGTCACAGTGTTGTTGTTAACTGAAAAGGTGACTGTAAAACAAATAACAATGCAATTATTTAGTTTAAGCACGACACAAGATAATAATTACTCCAAGTCATAAAAGAGTATTATACCAAGAATTTTAGCACATCACTGTATAAACACCTTTGGGCAGAATATACAATATGTAATTAAAAATTCTTCATATAAGACGATTCAGAAATTATCCAATCCTCGTAAGTCTACCACCTTTGGGTGAATAAACCACTCAGACTAGTCCATTCCCAACCATATGTCTCATATGTAACATTTCTAAAATTTAACATACAATCCACATCTTTGGACATAAGACTGCACATAAAAAATAGAAACATCCCTAAAACATGCGAGACCGTCATCACTTAAAAGATTCAGTGAAAAATGTCACTTTGGTGGCTGCAGTTCCACTAAACTCATAAGCAATTCTCACACCGGGATACACCTTATATTATCTTGAAAATAACCTTTATAATGTAATTTTATTCTTTATAGACAAGGGGCCGAATTGTCCATAAAATTACATTCCTGAATATTGTGACAAAATTTATGAGATAAATTAATTCTTTATATTTATCTTTATGTCACAAATAAATTAATTGCATTGAAATTTTACTTTATGAGAGACAATTAATTCTCTCTAACCAAGTGACAATTTTTATACCTATGTATAAATTAAAACTTTATGAGATAATAATTTATCTCTTAAATTGTCACACAAAATTAATTATGACTTTATTTATAAATTTTGAGATAAACTGAAATTAAAATGAAGTTCAGGGATCAAATTATAATAGCTGGGGGCCTGTATGCTATTATCAAGGGGTCAAACTGAAATTTGCCGAATTTGGAATCGTCTGCAATTGCGCTACACGCGAGCGTTGAGCTGTCACACGCATCACGCACGCGCCTGTCAGCCTAAAAGAAGGGTTGTCGGCAGCTCAGCAAAAACTAAACACATTGATTTGATTTTTTTTTTTTTTTTTATAAAATCAAATCATACAAAAAGTAGTATGCTGACTTTTCAACACCAATATCATGCAAAAGCAAATTTACCAAATTCAGCAAACCCACTCTGAATGTTTGGAAAAGCAAAATTTTGCTTTCAAAACTAATTCTTTACCATCAGCCGAAACTTCTTTCACTGAAATTTCAGTATTTATAAATCCCAAAATTCACAGATTTGTTATAATAATTAATCCAATAATCCTTATGTGCTTAAAAATTGGATCAATTATTAACAATCATCAACAGATCAAAATAATATGGATCTAACAAAAAATCAATCCGAAAAATTCAACAGATTTTTCTTCAACTTAAAAAAATCCATAGATTTTAAGATTGTGTTCCTGAGGCTCTGATACCACATGTTAGAAATTTATTTGCAACAGGACCTTTAACACAAGAGCTTAGAATACAATTTAATGAATTATTCGGATGATCCAAGGAGCGTACCTGATTTAGAATCCATATCGGCAGCGGAAATTCTGATAGATCTGTTGATTTGTTGCACTGAGGAGATCACCCTCTGCTCCACACTTCTTGATGGTGAGAAACTTACTTTCCCTGAATAAAGCTTTCCTTATGCCTTAATTTTTCCTTATGAAAGCTTATGCTTTCTTTCTTACTTCTCTCTATTTTCTTTATGATTGCTCACGACACACACACTACATATGTGCTCACACATATGCTTTTCTTTATATCAACAAAAAGTGATAAGAGACATCACTTCATTATCTTAATTATGCATTAATAATGCATAAGTCATTTTCATAAATAATAGAGAGGGGAGATTTTATCAATTAAGGCAGCTTATAGAGTAAGCTATGTAGGGGAGTGAGAGTGAGACCTTAGCTCACTAACTTATGGAGTGTAATGGGCTAACCCATCAAAAGCCCATAACAAATCCAGAGCCCGCTCTAATATCCACACATCAAATAATATAGAGTTGCAGCCCACTTTATTAGATCAAACAATTGGGCTTCACAGTTTCTATTACAAAACCAATTATCTTAGTGCTTTATATTAAAACCTGTATCACAATTAATATAAGCCCATAATTAGAATAAAATATTCTAACAAAGAGTTGATGTAGAAAATGAGGGGGTGAAGGTTTGAAACGTGAAGATGTGGATTTTCGAAGAAGAAGTGGTGAGGGATTTTTTGGTGGGTTTCGTCTGATAAAATTGATTTGTAAATGAAAAAAATGTTTTTGGTAGCTGTAGAAGGCCAAGATAAGGGGTGTCAAAATTCTTATATTTTTAGTGGCGAAATCTATTTTCGCCACTAAAAGATGTATTTTAGTGGCGAAATCTTGATTTCGTCACTAAAAGTAGTACTTTTAGTGGCGAAATAAAATTTTCGCCACTAAAAGATCTACTTTTTTGTGGCGAAATCCATTTTCGCCACTAAAAGTAACTTTCAGCGAAAATTATTTCCCCACTAAAATTTTCGCCACTAATAGTTAATTTTCTTGTAGTGTGTTCATCTGGAAAATTTTCTTTGATTAACAGATCTTTGCCAGCTGTTTCTTCATTCTCGAGCCTTGATAGATGATCTGCCACTTGGTTTTCTGTCCCTTTCATGTCTTTGATCTCCACGTCAAATTCTTGCAGAAGAAGTATCAAACGGATCAATCTGGGTTTGGCATCTTTCTTCGTGATCAGATATTTGATTGCTGAATGATTTGTGTAGACCACCACTTTGGGACCCAGCAGATAGGAGCGGAATTTGTCAAAAGCGTACACAACTGCGAGCAACACCTTTTTAGTGGTTATGTAGTTGAGTTGAGCTTCATTCAAAGTTCTGCTGGAGTAGTAAATGGTGTGAAAAATCTTTGTTTTGCGTTGTCCCAAAACTGCATCTACAACAAAATCACTAACATCACACATTACTTCAAATGGAAGGGTCCAGTCTGGTGCTACAATGATAAGGCAGAAATCAATTTTATTTTTTATGATCTCAAAAGCTTCCTGGCATTCTTTGGTGAAGTTGAAAGGCACATCCTTCTCCAGAATTAATCCCAGATAAATAAAGAGCGAGTCATACGTCATTGGTGAATCTTCGGGAAGTGACCCATGAGATCCCCAGATATGTTGGCAGTAAATACGGTCGTCGGACTATCCGAACACGTACGTACCTAGTTATACGTTTTTACCGATTTACAAGACATGGTTGGCTTCTAACAAAGCACCGTGCCTACCCAATTCTCCAGAAATATTCTTACTGGAATATGTGATCTATATCAGGCGTAATATACGTAGTATTTCGTATTTCGATCCAGCATCGGATGTCACGTGCAAGGTCTGGGGCTGGAATTATGTCTGCCCCGTACGAAGCACATATCGGATCTCTGGTAACTAGTCTCTATAATCGGATAATCATGACCTAGTCATATTATCCCGATGACTGCAGTACATAAGAGAACCAGTTTCGTATCCTACGTGATCATCATCTCCACTATGACTGGAGTGACACTTCCATCTCGACATCACACCCAATACACTACGATTCTCAATATACACAGAAGAGGCGTACACAGAATCTGTTAAAGCCCTGGATGACCAAAACCAAAGTATATTGATTGTCGCAAGTATTAGCGGTGCAAGTGTCAGGTTAAGACCAAATACACCTACCCTGATTCAGACTTCCATAAACACATAGTCATACTACCAATGGAATTCCGAGGGGTCTATCCAGAGCGAAGCTGTTTCCGTACCATCGGTAAACACAACCTCATATTACACTTGCATGAGTATCATATACCCAAATATATGAGAACTATGCCGTTATGCTCCCACAACGCACACAAGTGTAATACTAGTCTATTCCGCATTATCGATGTCCAATCTCGATAATACTACGACTAGGGATATTTAATGATTAAACCTTCGTAGATTGATACTATCTCATATCTTATCAATCCAGAACTAATCATATGGACCTTCTATCATTTATACATCTTGGTAATCTAATTACAAATGATAAAAGGGCAATTTCCTTTGTCACATAGTTAATTTTTACAACAACACCATGATCTGTACAAATAGTGATGCTATGGGTCATAACTGTCCAACAATCTCCCACTTGGCCTATAGCCAATCACTCAAGTGTCCTACACCCAAACTATGTATGGTTCGCTCAAACTTCTGCTGAGAAAAGGCTTTCGTCAGCGGATTTGCATGATTATCATCTGATGCGATTTATTCGATCATCACATCGCCACGATGTATGATCCGAACGAATTAGATGAATAATTAAAGTATATATCTGGATCGTTGATGAGACCATTAATTCTTTAGCTTGCGCTGTAGCCTAACTCAGCTGCTAACAGAACTACTCCTAATCTGATTAGGATTATTATCGATCCAAAAGGCTTCTATTGCTGCCTCAGCTGCATCAATAATCCGCTTTTGTTGTTTATTCGGCAACAATATCTTGCATGGAAGATTTCCAGCTCACTGTTCCGTTATTCAAACTTTACAATACCTTCGTTACGACTTATAGTCGTTATAATCGATTAGGAAACTTGCAACAGTGATCCCAATCACTTCAAGTTCTCCTTCTCTATAGTATAAGAAAGCATCCTTAGTTTCTCTAAGATACTTAAGGATGTTCTTAACATCAATCCAGTGACTATCACTTGGATTGGCCCGATTGTGACTCCATATGCTCAAAGCATATGAGACACCAGGTCACGTATATTTATTAATGTACGAGTACTCGGAGAGTATTAACAACCTTTATATCTATCCCAGTAGATCTTTATTCCTAGAATAAAGGTTGTTATATGGAGAATTTTCATGAAAGCCAAGCTTTCACCGATAGTTTTATGGGAATATCATTTCCAAGAAATGACATGTCATCATTACTTAGGACTTTCATTGTCAGTGCACTCCCACTAACCTTCTTATATACACAAGAATCATTTTCGTTTTTAATTAAATCATATTCCATTATGATTACATCAAAACGATAATTCCAAGAACGCAATGTTTGCTTCAATCCATTTATGAATCGAGTTAACTTGCAAACCTTGTTTGCTCGTTTTGGTACGACAAAACCGTCAGGATGTTATAAACATCCTCAAAAAGGTTTCCGTTAAGGAAAGCTGTTTTGGCGTTCACCTGCCATATTTCATGAATGAAACATGCAGCATCAGCAATCATTATCCAAATGGATTTAACCATGGCAACGGTAAAAGGATTCGTCGTAATCGACACAATGTTGATAACGATACCTTTTATCACTTCCTCATACGTAGTCAGTTCGTATTCCTCAATAAGATTGACATCTTTATGAGGTGAGATCAGAAACTCATACCTCCCAGGTTTTTTCCTGACACTCTCCGACTTACGCGGTTCTTGTGTATTCGAATATTATTGGTATAGTTTCATCCTTGATGAACTATTTGTGTTCCATTAAGGAATCGGTGCCTGGAATAGTATTACTCCGATTTTCATCGAGTTTCACTTTCCTCCCACTTACCACTGCATATAGGTATTCCTCTTAGGAAAACCGCATGGCGAGCAACAATTACATTGTTCTCGTGTGAGTTGTATAAGTACTATACTTTGGTTTCCCTAGGATAACCTACAATTAGGCACTTATCCGATTTTGGTTTTAGTTTGGTATCATCCAAACATATGCCCAGCATTCCCAAATCTTCATGAATGAGAAAACCCAGTTTCTTTCCTGTTCATATCTAATATGATGTCTGTCAAACAGATTTTTATGGAACCTTATTCAAAATAAATTTTGCACTGTCTAATGCTTATCCTTTGAAGGAAATGGTAGCTCAGAGCGGCTCATGATTAACCTTATCATGTCCAACAAAATTTGGTTTCTCTGTTCGGACACACCGTCAAACTGACGTGGTCCGGGAGGAGTCCTCATTGAAAGAATACTATACTCTTTCAAGTATATGAGAAACTCATTGCTTAAGTATTTTCATCATGGTTTAACCATGATGGTTTCAATACTATAGCCGATCTGTTTGTCTACTTCGTGTCGAAACTCTTTGAATTGATCAAAAGTTTCAGATTCGTGTTTTAATAGAAACACATAACCATAACGCGATGCCACATCCGTAAAGGTCACGAAACATTCATATCCACCTCTAGCCTAGCTATATATGGGCCCACTTACGTCACTATGAACAAGGGCTAACAGATCGGTGGCAGTTACACTTTTACCAAGTAAAATGTGTTTTAGGCACTTTGCCCAATAAACTAGATTCGTAGACATCATTTGAATAGAATCAAATTTGTCCTAGTACCCACTCTCCGAAAGTGTGGATATACGAGTCTTGTTAATTGTGTCCCAGACAACAATGCCACATATAAGTCTCAACTGATTTATTCAGTTCGAGCTATTTGTTTGTCATGTTATACGTTTGAGATTTATTTATATTCAAAATATAAATACTGTTATTCATATCCAATGTGTTTATCTCAATATCATCTTTATAAAATAAAACACTTTAGTGTTCTAGAATATAAAGGTATACCCGCAATGAGTTAAACCCTGATATAGAGATAATGTCTCTAGTCTAACTTGGTACATTTTAACAGTTTCCTAATTTAAGTACACACCCAAATGGTAGTTCCTAAACTTAGGTATCTACGGTTAAAACAGCGAATGTCGTCCCGTTTCCGATTCGTAGATAAATCTCAACTGAAGTCAGTATCCTGCTTATCAGCAGATTCTGCACATCAATGCATATTTATGTACCACATTTAGTATCTAAAATCCAATTTTAATACTAGTAGTGAACATGTTTATGACAATCATATTTGAAGTCGAAACCTTGCATCGTCTTCAATTCCTTCATGTCTGCCTTGTCCATACGGCAGTCACGCATCTAGTGACCCCGTTTGCCACAGTTTAGGCAGACATTTTGGGATATGTCATTTGTCTTCCCAGAAGATTATAATGATTTTGCCTTTGCCCCTTTTCCACACCCCATAAGCCTTTGGCCAAGTCTTGGCCTTCTGGAATGTCGAAGTAAGATGCTCCTTACGCTTCTTGCCTTATTGCAAACTCTGGCTTTATCTCCTTGAGTATAGCCATTAACTCTCCAAGAGTTTACTATTGCAATTTGTAATTCTAAGATCTGAGGATAGATCTATGAAGATCCTTCAATTTCATTATCATACTATAAGGATCCAATCCTTAGTTCTGATTAAGAAATTAAGGAGTCTATCTGGCAAACTTAATGGATTAAGCACTAAAGTTATCATCACATGAATATTCCAAATATCATGTTATACTATTTGCTCAACTCCAAGCTTAGGCTCGAGATGTCACTATATCAAATAAAGTAACTTCTCGGTCACCCAGGACTATCCTGAGATTTTATTCCCAATTTGAAAATTAAAGTCGTTTAAATACATTTTCACCTAGGATTATGTTTTAAACACTAATCTTTCAATTATCTTGATTCTAATAGTCCAACTATTTAATCAACGATTTTAGGTACTATTCATTATAATGATTACTATAGTCCAACTATAAAATCAACTATAATTTAATATGTTAAATTCAATTATATTGATTACTATAATCCAATTATAAAATCAACTATTAATTGAAATGGTTAATTCAAATATATTGATTACTATATCCAATTATATAATCAACTATAAATGAAATAGTTTGAATACAGTTCAACTGTTTAATTAAAACAACATTAAATATTAGTCCAACTAATATATTAATTTATATTGACGAAAAATTGAAATGAGCGCGTATGGCAAGTAACTAAACGAATATTGCAAATTTAATACTTGCCTCCCACTATTTTTCGGTGAGCCTCTAACCCTCTGTTGAGTACTCGGGAAACCTTGTTTCCTAGTGGGCTAGGATCCCGTTAAATAACACACAATCTTGACTTTGGCCAACAAATTGTATGATAATTAACTAGGTAGATCTCTAAAATCAATTGGATCCCATCCAATTCCTAGATCCAGTAGGTGGACATCCAAGTCCAAAACATATATCTTATATATGCCAATATATCCTATATATTGCCTAACCTTTTTCCTCTGAATCAACTAAGCCTTGGCTTTGGCACAACAAACTTAGTGATCCCAGTTAAGCGGAACCCATTGACCTTGGAAAGCTTCGTAATCAATGTCGATGGACAAGAAGTGATCTTGACTTTGCCCAATAAATCACAACTTGGACAAGACACCGATATGGAACAAAGCCTTCATGATTCAAACACATCCGCGACGGATAAAGGTCTTGACTTTGGCCAACAAACCAATGCCAGTCTTGGATCTTGAGTAAGAATCATTCAATGGAAGGAAAAACGCTTAATATGTTTTAAGGGTTTTTCGCGTAATTGGCAACCAATTAATTATCTTTGTTAAGGTCTCATCATCATACACCTTTAAGCATGCATTCTAAACACATAATAAGGCGCGTATAAATAAATACAATAATGATATGCGGATGTATTACATAACACTTCTAAAGAAACCTCATTTACATTGAGGGGAATAGGTGAGAAGAGAAATACACAAAGTCAAGAGGTAATAGGCTGGACACACAGGTCCAATTAATAAATTCTAAATTTATTAAAACAATTTCCAAAATTGCCCTCACCTATCTAATACCCATCTGATATACATTATTCACACATCGCATCCATGTATTCACATAAGCATGTTATCAATCAATCTAATCCAATTAATTAATCTGAATTTAATGACCATCCAATGTTCAAACAACGATTTGATTTTGTGCGAGTCAAACTCGTTTTGCGATAAGTACTCAAAGTACGAATTCTTGAATTAAATTAAACTACATCATTAAATCCAATTTAATTTGCATTTAATAATAATTCATTTATTTAATTCCAAATTAAATAATTACACTTTTAATTTTCCTTTACGACTTAGATTCTAAATCTAATCCTTAAATCTAATCGTTACGGGTCTCAAAGCCTGATTAACATCCAATGTCAATTTAATTTAAAGTCCAATGGGCTTTTAATTAATTTCTTAAGGCATGGACTTTTGGTCAATATGGGTCAAACCCAAATACCAAAGCCCATTTAAGGAATCACCCTTATTTGTCAAGAAACCAATTTAGGCCCATTAGGCCCAATTAAAATTAAAGGTCCATTAAGTCATAATTGGACTTTATGGATATGGTTTTGGGCCCAATTGGATCCAACCAATTAGCCTATACCAAACTTGGCCCAACCAAGCCCATTAAGCCCAATTACAACTTTAAAAGCCCAATTCCAAATTTGGCCCAATTAATTAACTTACAAAATTCCAAATTTCACAATTAATTAATTTAAAGTGTATAGCCATAACTAATTAACTAAATTAGCAATTCCAAAATACTAATTTACTCAATTAATTATGTTCATTATCATCAACATATGTCCAACACATTTGAATCAAAAATCACATCATTATACATGCTATAACTCACGGCATTCTAGGGTTTTCATGTCCAATTGTAAATCCAATACAATTGAATCTCAAATTAACATTTCCCAATTGTTTCAAGTCATCCAATGATCAAAGGAACAAAAAATACCATGATTTAGGGCATTGCATACTTTCGGCCAAGCCTCACAAATTGGGGAAAAATTGATCCAATCAATATTTCACAAAATTGATTATGCACAACTCAAAGTTAACATAATATAAGCATATTCCAACAATTAATTTCATCAAAACATGCTCAAATTCAATTTACCCAATTTTACCCTAAACAAGTTTCATGCTCAAAATGGCTCTGATACCATTGTTGGGTTTCTATTAAGTCCTAAGGATCAAATCAAGTAATGAAATATATATGTGAATACTCGTAAAAGCATGGCAGAATCATACTTACAACGATCGGCTTTTGCGACGCGAGGAACATCAAAATCTTCAAGCTTTTCCTTCCTTAGAGTCTCAGCTTTGGGCTGATTTTTCTGCTCTATATTGGGTCCAAGCTCCAAGCCTTCGAATGGTGATTCCAAGCTCACAATTCGGTTTCCCTATCACCTTCGCAAGACCCTTAAAGTGTGCTAGCACTCTAGAAAGTTTGCCATAAAACTTCCTTTGCTTCTCCTACAACTCACAGCATTTGCAGAATTTTGGAGAGCTAAAATGGCCCAAGGCCGAGAAGAAGAGAAGAGTGAGAGAGAAGAAAAATGTTGTGTGTTAGTTAATTGATTTTCAAAATCAATTAAACATATACCAAATTTTGAATTTCCAAAAGTCAAAAAGGTACAAGCATTAAAGCTCTCAAACTACCACCATCATCACAAGTGACAAGTTGTCACATCACTCAAAGTGACTAGACATCACATCAATCGATTGACTAGTGATTTGATGTTTGATGTGACTTGTGGCCGCACTTAAATTCCAAATACGAGTGCGCCCGCAAACACTCCCTGGCTCGGGTTCGCTAATTCCGAATTAACGAATTTTCTGTTGCGACGTAATTAAATAATTATGGCTAGTAAAATTACTATTCACGTCGCTAACGAATTAATTCTAAATTAACTCGTTCGCCCGAATTAAAATCTAATTTTAATTCCGCGTCGAAATTCAATTTCGTATAATATATCGAATATATTATTTTATCGATTAATTCCAAATTAATCGTTCTCTCTCTTTAAATAATATTTTATCCCAGATAAAATATCTCCGTAATTAATCCAAGATTAATTTTCTCTCTCTTATAATTAATCCATGATTAATAAAGCCCGAGTCATACGTCATCGGTGAATCTTCGGGAAGGGACACATGAGATCCCCGATATGTTAGCAGTAAATCCAGTCGTCGAACTATCCGAACACGTACGTACATAGTACTACGTTTTTACTGATTTACAAGACATGGTTGGCTTCTAGCAAAGCACCGTGCCTAGCCAATTCTCCAGAAATATTCTTACTGGAATATGTGATATATATCAGGCGTAGTATATGTAGTATTGCGTATTTCGATCCAACATCAGATGTCACGTGCAAGGCCTGAGGCTGGAATTGTGTCTGCCCCGTACGAAGCACATATCGGATCTCTGGTAACTAGTCTCTATAATCGGATAATCATGACCTAGTCATATTATCACGATAACTGCAGTACATAAGAGAACCAATTTCTTATCCTACGTGATCACCATCTCCACTATGACTGGAGTGACACTTCCATCTCGACATCACACCCAATACACTACGATTCTCAATATACCCAGAAGAGGCGTACACAGAACCTGTTAAAGCCCTGGACGACCAAAACCAAAGTATATTGATTGTCGCAAGTATTAGCGGTGCAAGTCTCAGGTTAAGACCAAATACACCTACCCTGATTCGGACTTCCATAGACACATAGTCATACTACCAATGGAATTCCGAGGGGTCTATCCAGAGCGAAGCTATTTCCGTACCATCGGTAAACACAACCTCATATTACACTTGCATGAGTATCCTATACCCAAATATATGAGAACTATGCCGTTATGCTCCCACAACGCGCACAAGTGTAATACTAGTCTATTCCGCATTATCGATGTCCAATCTCGATAAAACTACGACTAGGGATATTTAATGATTAAACATTCATGGATTGATACTGTCTCATATCTTATCAATCCAGAACTAATCATATGGACCTTCTATCAATTATACATCTTGGTAATCTAATTACAAATGATAAAAGGGCAATTTCCTTTGTCACATAGTAAATTTTTACAATAACACCATGATCTGTACAAATAGTGATGCTATGGGTCATAACTGTCCAACATGGTGCTTTGCTAGAAGCCAACCATGTCTTGTAAATCGGTAAAAATGTAGTACTAGGTACATACGTGTTCGGATAGTCCGACGACCGAATTTACTGCCAACATATCCGGGGATCTCATGGGTCGCTTCCCGAAGATTCACCGATGACGTATGACTCGTACTTTATTAATCTGAGATTAATTAGATGAGAGAGAAAATTAATCTGGGATTAATTACGAAGATATTTTATCTAGGATAAAATATTATTAAACAGAGAGAACGATTAATTTGGAATTAATCGATAAAATAATATATTCGATATATTATTCGAAATTGGATTTCGACACAGAATTGAAATTAGATTTTAATTCGGGCGAACGAGTTAATTTAAAATTAATTCGTTAGCGATGTGAATAGTAATTTTGCTAGGCATAATTATTTAATTACATCGCAACGGAAAATTCGCTAATTCAAAATTAGCGAACCCGAGCCCATGAGTGTTTGTGGGCGCACTCACATTTGGAATTCAAGTGCGGCCCACAAGTCACATCAACCATCAAATCACTTGTCAATCGATTGATGTGATGTCTAGTCACTTTGAGTGATTTGACAACTTGTCATGAGTGATTGATGGTGGTAGTTGGTTGGCTTTAATGCCTTGACTTTCTCAAAGTGAAAAATTGGTATATGTTTTAATTGATTTTGGAAATCAATTAACCAACACACTTAACAAATTTTCTCTCTTCTCTCATCTTCCCTCTCACGCCCAATGGGCTGTTTTCTTCTTCCTTTTTCTACATTTTGCCGAGAATACAAGGAGAAGCTTAGGTGATTTTTGTGGCAAAAATTACCGAGTGCTAGCACACATTCGGGGTCTTGCGAATGTGATAGGGAAACCATTCGAAAGCTTGGAGCATCATTGGAGCACACTTGGAGGTGGTGACCGAAAATTGGAGGAGCAAAATCTGCCCACTGCCGAGAGCACCATGGAGGGGAGAAAAGTTTTTGTTCCTAGCATCGCAATCCGATCAATGTAAGTATGATTCTGCCATTCTTCATTGTTGTATTTCACACATGTTTCTTGCTTGAATTGATCATTGGGACTTAATAGAAACCCAACAGTATATATATAATTAACATGTTAGGATAAAATGATGACAATTAAGAGGTTATTTTGAGTACATGGTATGAGATTATGTATAGTTAAGTTTATCGACTGCCACATGTATGAATTTTTGTTAATGCTTTGATATGAAATAAATTGTCTGATGAGCATAATGTCTACGAGTATGGATAGATGTACGAAATGGTATGAACCTGTAACGATATGAATACGTGTAAGTGAATGAATAAGTAAATGTATAAAAATATGAACATATATTTGTATATGCATTAATGTTAGGATTTATAGATTTTGGGTATATGGAATTGGCAAATTATGCAAACCATGATTTTTGATTTGGTATTAGCTTATGTATGAATACGAGATATGAATAAGTTGTTATTTTTATATACATACGATTTATTTATAGAGATTGAAGTGGTTAAACATGATAAGGAATAAATATAAGCTAAACACTTTTTGAATGAATAAGTTTAATTAATAAGTTATGTATCAATGGTTTCCAGGTAGAAAATAAGAAACTAAGTTTTTTTTGATCGATAAATGAAAGATATGATGATTGTTAAAGTTATGGCATTTGCATTCGTAATAATATGTATATTCATATGTTTAAACATATGTATGTATGTGAGTGTTTGAATGATATCTTAGAGTGTTGTCATGGATGTGCTTGTGAATGAGAAGTCGTGTAATGAGTTTTTGTTTTGTGATATGTGCGTATATTTAATTGGTTGATGTTCTCGTAGTATAGTAGTTGAGCTGGTTAGGGATCCGTTCGGACCGAAATCATCTTATACCTATTCTAAAATAGCTATTGAGTCTCGTATGAGCATTGTGTGTGTAAGCCAGCTATACATATGTATTGTTAGATGATGTGATCTTTGATGTACCGATTGTTATGTGTGATTCGCGGTTGGTTGCATGACGTTTGTAAATATTCATGAGTGTACGTATATGTATGACTGAACTCGTGATATGTATGGATCGTGTATGCTTATGTGAAATGAAGGGATGATTTGAAATCGATGTGAATATCTGAGGTTATAAAGTGTGTTTGCTAAGTTTTATTGGGATGTACATATATGTGTAAGAATTCTGAAATTGCATTTGCTTGTGTATAATAGAAGTGTTCTACGGTATGTGTGAATGTATGTGAACCCTAAGTGTTAAGCTATTGTAAGGTTATCGTGGTTAAGAAAGGTTAAAGAAATATTTTTTTGGTATTGAAGTAAGTTGTTTTGATATTAAAGAAAGTTTGTTAGATTTTCCGATTTCATGATATTTCAAAGATGTTTACCTGTGATAAGTAATAATATGTGACTTCATGCTTTAACATTGAAATGGTTTCAACTTTCGATGTTATATGACGTTCATTGTGATTTCAAATCCATGTTTTGTGTGCTTTGATTGTTTGGCCATTATATTAACATGTAAATAAATAAATATCAAAATTTGGCATGGGTAAAATATAAAGGATAATAGAAAACTGATAATTCTAAAACTCGTGATAACTTGATAATTTTTAAAAACTTCTAATGTGATTGACTTGTATGTTATGTTGTAGTACTAGCATGGTTACTTACTGAGTTTTTATAACTCACACCAAACTAGTTTGCTAGTTTTGTAAGTTAGATGCCAAGTGGATCAACCACTTCAGCTTTGGAAGTCATGTTCGAGATGTGGATCACTCAAAGTGGCAGTCACCCTCACAAGTATCCTGGGAGAAGTTTTAGAAGTTTAGGATATTTGAACTATTGTTTTGTTTGTCGTGCTGAGCACGTCGTTTATATTAAGTAAATGTTTTGATTGTTTATGATGTTGTGGGCATAGAGCCATTGAGTGTTGTTAGATGATGTGGGCAAGGAGCCCTTAGATGTTGATTTTGATGTGTTTTATGTGGACCCGAGGTCCTTTTGTTTGTTTGATGTTTTATGAGAGTCTGTTTTGATGTTAGGCTGTGATCCAGGTTGTCATATTTTAGGATACATCATGCCCAATTTTCTGTAAATTTGGAGGCTTATGGAGATGGATTAATCATGTCTCCTGTCGGTAGCATCCTGCCTCTGGCAGAGTGTTACAAGTCAAAAACTCATATTTCTGAAGTCATTCTGATGTAAATTTCAAAAATTATATGTAACACCCCGCCAGAGGCAGGATGCTACCGGCAAAAACAGGATTGACCCATCTCCATAAGCCTATAAATTTACGAAAATTCGACATGATGTATCCTAAAATCGGACAACCTGAATCTCAGTCCAGCACCAAAGTGATCCTAAAATAAACATCATATATCAAAATGGACCTCAGGTCCACACCAACATATCAAAAACATTTCCTAAGGGCTTTGTGCTTATATCATCTATCAACACTCAAGGGCACTGCCCACAACATCATAAGCAATTAAAACTTTAACTTATTATATACAATTCATGTGCTCAGCACGAAAACAACAGAACATCAATCACAATTCCTAGGCCTCTAAACCTTTTCTAGGACACTTGTGAGGGGGACTGTCGCTTGGGTGATCCACGCCTCGAGTATGCCTTCCAAAGTTAAAATGGTTGACCCATTAGGTAGCTAACCTACAAAACTAGCAAACTAGTTTGGTGTGAGTTATAAAAACTCAGTAAGTAACCATGCTAACATTACAAGAAAACAAATCATATAAGTCAACCATATTAGAAGTTTTGTCAAATTTATTAAGTTACGACTAGATAAGAGTTATCAACTTTTGTTATCATTTATACTCTATTTACGTCAAGGTTTCATATTTTCATGTCTATATACATGTCAATCTCATAACTAATTTTCAAAACATACACAGGAAAACTCGAACACCATAGAGTATATCATTTAACATTAATTCCACTTCAATCACGTGAAACACGAAGTCATACATCTATAATTTTATCACAAATACCCATATTTGAAATATCATCAAATCGATGAAACAATCACACTTCCTTCAGTTCAAAAAGTACTTCTCTTATATACATGCAAATACAATATCGTAATTCTTACACATATACATACATACCATTACAACTTGGAAAACACGCTTAATAACCTCTGATATTCTCATCGGTTTCAAATCATGCATTCATTTCACATAAGCATACACGATCCATACATAACACGAGTTCTATCATACATATACATACACTCAAACATATTTACAAACATCAAGCAACCAACCACGAAGCACACACAAAAATCGACACATCAAATATCACATCATTCAACAACACATATATTCGACTGACTTATACACACAATGCTCATACGAGACTCATTACCTATTTTAGAATAGGTATGAGATGAATTCTGTCCGAATGGATTCCTAACCAGCTCGACTACTACACCACAAAATCATCACCCAATTAAACATACACACGTGCACACATATCACGTGACATAAACTCATCACATGACCTCCCATACACAAGCACATTGTTGTGATATTTTATATCGTACCGCAAGTGTACGGTGTCAAGTTTTAGTATAAATCAATGAAAGAGTGTCGAACCCACAGGGATTGCGTTAACTCGCACTAAGTACTATAATTGATCATCCTAACTTTATTTAGACGATAATTAATAAAGATTTAATTAAATAAATAAATATAAAAAAAATTTGATAGGAAGAACTAATATGATAAAGATTCTGGGTCCAGATTTCACCTAGTTGTCTCCTATGTATTTGTCATGCCAATTAATCCTTGTTCAGTTATATTTTTTTATAAGTCAAGACTCCTAAGATATCCACTCCCTCTCTCGAGTGACGAGTGAAAATATCATCAACTATAGACTTTGATATCTCTATAAAAATCTAGTTGTTAACAACTCGTTACGCTTTGTGATTCTATATTAACGACTTCAAAGGAACTACATATTCTCTCGAACTCTATAAAATCCTAAGTAATATTCTCTAGATCTATTCAAAATCTCTTCTCTCTCGAGTGATAGATTCTAAACATTCATCATCTTCAATTGTGGCCAACAATCAAGAAGCATTTAACTCAAAAGAATATAAATAAATTAACAAAACTTCATAACAAAATTAACAATCAATAACAAGGTTCAAGCATCGATTGCATCATTCTCCAGAATTAAAGAGTTTAGTTCATGACAACAGATAAAAACAATGAAAACAAGTAATGAATCTAATGGAAATCATTAGAGTTCTAAGAAAAAAAACAAGAAGATAAAACTCGAATTGAATCTCTACCTCTTCGGACGTCGCCGCCTTTGTCTCCTCTTGTTGCTCTTCAATCCTCCTCCTTGGATATCTCTAAAATATGTGTTTTGGTGTTTTGTGCTCTGTATTAGCCTCCCATTGAGTTGTGGACGAACTCATATATTTATATTAGAGCTTTGGTGTCATTGGGTATCTTAAAACCCTAATAATTAATATTCTCCAACGCACCTGTACGTATTAACCCGCAGCGCCGCGGTGCTGGGCATGGGCGTCGCGGCACTAAAGCCTCTGGAAAATATGTGTAACGCGTGGTCTTGTTGAGGGCGCTGTGGCACCAGGACTTGGTGCTGCAGCGCCTGCCTCTCGACCTTTTGTCTGGGATGCGTGTCTTGAAGGAGCCGCGGCGCCTGGTCTTTAGCGCCGCGGCGCCAGTGATGATTCTCCACTGGTTCCTACGTCTCTTGGTTCCTGATGCTCCCGTGCTCATCTGATGCTTCCGAAAGTTCCAAAAACACTTGTAAATGTCCCAAGATCCTGTATTAATGCTCCTACAAATAAAACATAAAATAAATTATAAATGACATTAAATGGTACGAAACATAATAAAATAATAGGCTAAGAATGCCATAATAAGTGGGTATAAACCGCATTTATCAAACACCCCCAAACTTAAGATTTTGCTAGTCCCGAGCAAAAGATAAAATAAAAACTAAATATAAATAAACAAATAAAAATAACTAAACTAACTAAGCCACTTTCGTAGGGATCACGATTGCATTTAGCGTATTCAACAAGCCTTTAAACCCATAGACGGCCCTAGTGGACGAGTTATAGTCTCGTGAGGGCTTACAACGATGATACCCACAAACGTCATTCACACACAATCATGCAAAAATATAAAAATAACAAAAGCATAGTCCGATAGTTGTGCATAATATTGTCCTCAAAGAAAGCTTATAAATGAATTTAGAGAACCTTCAAAGTACGCAATTGCGACTCAAATCTAAGTTCTTGAATAAATTATCTAAGCCAGACTCACAGTGTGTGTGTGTATAGGTTCAGTCACAGCTTGATCCTAACTAAGCCAACTCAATGATTTCGTTTAAAAATTGAGATCGATGGGTCAAACCAACTGAGATATCTCAATTATGCTATGTAATTGCCTTATTTTGTCCTCAGTAGGGTATGATTTTTCTTTTCTCTTTCTTGTCTTTTTTTGAACTTTTTCTTTTCTTTTTTTTTTCAACTCACCTACCCTTTAAGGTAGCATTTCTCCTCATGGTGGTCCTAATACTCACCCATGGGTAGCTTTACGCTTATCGGTTATAGGTGGTTTATTTTCTTTCTTTAGAGACTTTTTTTTATTTCTATCCATACCATACATCATAACACTAGCAAATCAAGATAGACATCTAAGAAAATGGTCATTCATCGACAAACAAATTCTTCAACTAGTCACTGTGTCAACTACTTAAGTTTTCACTGCTAAAAACCTATAATTGAGTGCTTACGAGTCAAACATAGATCAACTACTCAAGGCATCAGATAAATGTAATTTAGGCACTTATCGTTTCTAAAATTTCACCCATAAACAAACAATATTATTATAGGATTTATTATGTACTATCAAAGACTAAAAACAAATTTGTTTTTTATATATATAAATAAATAACAAGTAAACAACATGCACACACCCTCAAACTTAAAACTTGCATTGTCTTCAATGTAAGATAAAAAATAAAGAGCAAGAGTGAGGAACAACACTACCGTGCATGGAGTTGATCAGGCTCCTGCTGGTTAGAATTTGGTTGCGCGGGCTTTTTGTGTCTCGTGCTACCTGCATAAATAGCATGCAAAATGAATAAATAAACGATAGCACACAATAACAATCAAAATTAAAAATAAAATAAAAACAAATAAATGCAATGGTTGCCTCCCCACTAATGCTAAGTTTAACGTCTTCATCCAGACACAACCACCCAAATGGTGGTCATTGTAGCTTCTTCTTTTGTATCCACTAGCTGCTTTGACATGAAACAGATAGCTTGGCAGCTGTGGCAGTTTATCCAAATACCTATTACTGCTGCTTGGTCATGGAGGACGTAATCTGCCTAATCTGTGTTTATAAAGACTTCATTGTTGCCCTGATATTTTCCATGTGTGTCTCAATATTGTCTAGCCTTGACTCATTCTTCTCAAACCTCGCTGAAGTATTAGCAACAAACGTGCTCATGAAATCTTCTAAGGAAGATTTCTGCTCAGCTCTTTGATAGTCAAAACTAGATGAAGGCTGCAAGGTATTCTCTGTGTTAGCATATGACAGGTTTGGATGATAAAGATTAGTCATAGGATTACTTCTATAGCTGCTGAAGTTCTGACTGTTCACATATTGGACTTGCTAACAGTTTGGGTTTCCTTCCAATAACATCTTATTTGTAACTGCCGCTGATTCAATAGATGGTACTCATGGATTTTTCAGGGCTGCTACTTGAGTAGATAAGGTGGAAATCTGAGCTGTAAGTGCCACAAGAGGGTCCACTTCATATATTCCAGCCACTTTGGTCACCGTAGCACGTTCACTTGGCCATTGAAAATAGTTAATGGCCATTTCTTCTAACAAATTATAGGCGTCCTCAGCTGACTTCTTGAATAGAGCTCCCTCAGCTGCTACATCAACCACAGTCCTATTCAAACTATTCTACCCATTATAGAACAACCAAATCTGGACCCAATCTGCATAATCATGATGTGGGCATCTTCGTTGTAGATCCTTAAAGTGCTCTCATGCTTTATATAGAGTCTCAGTCTCCAACTGCTTAAATATACTGATTTATGCCCTCAGTTGAGCTGATTTAGTTGGTGGAAAGAACTTCTCAAGAAATTTCATGGCCATATCCTGCCATGTCATGATACTCCCCATCTGTATTGACTGAATCCAATCCCACGCTTTATCCCATAAATAGAATGAGAATAAGCGTAGCATGATGGCCTCTTTACTCACGCCATTCATCTTCATCGTATCTGCGATCTTTAGGAACATCCTTAAGTGCATGTTGGGATCCTCTACAACTGAACCCCCAAACTGATTCCTTTGTACCATGTTGATCAATGCAGGTTTTAGCTCAAAATTTTTGGCGTTGATTGGTTGATGGGCAATCCCAGAATAAGTATCATCAATGACAGGCTTGAAGTGATCTCTGATTGCCACCTGACGTGGGTTGATTTCTCTGTCTTCAACTGCCATCACTTTTTGTTCAATTTTCCTTTCTTTCCTTAGTCTCCTGGTGTTCTTTCTATTTCAGGATCAAACAGGAGCGAGTCGACACTTGTGGATTTTCCCATTCACTGAAGCACCAAAAAACAAAAATCAATAAATAAAATAAAATAAATATAAACTAAAAATAAAAGATAAAAATCTAAATTAAAGGTAAGATTACTTGGTAGTAGTATTAATGTGAATTAAACAAACAATCCCCGGCAAAGGCGCTAAAAACTTGTTGTGATATTTTATATCGTACCACAAGTGTATGGTGTCAAGTTTTAATATAAATCAGTGAAAGAGTGTTGAACCCACATGGATTGCGTTAACTCGCACTAAGTACTAGAATTGATAATCATAACTTTATTTAGATGATAATTAAGAAATATTTAATTAAATAAATAAATATAAAAATAATTTGATATGAGGAACTAATACGATAGAGATTCTGGGTCCTGATTTCACCTAGTTACCTCCTATGTATTTATCATGCCAATTAATCCTTGTTCAGTTATATTATTTATAAGTCAAGTCTCATAAAATATCTATTCCCTCTCTCGAGTGCCGAGTGAAAATATCATCAACTATAGACTTCGATATCTCTATAAAAATCTAGTAGTTAACAACTCGTTACGCTTTGTGATTCTATATTAACGACTTCAAAAGAACTACAGATTTTCTCGAACTCTATAAAATCCTTAGTCATATTCTCTAGATCTATTCAAAATCTCCTATCTCGAGTGATAGATTATAAACATTCATCATCTTCAATTGTGGCCAACAATCAAGAAGCATTAAACTCAAAATAATAAAATTAATTAATAAAATTTCATAACAAAATTAACAATCGATAAAAAGATTCAAACATTGATTACATCATTCTCGAGAATTAAGGAGTTTAGTTCATGAAAATAGATAAAAAAAATGAAAACAAATCATGAATCTAATGGAAATCATTAGAGTTCTAAGAAAGAAACAAGAAGATAAAACCTGAATTTAATCTCTCCCTCTTCGGATGTCACCACATTTGTCTCCTCTGGTTGCTCTTCAAACCACCTCATTGGATCTCTCTAAAATATGTGTTTTGGTGTTTTGTGCTGTGTATAAGCCTCCCATTGAGTTGTGGATGAACTCATGTATTTATATTAGAGCTTTGGTGTCATTGGGTATCTTAAAACCCTAATAATTAATATTCTCCAACGCGCATATACGCATTAACCCGCAGCACCGCGGCGCTGGGCATTGGCATTGCGGCGCTAAAGCCTCTGGAAAATGTGTGTAACGTGTGGTCTTGCTGAGGGAGCTATTGCGCCAGGACTTGGTGCTGCAGTGCCTGCCTCTGGGCCTTTTGGCTGGGATACGTGTCTTGAAGGCGCCGCGGCACCTGGTCTTTGGTGCTGCGGCGCCAGTGATGATTCTCCACTTATTCGTGCGTCTTTTGGTTCCTATTGCTCCCGTGCTCGTCCGATGCTTCCGAAAGTTCCCAAAACAAGTGCAAATGTCCCAAGATCCATGTATTAATGCTCCTATAAATAAAACATAAAATAAACAATAAATGACATTAAATGGTACGAAACATAATAAAATAATAGGCTAAGAATGCCATAATAAGTGGGTATAAACCGCATTTATCACACATACATGCCAAAACATTGTTTATTATCTGAATCGTCGTATACATATGCACTTACATCACACATATGAACATAACATCAAATTCTGATATCATAGTGATGAGCGGAAAATATATCAATATTTACCGCCCATTTTACTTAATATTTTGTTTAGTTTCTCGGGTTTGATGAATGTTTTGATATGTTTTAGTTTATTTTGCAGATAAGATAATATTTGGACTTAATGAAATCATTTAGGACGAAATGTGGGTAAAATAAGGGCAAATATTGGACTTGACATATTAATTTTGGAGATTGGAAACTTGAAAGGGCGTTTTAACAAAGTGCAGTTTTGGAAATTCCAGTTTTGCGCATCTGTCGTATTTTGGGCATAAACTTTTACTCTGATATCGATGGATCTTATTCAAGTTCCAGATTAAAGAAGACTCAAATATCTACAACTTTGAAGAATAAAATAATTTCGAATTCTGAATATTTCACGACCGCAATTGATGAAACATCTAGAAGTGTGTTTTGCGTAATTATTAAAGTCTTTTTCAAGGCAAATAAATAAATAAATAAATAAATAATAAAAATAGTCAAACTCCCACCAATCATGATAGAAATTAGTGGAGCAATTAATAATAGATTTGGTGGAGCAATTAGTGGAGCAATTAAGAATAGATTTGGTTGATGATTTGATGGAGGCAAAATTTAACCTATAAATACCAAGTATTTCATTTGTAAATTCATACTTTCTTCTAAGGAATTCCTTAAGAATACTAAGAAGATTGTATCTTATTTGTTTATATACAACTTTCAGTAATTAATTTCCGCTTTCGCACTTTCTTTTATTTACTTTTCAGTTTTTACTTTCCCCAATTTACTTTTACGCACAATACTTTTCTTTCTTCAATTTTCAGTTTTTACTTTTCAGTAATGAGGAGGTAACTCCCCCTTGCTGGGGTAAAAGGTAAAGCTTTTATTATTGCTATTTAGATTAATCACCCTTAATTATAATGTAATAACTATTTAAAATATGGCTTAACGAGGATACCGCCATATTGGTCGGTTGGTAATTAATTATAAATTGGTTTTAACGTGACTACGCATGGATACCGCCTGGTTGGTCGGTTGGTAATTAATTATTAATTTGACTTAATCAGGATACCGCCTATATGGCTGGTTGGTAATTATCACGCAAAGTTAATATATTATATTAAGGAGATATCTAAAATAGTAGTAATAAAGTGGATCATTTTACCTCAGCATTTTCTTTATTGTACTTTTACTTTATTTACTTTCATCAATTTACTTTTCAGCAATTTACTTTCAGCAATTTACTTTTCAGCAATTTACTTTTCAGCAATTTAATTTCCAGCATTTACTTTATGTCTTTTCTTTTATTTAAGTTTCTACTACCCGTAAATATGTGTCGTAACTAAGCCAGTTATCTGGGGTTGTGATGAAATCCAATATCACTGGTTTATCCAAGGGGTTAAATTACAGTTTGGGTAATATAAAGGTTTATTTATTAGCTTTAATCCTAATGCTTTTTATTAACTTGCCATTAATAAAATTGAACTGGTAAACTTAAAATGAACTTGGAAAAGATTTTTAGGTTAAAGACCTTAGACTCAATAGCCCAGATCTTCCTTGAGGATAGATAACCCTTTAATAGATTTCCTTACAAGATATGAATATACATGTCGGGCGGGGGTAACCATAATTGGAACTTAATCTTAATGAATTCAGATAACTTGATTAACATATGAATACGATTAATTGGGTTATACTGGGTTTTTGTATTTGACCATCGGAAGAGGCTTTTACGTAATTTCGTGTTCCAGGTTAATAAACCAATATATTACACAAACGTAAAATAACCACTTCATCTTTTAAAAAAGATATTGGAAGGATTCACAACCCTGGATAGTTTTATAAATTTGAATTTTCTTCAATATACTTTCAAGCAATTTATTTACTTGTTTTAATTTTAATGTCAACACCCAATCAAACAATCAATCCATTAGATACTTGTAAACATTTAACTTCATAAATTGATAAAAAAAAAAAAAAAGTTTTAAGTCTTCGTGGGATCGATACTTTTTATACTACTTGAACGATATGTGCGCTTGCGTTATACGCGTGTGATTACGCCGGTCACATAGCCTTTAACAATCTTCATCTATTTAACTTATCAATCAAGTACACTTTATTTACAAAATTCTTATCAGAATCATCCATTCATAAACATATCTCATCGCACACGTACTAGAGCTTAACTGATACCAAATTAGAAGCAATGATTTATTCCATATGCCGATCTGTATACCCGACCTATAAATGTCTTAACATTATATATACACATGCGAATACACGTTTATATACTCATACATTTACATATTCACTCACATACACGTAATCATACTTTTACAGGCTCGTACCCTTACGTTCCTCCATACATACACTTAGATATTAGGCCTATCAAACACTTCACTTCATCTAATGGAAATAACATAAACATCCATACATGTGGGGGTCGGTTAGCTTATCCATACATAATCTTGAACTTTGTTTTCAAGAACATCTCTTAACTATCTTCTTCTTATCCTAACAAGTCAGTCATTTCTATACATATGTATATAAATATATATGTATAATTAAAACACGAATTCACTAACTTAAGTCCCCATCACATGAGTTACTTACCTGGCTTCGCGGGCACTCCAGGTTCTTGTCACATCTGTCAAAATAAATGGCGAAATATCGTCAGAAACATATCTTACGGAGTTCTCGACTAAACTACGATAAAATTTGGATCTTTCCCGGACAACAATCTCATGTCCGTTTTCAATATTTTCAATTTCAGTAATCTTAAACACCATTACAAACTATTCCAAGCCACCAGTTCACCTAAATTCTCGATTTAAGCGCTTTTGGAAATTCCTCTGGAATTGTTTCCGCAAACACTACGGAAGGGCCCTAACCCTCCGAACCTACCCGAATTTATCTAAATATGTTCATAGTATCATATATAACTCATCACTATCGTTAAAATCAAAACATATTATTGCACGCAAAAACCCACTTTTTCTAGAAACTCGCACATTCTGCCGGATCGATCAAACCCGTTCTGTTTTCACTCAGATTCTATCAAATGCTCATATTCAACATACTAATACTCAAAAAATTCATTCTATATCATCATGTTGCTCTACAGAACTATTGGATGGATCCAAACATTTAACACAAAACTTGAAATTTGAGGATTTTTACCGGGAGGTCTTACCGAGATTTCGAGGCCATATATGGACTCTAAATGATCCCACGAATGCACTGGAATCGAAGGAATTGCGATCAGATTTACTGTTCACCATGGGTCACTATTCATTCGAATCTTTCTCTCTTGATTCACGTGAAACCAAGCATTATTCTGAAAAATCGACACCACAACCTTGTAATACTCTCCGAGAGCTTTGATTTGGCTGATGGCTCGGGCTGTGAAATTAAGCGACAAGCTCGGATCGGACAACCCACTTCTGCGTGTCTCTCTCCCTTTCGTCACTATTTCTGACGTCCTAGGGCCGCCGCCGGCCACCACTAGATAGAGGGGTTGCCGGCGCACCCCCAGAACCTACCCGGAAAAAATCGATTCCTAAATAAGTGGAATCGAAACCTACCCAATTAAATAGGGTACCCTATTATTCAGTGATGTGTGATGCTATTGATTTTACTGTAAGTGCAATTTTGGGACAACGCAAAGCAAAGATCTTCCATTTACTATTCCAGCAGAACTCTGAATGAAGCTCAACTCAACTACACAACTACTGAAAAGGAGTTGCTTGCAGTTGTGTTTGCATTTGATAAATTTCGCTCTTATCTGCTGGGTCCCAAAGTGGTGGTCTACACAGATCATTCAGCAATCAAGTATTTCATCGTAAAGAAAGATGTCGAACCCAGATTGATCCGTTGGATACTTCTTCTGCAAGAATTTGACGTGGAGATCAGAGATAGGAAAGGGACGGAAAACCAAGTGGCAGATCATTTATCGAGGCTTGAGAATGGAGATACAGCTGGAAAAGTACTAACAATCAAATAAAATTTTCCAGATGAACAGCTGTTTGCCATGAAACAGCAGAAAGTCCCTTGGTATGCTGACTATGTAAACTAAATAGTGTCGGGAAAATGGCCGTACGAATGGACAACTCAGCAAAGGAAGAAATTCTTCAAACAAGTCAAGCATTATGTCAGGGATTAACCGTACCTGTTCAAACGTTGTGCTGATCAATTACTGAGACGGTGTGTTCCACAGGAGGAGGTCAACACTATTCTGCAACATTGTCATTCATCACCATATGGCGGACACTTCAGCGGGAATAAAACTGCAGCCAAAGTCCTACAATCAGGTTTGTTTTGGCCCACTCTATTTAAAGATGCTTATCTGTTTGCTCGTCAATGTGACAGGTGCCAGAGAACTGGAAATATTTCTAGAAGAAATGAAGGACCGTTGTAAAACATTCTGGAAGTTGAGATATTTGATGTATGGGGGATTGATTTTATGGGACCCTTTGTTCCATCATTCGGAAACCTTTACATACTGGTTGCTATAGACTACGTCTCAAAATGGGTTGAAGCAATTGCACTGTCATCCAATGATTCAAAACTGGTGATCAAGTTCCTGAAAATGAATATTTTCACTCGCTTCGGAACACCTCGAGCAATTATCAGCGATGGTGGCTCACATTTCTGCAACAGATACTTCGATGCACTCTTATCTAAATACAGAGTCACTCATAAGGTTGCCACAACCTATCATACACAGTCAAACGGGCAAGTTGAAGTTTCAAACAGGGAGATCAAAAGAATCTTGGAAAGAACTGTTGGATCAACAAGGAATGACTGGTCTGAAAAACTAGATGACGCATTATGGGCTTACCGGACAGCTTATAAGACACCTATTGGTATGTCCCATATCAAATGGTGTATGGAAAAGCAGGTGTTGTTATACGATTCACGGCTGAAACATTTTCCTGGAAAGCTGAAATCAAAGTGGTCAGGTCCATTTGTGATTAATCAGGTGTTACCATACGGAGTTGTTGAGATATACAACCCCAAGTCCAACAACACATTCAAAGTTAACAGCCAGCGTGTCAAGCACTATTGGGGAGAATCAATTGAGCGACAAAAAGAAAGTGTCACACTTTCAGATCCAGCATAACATTCGAGCAATCTTGTCTAGCTGACGACATTAAACTTAGCGCTAGCTGGGAGGCAACCCAAGAAATTTGTGTATATATTGTGATATGGTGTGTTTTATTTTGTTGTGTTTAGTTTTTGCAGGTTAAGACGCATTTCAGGATGGAAGAAGCTCTCGCAAATCTTCACAAGCAATTTTTTTCTCTCCCTCAAAATTCTCTAATGAAAGTCTACAAAACTCGCTTGGAACGGATGAGACTTCTGATGATCAAAGGTATTCCTAATGACATTCGTTGGGTAATCGAAGCACGGGTCCGATTAACAGGTGAGTATTCTGATTCTTATAATTCTTATTTGCCTGGTTTTGGAAAAAGCACCTATGCAAAGAAACGTAGAGATAAACAAATGGGTGTTTATTACAAATGTGCACGCTGGAATTGCGATACTCGTTGTCGTTCTTTAGGAATGGTGTATGATAATCGCGAAGATAAAATTAAATTTATTATGGATGGCTTGAGTAAGGAGTCTTTAGATGATATATCTTTGACTCTTGAGACGCATCCCAGTGGATATGTTTATATAGCCATCCGCAAATTACATACACAATTCCAAAAAGAAAGACAACAATTAAGTCTCGGGAATCTGACTCAAAAAGACCCTGTTTGCCAATTTATAAGAAAATTGGATGGAAAGCTTGTCCCTGACGCATAGACGTCAATCAAGCTGTAAATTATTTTAAATATTATATCTCTTTGTCTTTTCCTAATAACTGTGATTTGTTTTGTTATTTTCTCCGACAGGAACCAGGCTACTTTTTGACCTTTCACGATTTACTATTTTGCTACTAATCATCCTTTGGAAGATACTTGTGCTATTATTACTCACCCTTTTCAGGTTCTATAAATTCAACTCATCATTGCACCTTTGAAGGCATCTAGATAAAAATGGAAGCTACTTCAAGAAGACTGGTTGAAAACATCTGTGTGTTTTGCGGTACCAGTGTTGGTGTTAAACCAGAATACGTAACAACGGCACAAGAATTGGGTCGAGTCATTGCTGCAAGGAATATGCACATAGTATATGGCGTTGGCAATCTTAGACTAATGAGGATCGTTTCAAAGGCTGTACAGGATGGAGGCAGTCAAGTCTTGGGAATCATCCCAAAACCATTGGCGGAGGCGAATCTTATTGGATCATCAAACGGTGAGGAACTAATCGTGTCAGATATGTCTGAACGACTGGTAGAGAGGATTAACCGTGCTGATGCTTTTATTGCTTTGCCATGAGGCTTGGGCACGATGGAGAAAATTTTTACAATACCATCTTGGGCAAACTTGAACATACACCAGAAACCGCTTGGACTGTACAATGTTGATGGATTTTATGATTTTCTTTGTGTGTTTCTTGATGAAGCTCGGAGAAATGGGTTCGTGTGAAAGCCTGTAAAAGAACTCTTTTTTACTGCCAGAACTGCCCCAGATTTAATTGATCAAATTCTAGCCTTTGAACTACAAATTAACCCCATTCTTTCCAAGATAAACTGGTTCGATAATGATCGTGGTAAGAGGTGTCGGATAAATCTAGAACTTAACCTTTAACTTTTCATTTAGATGTAGAATTTCAGCTAATCGGGTACGGTTTTCTAAACTCTTCTTCTACTGTTTAAGACATTGGGGAAAATGTCTCATTTAGGTTTAGGAGAGGAGAATAGTTAAATTGTATCTTGTTTTTATTTTTTATTTTTAGTCAAAATTTTTCGAAAAAGCCAAAAAAAATTGAAAAATTTTACAAAAATCAAAAAAATATTTTCTGTTTTTAATTTGATTAATCGGGTGAAATTGGTGTAAGAGATAGCCGAGTAAAGAATTTTCACTCCTGTGACGTATCTCAACCTATTTCGAAACAAATTAATATTTGTTTATTTCATTTTGAATTATTTAATTAGTAAATTCTCCATAAAACTGACTGAATGAATCTTCATATGCTCGGTTGACAGATATTATCAATATGCATGGTAACATACGGACATGAGATGTAATTGAAAAGTTTGTAATATTCAGTGCTCTAGTTTAATTGGAGGAAGCATCTCAAAAAGCGATGGAGTAAAAAAAAAAACGTCTGAGATCCGAGTTATTAAGTCAGTAAGGGTGTTTTAACACCTAGTGCCATAAAACCAACTGGTTTGGGATTCACTGGCCCAAAACTCGTTACATGGATCGAAGATGTTGCAAAAAAAAATACATTTATATCAGAAATCTGAGTAATTAAGTCTGTAGGGGTATCTTAACACCTACTGCCCTAAAACTAACTGGTTTGGGAGTCACTGGCTCAAAGCTCGCTACATAGATGGAAGATATTGTATATAAATACAAAAAAATCAAAAATCAAAAATCAAAAATCAAAAATCAAAAATCAAAAATAAAAAAAAAATCAGAAAAAAAATATTATTCTATTGCTTAAAAAATGTGTAAATTCTGATACAACTTTATGACGAAAATAATACTCTCTTCTCAACTACACTCGTGACTATTATGGGCAAAATGAGTTGATTAATATTTTGTTGACTGTGTATATGGAGAATGGTAAAAATAATCGGAGAATTTACTTATTCGGTAATTTAAACAGAAACAAAACAACTATTGACTTGGATTAGAAGTTCATCTGTTTAGTCACTAACTTCTTTATTATCTTTTCTCTTGTCCTTTTGCTTTTGTGTGCATTAGTTTTACTATCTTTTTACTTTTATCAAACGTTTGTGGGTATCATTGCTGTAAGCCTTCATGAGACTACAACTCGTCCACTAGGGACACCTAGGGGTTTAAAGGCTTGTTGCATACCCTAAATGCAACCGTGATCCCTACGAAAGTGGCTTAGTTTAATTTAATTATTTATTGTATTTTATTTTGTTGTTTTTCTTGAGGACTAGCAAAATTTTAGGTTTAGGGGTGTGATGAGCAGAAAATATATCAATATTTACCGCCTCTTTTACTTAATATTTTGATTAGTTTCTCGGGTTTGATGAACGTTTTGATATGTTTTAGTTTATTTTGCAGATAAAATAATATTGGGACTCAATAAAATCGTTTAGGATGAAATTTGGGTCAAATAAGGGAAAATATTGGACTTGACATATTAATTTTGGAGATTGGAAACTTGAAATGGCGTTTTAACGAAGTGCAGTTTTGGAAATTCCAATTTTGCGCATCTGTCGTATTTTGGGCATAACTTTTTACTCCGAAATCGGATTGAGCTGATTCAAGTTCCAGATTAACGATGACTCAAAAAGCTACAACTTGGAAGAATAAAATAATTTGAATTCTTAATATATCATGACCGAAATTGATGAAACACCTAAAAGTGTGTTATGCGTAATTATTAAAGTCTTTTTCAAAGCAAAAAAATAAATAAATAAATAAAAATAAAAATAGTCAAACTCCCACCAAACAGGATAGCAATTAGTGGAGAAATTAGTGGAACAATTAATAATGGATTTGGTGGAGCAATTAGTGGAGCAATTAATAATGGATTTGGTGGATGATTTGATGGAGGCAAAATTTTGCCTACAAATACCAAGCCATTTCATTTGTAAATTCATACTTTCTTCTAACGAATTTCTTAAGAATACTAGGAAGATTGTATCTTGTTTCTTTATTTACAGCTTTCAGTAATTAATTTCCGCTTTCGCACTTTCTTTTCTTTACTTTTCAGTTTTTACTTTCCGCAATTTACTTTTACGCACAGTATTTTTCTTTCTTTAATTTTCAGTTTTTACTTTTTAGTAATGAAGAGGTAACTCCCCCTTGCTGGGGTAAAAGATAAAGCTTTTATTATTGCTATTTAGATTAATCTCCTCTAATTATAATATAATAACTATTTAAAATATGAGTTAACGAGGATACAGCCATATTGGTCGGTTGGTAATTAATTATAAATTGGTTTTAACCTGACTAAGCATGGATACCGCCTGGTTAGTCGGTTGGTAATTAATTATTAATTTAACTTAATCAGGATACCTCATATATGGCTGATTGGTAATTATAACGTAAAGTTAATATATTATAGTAAGGGAGATATCTAAAATACTAGTAATAAAAGTGGATCATTTTACCTCAGCATTTTCTTTATTGTACTTTTACTTTATTTACTTTCAGCAATTTACTTTTCAGCAATTTACTTTTACTTTATTTACTTTCAGCAATTTACTTTTCAGTAATTTTCTTTCCAGTAATTTAATTTACAGCATTTACTTTATATCTTTTCTTTTATTTAAGTTTCTACTACCCGTAAATATGTGTCGTAACTAAGCCAGTTATCTGGGGTTGTGATGAAATCCAATATCACCGGTTTATAAGGGGTTAAATTACAGTTTGGGTAATATAAAGGTTTATTTATTGAGCCTTAATCCTAATGCTTTTTATTAACTGGCCATTAATAAAATTGAACTGGTAAACTTAAAATGAACTTCGAAAAGAGATTTTAGGTTAAAGACCTTAGACTCAATAGCCCACGATCTTCCTTGAAGATAGATAACCCTTTAATAGATTTCCTTACAAGATAGGAATATACCTGTCGGGCGGGGATAACCATAATTGGAACTTAATCTTATTGAATTCAGATAACTTGATTAACATATGAATATGATTAATTGGGTTATACTGGGTTTTTGTATTTGACCATCGGAATAGGCTTTTACATAATTTCGTGTTCCAGGTTAATAAACCAATATATTACACAAATGTAAAATAACCACTTCATCTTTTAAAAAATATATTGGAAGGATTCACAACCCTGGATAGTTTTATAAATTTGAATTTTCTTCAATCTACTTTCAAGCAATTTATTTACTTGTTTTAATTTTAAAGTAACCACCCAATCAAACAATCAATCCATTAGATACTTGTAAACATTTAACTTCATAAATTGATAAAAAAAGGTTTTAAGTCTTCGTGGGATCGATACTTTTTATACTACTTGAACGATATATGCGCTTGCGTTATACGCGGGTGATTACGCCGGTCACATAGCCTTTAACAATCTTCATATATTTAACTTATCAATCAAATACACTTTATTAACAAAATTCTAGAAGCATCCATTCATAAACATATATCATCGCACACGTACTAGAGCTTAACTTATACCAAATTAGAAGCAATGATTTATTCCATATGTCGATCTGTATACCCGACCTATACATGTCTTAACATCATATATACACATGCGAATACACGTTTATATACTCATACATTTACATATTCACTTACATACATGTAATCATACTTTTACAAGTTCGTACCCTTACGTTCCTCCGTACATACACTTAGATATTAGGCCTATCAAACATTTCACTTCATCTAATGGCAATAATCTTGAACTTTGTTTTCAAGAACATCTCTTAACTATCTTCTTCTTATCCTAACAAGTCAGTCATTTCTATACATATGTATATAAATATATATGTATAATTAAAACACGAATTCACTAACTTAAGTCCTCATCGCATGAGTTACTTACCTGGCTTTGCGGGCACTCCAGGTTCTTGTCACATCTGTCAAAATAAATGGCGAAATATCTTCAAAAACACATCTTACGGAGTTCTCGACTAAACTACAATAAAATTCCGGATCTTTCCCGGACAACCAACTCAAGTCTGTTTTCAATGTTTTCAATTTCCGTAATCTTAAACACCATTACAAACTACTCCAAGCCACCAGTTCACCTAAATTCTCGATTTAAGCGCTTTTGGAAATTCCTCTGGAATAGTTTCCGCAAACGCTACGGAAGGGTCCCTAACCCACCGAACCTACCCGAATTTATCTAAATATGTTCGTAGTATCATATATAACTCATCACTATCGATAAAATCAAAACACATTATTACACGCAAAAACCCACTTTTTCTGGAAACTCGCACATTCTGCCGGATCGATCAAACTCGTTCCGTTTTCACTCGGATTCTAGCAAATGCTCATATTCAACATACTAATACTCAAACAATTCATTTTATATCATCATGTTGCTCTACGAAACTATTGGATGCATCCGAACATTTAACACAAACTTGAAATTTGCGGATTTTTACCGGGAGGTCTTACCGAGATTTCGAGGCCATATACGGACTACAAATGATCCCACGAATGCGCTGGAATCAACGGAATTCCGATCGGAGTTACTGTTCACCATAGGTCACTATTCATCAGAATCTTTCTCTCTTCATTCACGCGAAACCAAGCACTATTCTGGAAAACCGACACCACAACCTTGTAATACTCTCTAATAGCTTCGATTTGGTGGATGGTTCGGGCTGTGAAATGAAGCGGCGAGCTCGGATCGGACAACACACTTCTGTGTGTCTCTCTCCCTTTCTTCATTGTTTCTGGCCTCCTGGGGCCGCCGCCGGCCACCACTAGGTGGAGCGGTTGCCGACGCACCCCCTGGAGGGTCGCGCCGGAAAGCCGCCGGCGCGACCAAGGTTATCTGCTACACGTTTTGGGGGGTGGGGGTCGTGTGGGAAGGGCTTTTAGGATTATCTCCTTTTTTACAATTAACAAAAACATTGAGGTATATATAAAAAAAAGTTTCGAAAAACTACGTTTTGACCCCCAAAAATTACAGTCAAGTCCCTGTCATTCATATTTTCTAGAAATCTCACATTTTAGAAGCTCTTTTGATGCAAATTATGAAAAGTGTTCAACATGAAAGTTGTTCATCTCGGAAAAACGAGTCTGATGGTTCAAGAATCAGCTCAATCAAAATTCGAACCAGCATAAACACACACGTATAACGCAAGCGCACGTATCGTTCAAGTAGTATAAAAATATTGATCTCACGAGGACTTAATTCCTACTGTTGTTATTAAATATTGATACTATTTATTTACAGGTATCTAATTATAGGGTGAAGAGAATGATTGTTTTTGTTGGTTGAATGTGGATTTGCTAATTAAAATAAAAACAGACTCAAAAGAAAATACTAAGGAAAATAAAAGAAAAGACTCAAAGATCTAGGGTCGTGACTCCACACAATATTATTATAAAGATGAATTGATTCTCTTATCTATGTGTAATAAATCAGTTTGCTAACTTGGAACACGAAAATATGCAAAAGCCTTTGTCGATGGTCAGACGCAAATACCCAGTATAACCCAATTGAACCATATGTCTATGTCAACCAAATTACCTGAATTCATTAAGATTAACTTCCAATTATGGCTACCCCCGCCAGACAGGTATATGTCTATCCTGTAAGGAAATCTATTAAAGGGTTATCTATCCCCAAGGAAGATCGTGGGCTATTGAATCTAAAGCTGAAAAATAAAATCCCTATGTCTAGTTCATTTTAAGTTTACCACATCAATCTTATTGGTGATCAGACAACAAGAAGCATTAAGCTTAAGACTCAATAAACAAACTAAAAAATTACCCAATAAATAATTAAATCAATTATTAAGCCTAGTAATATTGTGTTTCATCACTTCCCTAAAATAAAATAAAATTATGGGGTTAGAGGATGCACATTTAATATTTCTTATTTAGGAATCTCACTTATTATAAAATATAAATTATTTTATGTTCTGCTTTCTCAGGAATTAATAATGTTAAACATTTAAAACCAACTATATAGGCGGTAATCCATTTAGTCCAATTACAGCAGCCATATAGGCGGTAATTATCTGTCACATAAAGACCAGCCATATAGGCGGTAAAGTAATTTATATTTAGACCGACCATATAGGCGGTAATAAAGTCTGCCATTAATTAATCCGGTTAAATTATAATTTATAAATTATAATTAACTGAGTAGACCCGGCCAAGGTTCCGGTTCGGAACCGGACGGTTCTGGTTCCGGTTCCAGAACCGAACCGGAACCTAATTTTTTAGATTTTAAATTTTTTTAATTTCTTATTTAATTTTTTTAGATAAGAATTTTATTTGTAATTTAGTGTAATTATGTAATGTAATTTAACATAATTTGTAATTTAAATAATTTTATTTGTATTTATTTTCAAAAAAAATAATTTAATGTAATTATTTGTAATTTAACTTTTATTTTCAAAAAAGTAAAAAAAAAAACCGAATGGAACCGGAACCAGAACCGAATGGTTCGGTTCTGGTTCCAGTTCCATTTTATTGTGAAACTGGAACCAGACGGTTCGGTTCCAGTTCGGAACCGAACCGAACCGAACCGCCGGCCCGGTCTATAAGTGAGATTTACCTAGATAATTATATTAAATGTTTCACATTTTACCCCAGCGGTAAATTAACTATAAAACATAAAGTAAAAAAGTAAATAAAATTTTATTACAAAAACTAAAAGTGCATAATTAAAAATAATAAAAGTAAAAATGGTAAATTAAAATTACAAAAACTAAAACACACAAGATGCAATCCTTAGAGTCCTTACAAAACTCATGGAAGGCATGATTTGAATTCTGAAATCGAGCTGAATTTATAGGCGCGGATGGGCTTCCAGCGTCGCGACGCCGAGGGCTTTGGCATCGCGACGCCAGTGTTTTTTGGTCGTGGCATGCTGAGGTGATGACACATGGCGATTCTGGATAAGGTGATAAGGTGACACGTGGCAAGGTGGTTGGAGCTCAATTATTGTGACACGTGGCGATTCTGGATAAGGTGATAAGGTGACACGTGGCAATATGGTTGGAGCTCAATTATTGTGACACGTGGCGGCTTCTGATTGGTCGGCTCAGATTCTTATCCGCCACGTGTCTATTTCGGATAAGTGAGCCAATAATTGATGCTGACATGGCGTTGACGTGGCGACACATGGCAAAGTGACTGTCGGCACCATAGAATTATGACACGTGGCACGTTGTGATTGGTTGATGATGACGTGGCGATGACATGGCATTTTGACTCGGTCAACCGGTGATGTGGACGATGACGTGGCTGACAGGTAGAGTGACACGTGGCGACATGTGGCGATGGCAACTGTCGGCACCGTAGGATGATGACACGTGGCACGGCGCACGTTAGCAGATCGGCTGTGATGGTGACACATGGCACGACGCACGTTAGCAAAGTCAAATTTCTCAGATTCTGAATTGTGGATCCGGCGCACGTTAGCATTATTCGGTGCATGTTAAGCGTTGCGACGCCAAAGGCTTGCGCGTCGCGACTCGCGAAATGACCATTTTAACTTTTTCGTCCAATTTTCACTGTTTTGGCCCAAATCACCTCCAGAGTGTCCTAAAACTTTATTTATCTACAAAATAACACAAAACACATCAAAATATTCACAAAACTCAAGAAAATATACAAAATATTATGTTAAATGAGTGGGAAATAATGATATAATTACCACTCATCACACCCCCAAACCTAACATTTTGCTAGTCCTCGAGAAAAACATAGAATAAAATAACATAAACATCTTTAAAATAAAATTTAACTAAGCCACTTTCGTAGGGATCACAGTTGCATTTAGCATATGCAACAAGCCTTTAAACCCCTAGGTGTCCCTAGTGGACGAGTTCTAGTCTCGTGAGGCTTTACAACAATGATACCCACAAATATTTTACAAAAGTAAAAATGTAGTGAAACTAGTGCACACAAAAGCAAAAAGACAAGCGAAAAGAGAATAAATAAGTTAGTGACTAATCATGTGAAATTTCTACTCCAAGTTACTAGTTGTTTTCTTTCTTTCTAAATTACTGAATAAGTAAATTCTCCGATTACATTTACCATTCTCCATATACACAGCCAACAAATTATTAAACAACTCATTTTTTCCCACAACAGTCATAAGTGCAGTTGATAAGAGAGTAATATTTTTGTTCTAAATTTTTATCAAAATTCACACCTTTTGTAGCAATGGAATAATTTTTCAGATTTTTCTGATTTTTTCTTTGATTTTTGATTTTTTTTTATATATACAATATCTTCCATCTATGTAGCGAGCTTTGGGTCGGTGACTCCCAAACCAGTTAGCTTTAGGGCACCAGGTGTTAAGACACCCCCTACGGACTTAATTACTCAGACTTCAGATATATATATCTTTGCAGCATCTTTGATTCACGTAGCGAGCTTTGGGCCAGTGACTCCCAAACCAGTTGGTTTTAGGGCACTAGGTGTTAAAACACCCTTACAGACTTAATAACTCGGATCTCAAAATATTTTTTCTTTTTTACTCCATCACTTTTTAAAATGCTTCCTCCAATTAAACTAGAGCACTGAATATTACAAACTTTTCAATTTTAGCTTATGTCTGTATGTTACTATGCATGTTGATAATATCTGCCAACTGAGCAATTGAAGATCCATTTTAGTCAGTTTTATGGAGAATTTACAAATTAAATAATTCAAAAGGAAATAAACAAAAATTAACTTGTTTCAAAAATGGTTTGAGATAAGTCTCAGGAGTGAAAACTCCTTACTCAGCTATCTCTTACCAATTTCACCTTTTTAGTCAAAATAAAAGCACAAAAACACAAAATATTTTTGTAATTTTTTGAAAATTTTTCAATTTTTTTTTTGTATTTTTCGAAAAATTTTGGACTAAAAATAAAAATAACACACAAACTAAAAACAAGGTACTTATCAACTAATTCCCTCCCCCAAACCTAAATGAGACATTGTCCCCAATGTCTTAAATAGTAAAATAAGAGTTAAGAAGGTCGTACCTGGTTAGCTGAAAATCTACGAAAAATTACCGATTAAGATCTATGTCCAATTTACGCTTCTTACCACGATCGCTATCTGACCAGCTCAACTTGGAAAGAATGGGGTCGATTTTTGGTTCAAAGGCTAGGATTTGGTCAATTAATTCTTCGACATTTGTTCCAGTCAGGAAAATATCATGTACTGATTTTGTGACGAACTCATGTCTTTTGGCTTCCACAAGAAATACAAACAGGAATCGAAAAAATGTTCAATGTTGAGTAATCCAATGGGCTTCCGATGAAAGTTCAAGTGCGCTCATGATGCCACTGTGAATATTTCTTCAAATGTTCTGAGCCTACCTGGTAAAGCAATAAACGCATCAGCAGTATTGACCATTTCAAGGAGTTGTTCAGACATCCCTGAGACAATACGTTCATCTCCATTTGTTTTTCCGATTATATTATATGTTCCGCCAAAGTTTTTGGAATTATCCCAAAACACCAAACCCCCCACACTCCTGATTTGAAATGCTTCCCATCAATCAAGATTGCCACCGCCATATACTAGGTGCATATTTCGTTCTGCTATGACTTTCCTCAATTCCTTTACAACCTCAATGAATTCTGGTTTATTACCAGAATTGGATCCACAGAAAACACAAATTCGCTTGACTCGCTGCTGTGAAGTTGCTTCCATTTTCTTTCTCTTATTTTAATGTATATCTGGATGTGTCGAAGAAAGAAATGTAGAGCTGAATTTATAGAACCTGAAAATGGGTGAGTAATAGTAGCGCTAATACCTGCCAAATGACAATTATTAGATGAACATTAAAATAAATCGTGAAAAATTTAAAAGTTTAGATATTGTCGGCGAAATTAAAGGAAATAAAAAATAGAAAAGTAAATCAAAGCAGTCATTAAGGCAACAAAATTGTGTATGCAATACGCCACTAGCTTAGTATAAATTCATAAGGATGCGTCTCAAGAATTCATTCTTTACTCAACCATCACAAATGAATTAGCTCTCTTCTTTGTGGTTGCCAAACACCATTCCTTCTGTCTTAAAATGCACCGTTTGAGCTTTTCCCTACAAAAATCACACACAAAATTAAAAAATTCTACAACATGTATACACAAAATATAAAAATAGAAATTACAACAAAGTGCATGGGTTGCCTCCCTGCTAGCGCTAAATTTTTCGTCTTCAGCCAGACGTGACTGAAATCCATCTGTCAATGAGGTTTCAGCGTCGTTTTGGATGTCCTATTAAAGACAATCCCGTGAGCGTTGCTTTTGAAGGGTCTCTTCTAATGGTAAATGGGCAAAAAATATTTTGTCTCATTCAATGCTTGTGCCACCTTTTTAACCTTTATTGCTCCAGTGGTTCCTGAAAAGAAAGAAATAAAATCAGGAGGTCTCGTATGGTGCTTGACCTTGAATGGAAGTTCCATTCTATCAAGCTTCCGGGTTATATCTCTAAATTGTACTCCCCAAAACAGTGATGTTTCGTCTGAATGCTCTGGATCTTCAATTTGGTCTAACTGTTGCTCCTCCATTTGCTCTACTTCTTGCTCCACCATTTCTTCACAGATGAATTTTAAAATTTCCGTATTCAACTCTTCATCTGTCATCTGTGAAATGCATGCTCCATAAGTATCTGCCTGAGGATGTAAAGATGTTTCTGACATTAGGTCTTCATCATCTGATATGACTGAAATGGATGGTTCAGGTAGATCTTCATCAAACATCATGGTAAAACATGCTCCAATATCTTCATTTTGAGGATTGAAAGTTTGATAATCCGTTGTTGGTGCAGTTGGTACAAATAGATCAGCTTCATCCTCGTCAGAATCTGAATAATAAAAATCAAATAGAGACTTCACTGGTTTGGGCTCCTGAACTGATACCTCTAGTTTTTGATACTGCTCAGCCTCATCCTCTGTTGAAATGTCATTGTGAACTGATTGTTACTCGAAGGCTTCATCAGTGTCATCTGAAACTGGTTCTTGAGGTATGTAGTTCTGGTTTTCTGTGAATTGTCTCATTTGATCCGTCATCCTCTGAATAGATGTTGATTGTCTCTAAATACTTTCGAGTTGATTCTGATATGTTTCGAGCATTGTATCCAAATTTTCGTCTTGTTTCTTGAATAAATCTTTGAGCATGTCAACCATTTGTTCTTCCTTTGATGGTTCTGGTTCTTGATGAAGATTATTGTAGGTGGGTGGTGGATAAGATGGAAAATGTGGTTCTGTGAAATGTGATGGCTCTTCATACCATGAAGGATCTTGATAGCTCTGGCACTCTTGATGGTAGTTGTACTCGCAATAATCTATAGGGTGGTTATTATTACATATATCACATCTCCTCATTACGTTCTGTTGAGCAAATGTAGTGTCGCTTGGTTCTGGCATCCAGTGATAATCGTTGGGCTGGACAACAGGCCTCAGAAAACTGGACTGTTGCTCCTAGATTTGGGGTGTATCTTCTCGCAAAGCTAGTTATCTCTCAATCTCCCAATAATGTTCCATTTTTCAATCTCCTGAAAACAAAAGAAAAAAATAAAAATTACAGATAAAACTAAAGAAAATTAGATACAAGTAAATTAGATAGCTTCAAAATTAATAACTCAAGAAAAATAAGTCCCCGGCAACGGCGCCAAAAACTTGACCAGCGTAAACACACACGTATAACGCAAGCGCACGTATCGTTCAAGTAGTATGAAAATATTGATCTCACGAGGACTTAATTCCTACTGTTGTTATTAAATATTGATACTATTTATTTACAGGTATCTAATTATAGGGAGAAGAGAATGATTGTTTTTGTTGGTTGAATGTGGATTTGCTAATTAAAATAAAAACAGACTCAAAAGAAAATACTAAGGAAAATAAAAGAAAAGACTCAAAGATCTAGGGTCGTGACTCCACACAATATTATTATAAAGATGAATTGATTCTCTTATCTATGTGTAATAAATCAGTTTGCTAACCTGGAACACGAAAATATGCAAAAGCCTCTGTCAATGGTCAGACGCAAATATCCAGTATAACCCAATTGAACCATATGTCTATGTCAACCAAATTACCTGGATTCATTAAGATTAAGTTCCAATTATGGATACCCCCGCCCGACAGGTATATGTCTATCATGTAAGGAAATCTATTAAAGGGTTATCTATCCCCAAGGAAGATCGTGGGCTATTGAATCTAAGGCTGAAACCTAAAATCCCTATGTCTAGTTCATTTTAAGTTTACCACATCAATCTTATTGGTGATCAGACAATAAGAAGCATTAAGCTTAAGACTCAATAATCAAACTAAAGAATTACCCAATAAATAATTAAATCAATTATTAAGCCTAGTAATATTGTGTTTCATCACTTCCCTAGAATAAAATAAAATGTTGGGGTTAGAGGATCCACATTTAATATTTCTTATCTAGGAATCTCACTTATTATAAAATATAAATTATTTTATATTCTGCTTTCTCAGGAATTAATAATGTTAAACATTTAAAACCAGCCATACAGGCGGTAATCCATTTAGTCCAATTACACCAACCATATACGTGGTAATTATCTGTCACATAAAGACCAGCCATATAGGCGGTAAAGTAATTTATATTTAGACCGACCATATAGGCGGTAATAAAGTCTGCCATTAATTAATCCGGTTAAATGATAATTTATAAATTATAATTAAGTGAGATTTACCTAGATAATTATATTAAATGTTTCACCTTTTATCACAGTGGTAAATTAACTATAAAACATAAAGTAAAAAAGTAAATAAAATTTTATTACAAAATGTAAAAGTGCATAATTAAAAATACTAAAAGTAAAAATGCTAAATTAAAATTACAAAAACTAAAACACACAAGATGCAATCCTTAGAGTCCTTACAAAACTCAAGGAAGACATGATTTGAATTCTAAAATCGAGCTGAATTTATAGCGCGGATGGGCTTCCAGCGTCGCGACGCCAAGGGCTTTGGCATCGCGACGCCAAGGGCTTTGGCATCGCGACGCCAGTGCTTTTTGGTCGTGGCATGCCGAGGTGATGACACGTGGCAATTCTGGATAAGGTGATAAGGTGACACGTGGAAAGGTGGTTGGAGCTCCATTATTATGACACGTGGCGGCTTCTGATTGGTCGGCTCAGATTCTTATCCGCCACGTGTCGATTTCGGATAAGTGAGCCAATAATTGATGCTGACGTGGCGTTGATGTGGCGACACGTGGCAAAGTGACTGTCGGCACCATATAATTGCGACACGTGGCACTCTGTGATTGGTTGATGATGACATGGCATTTTGACTCGGTCAACCGGTGATGTGGACGATGACGTGGCTGACAGGTGAAGTGACACGTGGTGATGGTGACTGTCGGCACCGTAGGATGATGACACGTGGCACGGCGCATGTTAGCAGATCGGCTGTGATGGTGACACGTGGCACGGCGCACGTTAGCAAAGTCAAATTTCTCAGATTCTGACTTGTGGATCCGGCGCATGTTAGGCGTCGCGATGCCAAAGGCTTGCGCGTCGCGATGCGCGAAATGACCATTTTGCCCTTTTCGTCCAATTTTCACTGTTTTGGCCCAAATCACCTCTAGAGTGTCCTGAAATTTTATTTATCTACAAAATAACACAAAATACATCAAAATATTCACAAAACTCAAGAAACTATACAAAATATTTGGTTAAATGAGTGAGAAATAGTGATATAATTACCACTCATCAAATTCATTTGAAATTCTTATAGCCGAAATAAGAATCTTTTACGCGTAGAATGATAAAATCAGAATTCGTGTAACTGGTTCTCGAAACCACGCGTTTTCCAATGCGACCAAGCTTCACTTTAAAATATTCCAAACTATTTCCCAACACATAAACTCTAATTTTCGATTACCATCCTGTTCCAAATCCTTAACCTTAATTCGGAAACCTTCCGGCACTGTTCCGAAAAAACTCGGGATATTACAGTATACAACACGAAAGTTGTTCGTTTCGGAGAAAAGAGTCAAGTAGTTTAAAATTTAGCTCGATCGGAGTTTGTATGCTATTTTTATAGTCATAATGAGAAATTTTTACGCGCATAACGATATAAATAAGAATTGCCCAATTAGTTCTCAAACCACGCATTTTCCAACGCGACGAAACTTCACTTAAAAATATTCCAACCTATTTTCCAACACACAAAATCTTATTTTCGAATATCATTCAGTCCCAAATTCTAAACTTTAATTCGAAAATCTTCCAAATATTCGGTATATTACAAAACTACTAATTTTCCATTCAGAGGTTAAATCTAACCGCTTTGATGCTTTGGGAAATTATTGAAAATACATGAACTTACTAATAGTTAACTCAAACAGTAAGAAATTTATCCTTTACTACCATTATTATTATTATTATATCTTACCATTCAATAAGAATTGACCTAGCCCGCTATGAACCCAATTTTTTTTTAATTATATTTAAATAACTAACTAGCAATTATCACAAATTATTTAATAATAATTCTTCACTACAAGAAAACTGGAGATTGCCGACCGAATATTCGGTTGGTAATCTAAAAAATTCGGTTGGTAATCAAAATTACTGATCGAAAATCGACTGAATGTCTTCGATTAGTAGTTGACTCGTCGGTAATAAATTATTGATCGAAATAGCGTCGATCATAACTTACAAAACTGCTGATGCTATCAAAGTTCAGCTTGAAATCGCCTGCTACAACCTTCCAAAACTGCCTGCTTTTGTCTTCAAACACATTTTTGAGGTATGCTTGTCTATTCATTTTTTTTTTTTTGGCTCATTCATCATCATCATTATTATTATTTTCTGTGTATTTTATTATTTTGCAGACTGATTAATAAAAATGATCAGAACTTCCTTGTTGTTTGTCGAAATTCCATGTTATTTTTTAATCTTTTAATTTCGTCATTATTTTAATAATATCCGAATGATATTACTTAAAAATTTATATATAATTTGAAATTGTCTGATATAAGGCATTTAAATATTATGACGATGAGTACGTGCAGGTTTTATTTGAACACAGAAAAGAGAGAACAGAACTTATAGAGGCTTTGGTTGTAAGTGATGAGGAATTTAGCATCCCCCATTTGACTCAGGTACGTGACTAATTTCATTCTTTTTATTTTATTTTTGACTTAGGATAACGTGGCCAAATCATTTAGAATGTGATTTGATCACTTTTCAAGGAATCAAACCGAAACCATTGATCTTTTGACCATATACAGGAATTAACAAAATGGAACTTGGCTACTAACTATTTAAAACTCTTTCAAGTAATCAAAACTGGCCTGAAGTAAAATTCAAAACTGGATTGCTCTACTAAAACGAAATGTCTCTTTTGGTGTTTCTTTTCAAATGATTTTTTTTATTGTTGAAATGAAAATATTGTTTTAGAATTGATGTTTTTATATGTCAAAACATTAAATTATACTTGTAATTACATTTTGGCTGCTTGTACCATTATCTGTGAAGGAGATCTTTACTGAAATTAATATTTACCACTTGCTCCCTATTATTCGTTTAATATCCCATTATCTCATAACTTTAAAAATATTACTTTTACTTGTTTCCTTTACTTATATATTTTTTTTTTCTATAACGCAGATATTTAGTTTAAGTTTGAGTTTGGGGGTTTTTTCCAAAATCTTTTTTAATTAATTTTTAAATAAATTATGAAAGCATTGCAAGAACATTATTGTTATTTAACGTTATTTTTATTGTATTTATAAATTGTGTTATGAGGTTTTGTCATCAATACGTGCATTAATTATTATTCTTATTTCAAACTTTTTAGTTTCATTTATCTATTTTATTATGTCACATAAAGTAAATATTTAAAAGAAAATACTTTTCTTTTTCTTTGGTCCTCACACACATACATACGGATATTTTATGAAGGCAAGTTGTTAATTATTTAGACAGGCGTCCACATGCTTATAAATGCATGTACGTTCTTGAATTAAATGCATGTAAGTTCTGGAATTGGAATAATTTGCAGAAAATACATCTCTTGTGGGGCGAGACTGATAAGATTACCGATATGCAAACTTCCCGCAACTTAAAAGAGTATGCTTATAATTAGCTTTTGTTATATTTTCTTTTATTTATGTTTGAAGATGATTTCACATTATATTTAGGGTTGTATAAATTTTAACCACAGATTTTGAAAATTAAAATATTATTTTCATATTAATCTGATCTGATTAAAAATATTTAAAAATTTACCTTTATAATTTTAACAACTTAATATTTTGTCTTGATATTTACTTATTATTTCTAAATCTCAACACTGAATATTTAATTTGTATCAAATTAAAGTTTTGACTTCACTATTGATATCTCCTACCCGCCTAATCATTTTTCGAGTTGTGAGTTAGACTATTTTTTTTTTTATCCAATCCACTAAATAAGCAACCCAAGTTACATTAGTTTTCTCATATTACTATATAAATAAAGTGACCTCAGAGGTGGCACAAGAGAATTTGAGGGTCATAGGCAAAAGTTATATCTTAGGCCTTTACATGTTACTATAAAAATGGAACTACTAGTTGAAGTTGTAAGTAGGGGCAAAAAATCTCAATTTTTCGAGATTTGGATGAAAAATCATTTCGGAAAAAAGTTTAAGTCGAGATTTAAGATATTTTTATTCCCGTATAAAAAATTGGGTTGGAATTTGAGATGATTATTCATCTCGAATCATAAATTTTAGCTTTCGGGATTCATGATCCCAAACTATTCAATCTGATAATCGAAATATTTTTATCATTTTGAATCATTATCTTGACGGGAAAAGACGTCCCGATTTCCATCCCCAGTTAAAAATTATTCTTTTATTTAAGCTTTTGTTTAATGTTTCTTAAGTTGCTAAGTCCAAAAATAATCAATGTATTTTTTTATAACAATACCGACTAAGAAGCCATAATTTTTTTCCATGTCAATGTATTTTTTTCCCCTAAGAAGTCATTATTTTCCATGTTAATGTTTTCCATTTTATTGATCCAAAAAATGACATGAGTTTTAATTTGACAACAGGCAAGTGGGAGAGAAATCAACATTGGAGTCAATTGAAAAAGCAGGTCACCTTGTTAACGTAGAACGTCCGTTCGTTTACAATAGCCACCTCAAAAGAATTCTTGCCTCTTTGGTGCAACAAAATGGTTTACACAATTAATTGAAAGTTCGAAATTTTGTGAATTCAAGTGTTGATTTGAATAAATTATTGTGGCAAAATATTTTTATTGTAAATTTTTATTAGATTTATATATACCTATTTGTACCGTTCATAATATTAAGGTTTAAAAAAAACACACACACACTTCATTTATCTCTAAAAATCATGTTTGGTCCAATTGGTGGCCCAAAAGTTTATTAACTTGTTAACTTTAGATTTAGATCAAATTGTAAGCGGAGGTAGTGAGCTTTTTCTTGGAAAAAGGTGAGATTTGCGAATAGAGAGAAATATAGTAGTGTCCGAAACTCAGTTTTTGGGGGTGGGTTTTGAATCTTTAATCGGATAATTAGAGGGTGAAATCTACTCCATTTTCCCCATATTTATGAGATAAGTTCCCAACATAGTATTCTATATATTTATTGATCATGATTTTAGATTTAATCTTTCTTCAATTGAAATTTATGATACCCACTTGTGATAGTATATTGTTGCTGGTAGTTAACATTATTGAGATTCTTGATATTGTGAATATATAGTATTATCTAGAGAAGAACTTGTATTATAATCCAATTAATATTTTTCAAAGTTTTTATCGGACAACAATCCATGATTTTTCCCAATTTAGGTTTTCCACGTAGAATCTGATGTCTCATTTTATGGTTGTTTGTGTTTATTTATTACCTTAGTTGTGATTCCTTTTTAGCTTTCGTTACTTTATTTTATGACACACAATCCGTTTTAATCACATAAAGAGGGTAATAGTTATTTCCGCTTAATTATTGGTTACGTTGTGATGAGTCCCTCTACTAACAAGTGGTATTAGAGTTTTTGGGTTTTATGGGACATGATTACTTGTGTGGATTTAGATGGAGGAGTCTTCAGCTTGCATGATTAAATAAAAAATTTGGAATTATGGTATTGATCAGAGTGTGTATAACCATATAACAAAGGAGACTAAGGCCAATGTTCTTTGGAAGAAATTGGAAACAAATTATAAGCAGCCAACTGCACATAACAAAGCTAACTGGATGAAAAATCTTGTGAATTTGAAATACAAACAAAGGCACAATGTAATACATACCTAGTGAGTTTTAGGGCATTGTTGATGAGTTGATTATGATGAAGATCACACTAATTATTGAGATGAAAGTATTTGTAAGTGTCCTAGACATGCCAAGGATCTCTAAGAATGATTTGTGTGTGAATATTAAAGAAGTTTGCGGAAAAAATTTACAATGATCGGATGTTGGATTTCAAAAATCTTTGATGTTTGTTGAGAGCTTCAAGCTTTCTTTGAGTGAATCCAACCCAGGGTGAGTTTCCCTATCACCTCACAAGTCTCCTTAAGTGCTAGCTCACTTGATTTTTGAAGCAAAATCAATGGAGGAAGAACCCTAGGTTCACGGTAAAAGCAAGGAGAGAAAAGAGAGTTTTTGATATTTTGTTTCTAAAACAATTACCAAAAATGCATTGTAAAAAGTGGTATATCTTTTTCAAAAAGAAAAAGCAAAGTCAAAGTGTGTTGAAGGGAAAATGGCATTAAATGCCCTCAACCACTTCCATCACTCATGTAGACATTTGATGTAAGTTGGTGGGCCCCATATCTTAAATTCAAAATTCAAGTGGCTTGCTCAACACACTTCGGGCTCGGGTTCGTTTAATCTGATTAAATGAATTTTCCGTCGCGACGTAATTAAATCCAATTTAATTAAATAATAATGCCTAGCAAAATTATTACGAAAGTCGCTTGCGAATTAATTCCAAATTAATTCGTTCGCCCTAATTAAAATCTAATTTTAATTCCGCTTTGAAATCCGATTTAAAATAATATATCCAATATATTATTTAATCGATTAATTCCAAATTTATCGCGTTCTCTCTTATATTATAATTTTATCCCAGATAAATTCTTGTCGCAATTAATCATAGATTATTTTTCTCTCTCTTATAATTAATCCTAGATAAATTATGTTCGAGTCAAATGTCATCGGTGAATCTTTGGGAAGCGACCCAAGATATCTTTGGATACGTTGGCAGTAAATCCGGTTGTCGGATTATCAGACACGTGCGTACTGCGTACCCGTTCTCACCGATTTACAAGACATGGTTGGCTTCTAGCAAAGCATCGTGCCTACCGAATTCTCCAGAAATACTCAACGAAGAATATATAATCTATATCAGGCATAGTATACTATGTATTTCGTATTACGATCCAGTATCGGATGTCACATGCTAGGCCTGAGGCTGGAATTGTGTCTGTCCCGTACGAAGCATATATCGGATCACTAGCAACTAGTCTCTTTAATCGGATAATCATGACCTAGTCATACTATCCCGATAGCTACAGCATATTAGAGTATTAATTTTGTATCCCTGCGTGATCATCTTCTCCATATGACTGAAGTGATACTTCCATCTTGACATCACACCCAATACACTACGATTCTCAGTAAACCCAGAAGAGGCGTACACAGAACTTGTTAAAGCCCCGGATGACCAAAACCAAAGCGTACTGATTGTCGCAAGTATTAGCGATGCAAGTCTCAGGTTAAGACCATATACATCTGTTGGGTTTTCTTGGTCAAACCAATATCAAATTAAGCATATGAAATGTGTGAATCAAAAAAGTAAAGTAGCGGAAAATACTCACTTTGATTGGATGTTGGATGTGTGTAGAACAAAAACTTTGCTTCCTTGAAGTTTCGGCCAAGCTCATTTCTATTAATTGAAATCCAAGCTCCAAGCTTTTTTGTTGATTCCAAGCTCAATGATTAGTTTCCCTATCACCTTGTATGATTCCTTGTGAGTGCTAGCTCTAAGAAAAATTGCAACAATTCTTTCTTGGTTTGTGAAGAATTCGACCAAGCCAAATCCAAGGGAGAGAGATGGCCAAGTTTCGGCCAAGGGAGAGAGATGAGAAGAAATTTTGTGACTTGTGTATTTGTTTCTAAAACAATTAATCCTTATACCAAAAAGTCTCTCAAACGTTTGTATATCCTTTTCCAAAAAGGCTAAAACAATTTGGAGGGAAAAATTGCATTAATTGTTCCCAACAACTCCCATCACCAAAAAGTGACTTGTATCACATCACTCAAAGTTTATGTGACTTCCATCACAAAAGATGACTTGCGATGTGACTTGTGGGCCCCACTTTAATTCAAAATGTGAGTGGTCCCGCAAACATATTTCGGGATTGGGTTCGTTAATTTCGAATTAACGAATTTCCCGTTGCGACGTAATTAAATCAAATTTAATTAAATAATTATGCCTAGCAAAATTACTATTCACGTCGCTCGCAAATTAATTCTAAATTAATTCGTTCGACCAAATTAAAATCCAATTTTAATTCTGCTATGAAATCTAATTTCATATAATATATCGAATATATTATTTTATCGATTAATTCCAAATTTATCGTTTTCTCTCTTCAAATAGTATTTTATCACAGATAAAATCTCTCCGCAATTAATCCTACATTAATTTTCTCTCTCATCTAATTAATCCCAAATTAATTATGTTCGAATCATACGTCATCGGTGAATCTTCGGGAAGCGACCCATGAGATCCCCGGATATGTTGGCAGTAAATCCGGTCGTCGGACTATCCGAACACGTATGTATCTAGTACTACGTTTTTACCGATTTAAGAGACATGGTTGGCTTCTAGCAAAGCACAGTGCCTACCCAATTCTCCAGAAATATTCTTAAAGGAATATATAATCAATGTCAGACGTAGTATACGTAGTATTGCGTATTACGATCCAGTATCGGATGTCACATGCAAGGCTTGGGGCTAGAATTGTGTTTGCCCCGTACGAAGCATATATCTGATCTTTGGTAACTAGTCTCTATAATCGGATAATCATGACCTAGTCATATTATCCCGATGACTGCAGTACTAAAGAGTACTAGTTCCGTATCCTATGTGATCATCATCTCCATATGACTGGAGTGATACTTTCATCTTGACATCACACCCAATACACTACAATTCTCAATATACCCAGAAGAGGCGTACACAGAACCTGTTAAAGTCCCGGACGACCAAAACCAAAGTATATTGATTGTCGCAAGCGATGCAAGTCTCAGGTTAAGACCAAATACACCTACCCTGATTCGGACTCTCATAGACACATAGTCATACTACCAATGGAATTCCGAGGGGTCTATCCAGAGCGAAGCTGTTTCCGTACCATCGGTAAACACAACCTCCTATTACACTTAAATGAGTATCCAATACCCAAATATATGAGAACTATGCTGTTATGCTCCCACAACGCGCACAAGTGCAATACTAGTCTATTCCGCATTATCGATGTCCAATCTCGATAATACTACGACTAGGGATATTTTAATGATTAAACCTTAGTGGATTAATACTGTCTCATATTTTATTAATTTGGAACTAATCCTATGAATTTTTATCATTTATATATCTCGGTAATCCAATTATAAATGATAAAAGAGCAATTTCCTTTGTCACATAGTTAATTTGTGCAACAACACCTGTAGGGAACGCCTTTCCTCGCGCAGCGGAAGCGATTAGGCTCACGAACCGAACTTGAAAATTTTTTATGCTCTTCCCTTTTCTTGGCCGAACCACACTAGTTGATTCACTGATGTTTTGGACAAAATCTCAGCTCCAGAATAGCCCCGAAACCGTCCCCGAACAGCCCTTGAACTGCAGTGAAATAACAGACTGTTTTGGACACATTATGGGCGCGAACTGCACCCAGTTTCAGGTCTGATTTGCGCCACTCACTGCTCAATTTCAGATATGAGTTTTCTCCAAAAATCAATCCTAACACAGCCCTAAAATTATCCTAAAGTGTTTCCCAAAATCCCGAATGAAAACCAAACAAAACGAAGCTCCCTGAGAACTTGTATCTGCGTAAATTGCAGGGATTCCAGGGGCTGGTTGCCGTGACTTGTGTTAAGTATTTGGGGATGTTTTTCAACGTCACGAGGTCTTCCGAACTATGTCTCGACACTAACGGAGGGTAGTGTGGGCTACACTCACAAATTAATCTCTAAACGGTTTAGAGAATAATCATACACACCAAAAGAATTCTCAACTCTTGAGAGCTTGGAGAAGGAGATGGAGGCTAGGGTTTTTGATTTCTTGGATCTGAAAAATTAAATCATAATTTTTCTTTTATACTTATGGTTAATTCGTTTCATAAAACAAATCAACCACTAGTCTCCCCCAATATAGTCAAATTTCGGCCAAGGGTGGGGTATGATTCCTTGTTTGATTTTGCTTCCAAAATAAACAAATCCTACTCCCTTTAGGACTCCAAATTTTCGGCCAAGGGGAATTAATTTGGATTTGATTTTGTTTCCAAAACAAACAAATCCTATCCCTAATATGACTCCAAAAATTCGGCCAAGGTAGGGGACAATTAGGATTTGATTTTGTTTCAAAACAAACAAATCCTATTCCTTATCTAATAAGGAATCCCACCTTGGTAATAATCCTTAGCCTTATTAAATATATCATATATAATTTAATGTTCTAATTTAATAATTATCATATATAATTATTAATACTTTATATTAACGTTTAATATAAAGTCTCATGTGTGATATAATTATCATTAATCATATTAATAATATTTATTCCTTTTGTGAGTATATAATTGGACCATCCAATTATATTAGCTCCGCTATAGTAAATCGAGCTAGCACGGGGACCAAGTGGACCTACGGTTCTGAGCTCCAATAATCTCGAAATATTAATTAAGCTCTTAATTAAATATTACGAATTATTAACTCCGAGTTATTCCACTAAAAACACTCAAAGTTGCACTCTCGTCGCCGTAGATGAAATATAAGGCCGAACAAAGTTGGTGTCCACCGATATAGTCCATTGCATACGAATTGATCCTTCACAAATATCTCGTAATTAGAACCGGGTCATAATGTCCGTTATACCCCTCTAATTATTTTATCTTAAGTACCATTGATTCTCTAATGAACGATTCATTCATAACTGTTATGAATATTAATCTTTCTATTCGCAATAGAAAGACTTGAGCGCTCTAATCGTTCAAGTACCGAATCAACCCTTAAGAGAGATATTCATCTACTTCTCGCAAGAAGGAGTGAATTCCATGTCTATGTAAAACGTTCCCAGCTACATAACAGACTATGCCCCCAAAGTACGTAGTTATTGGTTGGGAATGCTACACCAACCTCACCTTTTGTAAATCAAAGGACATATCCCGCCATGCAGGAGTTCGTAGTACACTCAGGATTAAGATCAACCCATATATGACCATCAAGTAGATTGGAATGACTTTCTTTGTTTAACGGATATTATAAGAATGTCATTTCTATCTAGGTCCAGTCCTATATGATCACATCATATAAGGGCCTCCATTCTCATGTCTCTACATGGACGATTCGGATTGAGATCGCCATCCAAATATAGAATGGACCGCATCTATAAATAAACCACAAACAAAGTACCGGTTTGTTTGCTCTCTATGGACTATTTAAGATTACTAACTTCAGACTTGAATCCTCTGGTGCATGACAGTCATGCACCAAGTCTTGAAGGTACATAAGTAATCTTTGGTATTTATGAAGATATATAATATGTGAAAATTGAAACAAACAATTTGATAAATGAATAATGCATCATTTTATTTCTTTGAAAAAGAAACCGTTTACATCTCACGTAGCTCTAGGGCATACACCCCAACAATCTCCCACTTGCACTAGAGTAAATGGGACATGTCTCGCAAACCTAGACCATCTAGGTGACCATCAAACACTTTAGCCGGCAAGGTCTTTGTAAACGGATCAGCAAGGTTCTCTGCGGATGCAATCTTTGTGATGGTAACGTCGCCTCTCTGCACTATCTCCCTGATGAGATGATATTTCCTCTCTATATGCTTTCCCCTCTTATGGCTTCTTGGTTCTTTGGAGTTTGCCACTGCTCCACTATTATCGCAATAGAGGGTGAGTGGTTCATCCATATCTGGAACAACTTCCAGATCTCCCAAGAATTTACGGAGCCAGACTGCTTCTTTAGCTGCTTCACAAGCCACTACATATTCAGCCTCCATGGTGGAGTCGGCAATGCAAGATTGCTTTATACTCCGCCAAACAATAGCCCCACCACCTAGGGTGAACAGTGATCCAGATGTTGATTTCCTGGAATCGACATCTGTCTGAAAATCAGAATCTGTATATCCTCTTAGGATCATATCCTCCCCAGAATACACTAGCATATAATCTCTCGTTCTCTTTAGATATTTGAGAATGTGTTTCACAGCCACCCAGTGATCCAATCCAGGATTTGACTGAAACCTACTGACTACTCCCACTGCAAAGCAGATGTCCGGTCTCGTGCATAACATGGCATACATGAGACTACCAACTGCTGAGGCGTATGAGATATGTCTCATTTCCTCAACGCCTTGAGGTGTCTTAGGAGACTGTTCCTTCGACAAATGAATTCCATGCCGATAAGGCAGATTGCCTTTCTTGGAAATCTGCATCCCGAATCGCATAAGAATCTTGTCGATGTAGGATGCCTGAGACATAGCTAACAGTCATTTCTTGCGATCTCGAAGTATCTGGATCCCAAGAACATAACTTGCATTTCCCAAATCTTTCATTTGGAATTGCTCAGTTAGCCAGGTTTTTACGTCTGATAATATTCTTACATCATTCCCAATGAGTAAGATGTCATCAACGTATAAGACAAGAAAAACCACCTTCCCGTCAATGACGCGCTTGTATACACAAGGCTCATCAACATTTTGCTCAAAATTATAAGACTTGATCGTTGTATCAAATCTTATATTCCAAGATCGAGATGCCTACTTGAGTCCATAAATGGACCTTTGCAGTTTGCAAACTTTTTGCTCTTGACCTTGGGCGGTGAACCCTTCTGGTTATATCATATAGATACTTTCATTAAGATTGCCATTCAAGAATGCAGTCTTGACGTCCATTTGCCAGATTTCATAGTCATAATATGCGGCTATGGATAGAAGAGTGCGGATGGATTTTAGCATAGCTACTGGCGAGAAAGTTTCCTCATAGTCAATTCATTCTTTCTGGGTATAACCATTGGCCACTAGTCTAGCTTTGAAGGTCTGTACCTTCCCATCTGATCCCCTCTTCCTCTTATAGACCCACTTGCAACCTATGGGTTTCACTCGATCAGGTTGGTCTACAAGTTCCCAGACTGAGTTGGAGTACATCGACTCCATCTCCAGGTTCATGGCTTTGAGCCATTCTTCTTTGTCAGGATCATCCATTGCACTACTATAGGTCAATGGATCATCTACACCATCACTGGAGGTGACAACTTGTGCCTCTCCAACCCCTAAGTAGCGATCAGGTTGTCGTACAACCCTCCCACTACGTCTGGGTGGTAGATCATTCTGACTTGGAAGTATCTGACTATCAGATGTCGAAGGTGCTATGTATTAGTCAACTTTTGTTAACGATGGCGCGCTGGTCGAACCAGTAAGTAACTCCTCGAGTAACATTTTACTACGAGGTTTGAACTCCCTCATAGCATTTGTCGATACAAATACTTTGTTTTCATCGGGACTGTAGAAGAATCCTCCCATAGTCTCCTTCGGGTAGCCTACAAATAGGCACACCTGAGAACGTGGTTCCAGCTTTGTAGTCTTATTCTTCAACACATGTGTGGACACCCCCATATGCGGAAATGTCGTAAACAAGCTTTACGACCATTCCACAACTCTAAGGGAGTCTTAGGAACAGACTTAGATGGAACTATATAAAAGGATATACATTGCGGTTTGCAGTGCATATCCCCAGAATGAACTAGGTAGTGAGCTATAACTAAACATAGATCTCATCATGTCTAGTAGGGTTCGATTTCTTTTTTCTGCAACACCATTTTGTTATGGTGTTCCAGGTGCTGTGAGCTGGGATACTATCCCGTTCTCAACTAAGAATTCCTTGAAGTCTCTGTCGAGGTATTCTCCTCCACGATCCGATCGTAGAGTTTTGATTGTCTTACCTAATTGGTTCTCAACCTCAGCACGATACTCTTTGAACTTTTCAAAGGTATCTTATTTGTGATGCATTAGGTAGACATACCCATTACTTGAATAATCGTCATGAATGACGAAGTAGTATTCATAACCACCTCGGGCTTTTACATTCATCGGTCCGCAAACGTCCGAATGTATTAGCTCTAGTGGTTGACTGGCTCTTATACCTTTTCCAGTAAAAGGTCTCTTGGTCATTTTTCCTTCTAAACAGATTCACAAACTGGTAAAGTCCCGAGCTTTAACTGGTTTAAGGCTCCGTCCTTTATCAATCTATTTATTCGGTCAAGGTTGATGTGACCAAGTCTAAGATGCCAAAGATATGTGTCATCGTGAGAAATCTTTTGCCGTTTCATTTTTGGTTTTTCAACCTTAAACATTTCAGTGTTGAGCAGTGACTTATGCGTTAACGGTCTTAACACATACAAGTTATTTTCTGAGTTTCCTGTGCATATAGTCAATCCATTTCTACCAATAATAACCGAATTGCTATTAAAAGAAATAGAATAATCATCATCCATAAGTCTAGAAATAGAAATCAGATTCCTGCGGAAACCATGAATGAATAACACATTGTTCAAACTTAAATAACTATTATTAATAAAATTCAAATTGGAAACTCCCACTACTCTTGCTGAAACGGCATCCCCTGTCCCGACTCTCATGGTGTAGTCACCTTCAGCAAGGTCCCTCCATGAATCAAGTAGCTGTAAAGAAGAACAAACATGGTTAGTGGCCCCGGAATCAATAATCCAAGCAGATTTGTCATCCTCCACCAATAGAGATTCAATAACGAGTAAATCATATTTACCTGTTTCCTTTTTCTCCTTTAGCTCAGCAAGGTATTTAGGACAGTTCCTTTTCCAATGCCCATTCTTGTCGCAATGGAAACATTTTCCCCTAGGCTTGGAATCCTTGGAGCCTTTCTTGTTCTTCTTTGCAGATTTAGAAGATTCGGCAACATTTTCCTCTGCACTGGATTTACGAGGATCCACCAGCATGGACTCGTAATGGGTGAGCTCATTTAGCAGTTGGGTCAAAGTAAAAGTCAACTTGTTCATAACATAGTTGCTCTTAAACTGCAAGAAACTCTTCGGGAGATTTTCCATGATCATGGTCACCTGGCTACGCTCGTCAATACGAGCTCCATGGGTTTCAGCAGTATTGAGATAAGTCATCATCCTTAAGAGATGCTCTCGGACTGATGTCCCTTCCTTTATCCTAGCAGTCATCGCTGAGACCATGGCCTCATGGCGTTGACGCTCCGAAGGCTGCCCAAACAAGCCCTGCAATGACTCCATCATCTGAGATGCTAAGCCATAGGTTCGTGCTTTGCAGCAAGAACCTCAGACATCCCTGCTAGCAAGTAGCAGCGGGCTTTCTCATTTGCTGCGACCCATTTATGTAGGTATCGCGCACAGCTTGGCCAGTATTTCTGGCCGGCTCAGGAGGACGTTCCTCCGTTAGGACAAACTTTAGGTCTTCACAGACCAGGATAGCGTTCATGTTACTTTTCCATTTTACATAATTTTCTCCGGTCAACTTATCATTTGAGAGAATGGAAATAATTGGAGAAACCATGGCTGAAAATAAAATAAACATGCATTTAACATTCATTCATCGCATATTAAAATCATCAAAGAATTTTGGCATAAAATTAAACATGATGCATGAACCATGAATAATGAATAAGAAACCTAAAAAAATTACTATGCCACGGAGATCTATCATCCCACAAGTAAGTGCCGCCGTAGGGTAGGTCAAGTACTCGCATGATAGATTGAGACAATCTCAGCTGTTTTAATATATGCGGGAATAACTCTTATTCCTATATTAAACAACTACCGTTTTATTTGATCAAGGAATTTCATCAACAGTTAATTATTCCTTTGTGAGTGTAACCCGCCGTTTCGGGATTCTTTGACTTAACGAGTGAAGTGCCGCCGTAGGGTAGGTCAGTTCACAAGATACATCTAGAATCTCTATCCTTTCGGAACCTAAACTTGATATTGACCCAAAATGGACACCATCCGTAGGGGGACGAAAACAAAGCCGTCTCGAGGCGCCTTTTGAATCTCACATTTTTGGACTAACAACGGAGATCGCGGGATGTACTGTCGTATATCCCTCTCCCACTCACTATTTTAAACTTAAGGTTTCTATCTAAAATATCTAATATTTTATCATAACTAGTGTGGATAAACTTATGGCGGCTAAAGCATAATTTATTTACACTAGTTTGTCATAAGTGAGCTAATCAATTTTAACTATTAAAATTGTGTCACTAATATCCTATTAGTCTCTACTAATAATTATACTCTATTAAACTATTTAATTAGAGTGGCATAAGTGAGCTACAATATTTTAACTCTTAAAATACTAAGCACTTAAAGGTCTAAAACCATAGAATTCTAAATGGTCAAAATTTTAATTAAACATTTTAATAAATCTTAATGCGTCATAAAATCCAATGGTACGTGGAATTGTATCCCGAGTGCAGACCACATTTCCGTCCATACGGAATCGGCTATGGATTTATATCCGGGTTTCCATCCTATATACCAATGGAATTTATTATGCACCAATTAAGTCCAATATATATGAATTCAAGTTTTAGACACTTAATCCCATTAATCTAATTAATGATTTCAATGCATATCATTTTCTAACTTAAACATTTTAAATTACATAAAATCATAATTTTATGTCTATAATGATAATGCATCTATGACAGGTTATGGCAAGTAAAATGCACGAGTGGGCACCCTAGGCTATATGACATGTTATTCAAACAATTCGAAATAAACATACATATAACATAATAAAAATTATTTTACATTGACCGGGCTCTTATTTTTTCTATACTAATCTAATTAGTACATAAGATTTACCAAGGCATTCCTTGGCCTTCAAATCCCGCTCCAAAGTGGTATTGGCTCAATTCGCGACTTCGGTGCTCCATATAACAAAGAATTGAAATTTTACATTGAAATCAAAATTACAATGAATATAAACAATGGCCTCATGGCCTTACAACCCAAAATCAAAACCAACTACAAAATTAAGAGCCATAAAAATTTACGACCAATGCAAAATCCATTCATCACATGAAATATTAAAACCATTCATCACATGAACTTAATAATGTGCCCACTCATCTAAAGATGCATATCATATTTATAACTCATATAAACATGTTAAAACAGAAACTTTAAATAATAAAGTGAAGGGTTAAGAGCACTTTTCAACCTCGCTCTTGATGCCAATTGTAGGGAACGCCTTCCCCCGCGCAGCGGAAGCGATTAGGCTCACGAACCGAACTTGAAAATTTTTTCTGCTCTTCCTTTTGCTTGGCCGAACCACACCAGTGGATTCACTGATGTTTTGGACAAAATCTCAGCTCCGGAATAGCCCCGAAACCGTCCCCGAATAGCCCTTAAATTGCAGTGAAATAACAGACTGTTTTGGACACGTTATGGGCGCGAACTGCACCCAGTTTCAGGTCTGATTTGCGCCACTCACTTCTCAATTCAGATCTGATTTTTCTCAAAAAATCAATCCTAACACAGCCCTAAAATTATCCTAAAGTGTTTCCCAAAATCCCGAATGAAAACCAAACAAAACGGAGCTCCCTGAGAACTTGTATCTGCGCAAATTACAGGGATTCCAGGGGCTGGTTGCCGTGACTTGTGTTAAGTATTTGGGGATGTTTTTCAACATCATGAGGTCTTCCGAACTATGTCTCGACACTAACAGAGGGTAGTGTGGGCTACACTCACAAATTAATCTCTAAACGGTTTAGAGAATAATCACACACACCAAAAGAATTCTCAACTCTTGAGAGCTTGGAGAAGGAGATGGAGGCTAGGGTTTTTGATTTCTTGGATCTGAAAAATTAAATCATAATTTTTCTTTTATACTTATGGTTAATTCGTTTCATAAAACAAATCAACCACTAGTCTCCCAATATAGTCAAATTTCGGCCAAGGGTGGGGTAGGATTCCTTGTTTGATTTTGCTTCCAAAATAAACAAATCCTACTCCCTTTAGGACTCCAAATTTTTGGCCAAGGGGAATTTATTTTGGATTTGATTTTGTTTCCAAAACAAACAAATCCTATCCCTAATATGACTCCAAAAATTCGGCCAAGGTAGGGGACAATTAGGATTTGATTTTGTTTCCAAAACAAACAAATCCTATTCCTTATCCAATAAGGAATCCTACCTTGGTAATAATCCTTAGCCTTATTAAATTATATCATATATAATTTAATGTTCTAATTTAATAATTATCATATATAATTATTAATACTTTATATTAACTTTTAATATAAAGTCTCATTTGTGATATAATTATTATTAATCATATTAATAATATTTATTCCTTTTGTGAGTATATAATTGGACCATCCAATTATTTAGCTCCGCTATAGTAAATCGAGCTAGCACGGGGACCAAGTGGACCTACGGTTCTGAGCTCCAATAATCTCGAAATATTAATTAAGCTCTTAATTAAATATTACGAATTATTAACTCCGGGTTATTCCACTAAAAACCCGAAGTTGCACTCTCGTCGCCGTAGATGAAATATAAGGCCGAACAAAGTCGGTGTCCACCGATATAGTCATTGCATAAGAATTGATCCTTCACGAATATCTCGTAATTAGAGCCGGGTCAATAGTCCGTTATACCCCTCTAATTATTTTATCTTAAGTACCATTGATTCTCTAATGAACGATTCATTCATAACTGTTATGAATATTAATCTTTCTATTCGCAATAGAAAGACTTGAGCGCTCTAATCGTTCAAGTACCGAATCAACCATTAAGAGAGATATTCATCTACTTCTCGCAAGAAGGAGTGAATTCCATGTCTATGTAAAACGTTCCCAGCTACATAACAGACTATGCCCCCAAAGTACGTAGTTATTGGTTGGGATTGCTACACCAACCTCACCTTTTGTAAATCAAAGGACATATCCCGCCATGGAGGAGTTCGTAGTACACTCAGGATTAAGATCAACCCATATATGACCATCAAGTAGATTGAAATGACTTTCTTTGTTTAACGGATATTATAAGAATGTCATTTCTATCTGGGTCCAGTCCTATATGATCACATCATATAAGGTGCCTTCATTCTCATGTCTCTACATGGACGATCCGGATTGAGATCGCCATCCAAATATAGAATGGACCGCAGCTATAGATAAACCATAAACAAAGTACCGGTTTGTTTGCTCTCTATGGACTATTTAAGATTCTAACTTCAGACTTGAATCCTCTGGTGCATGACACTCATGCACCAAGTCTTGAAGGTACATAAGTAATCTATGGTATTTATGAAGATATATAATATGCGAAAATTAAAACAAACAATTTGATAAATGAATAATGCATCATTTTATTTCTTTACAAAAGAAATCGTTTACATCTCTTGTCGCTCTAGGGCATACATCCCAACAACACCATGTTCTGTACAAATAGTGATGCTATGGGTCATAATTGTCTAACAATCTCCCACTTGGCCTATAGCCAATCTCTCAAGTGTCCTACACCTGAACTATGTACGGTTCGCTCAAACTTCTGCTGAGAAACTGCTTTCGTCAGCGGATTTGCAAGTTTATCATCTTATGCGATTTATTCGATCATCACATCGCCACGATGTATGATCCGACGAATCAGATGAAATAATTGAACTATATATTTGGATCGTTGATGAGACCATTAATTCTTTAGCCTGTGTTGTAGCCTAGCTCAGCCGCTAACAGAACACCTAATCTAATTAGGATTATTATAGATCCAAAACGCTTCTATTGCTGCCTCAGCTGCAGTAATATTCCGCTTTTGTTGTTTATTCGGCAACAATATCTTGCTTGGAAGATTTCCAGCTCACTATTCCGTTATTCAAACTATATAGTACACTTATTACGACTTATAGTCGTTTGTGTCAGTTTGGAAACTTATAACGGTGAACCCAGTCACTTCAAGTTCTCTTTCTCGATAGCTTAAGAAAGCATCGTTAGTTCATGTAAGATACTTAAGGATGTTCTTAACATCAATCCAGTGACCATCACTTGGATTGGCCTGATTGTGACTCCATATGCTCAAAGCATATGAGACACCAGGTCGCGTACATATATTTCAATGTACGATTTCTCGGAGAGTGCTAACAACTTTTAGATCTATCCCAGTAGATCCTTACTCCTAGAATAAATGTTGTCTCTCCCAAGTAATCTATGGAGAATTTTCATGAAAGCCAAGCTTTCACCGATTGTATTATGGGAATGTCATTTCCAAGAAATGACATGTCATCATTATATAGGACAATCATTATCAGTGCTCTCCCACTAACCTCCTTATATACATAAGAATCATTTTCATTCTGAATTAAATCATACAACATTATGATTACATCAAAACACTGGTCCTAGAATGCAATGCTTGCTTCAATCCATAAATGGATCGAATTAACTTGCAAACCTTATTTGCATGTTTTGGTACAAAAAAACCGTTAGGATGTTGTAAACATCCTCCAAAAGGTTTTCGTTTAAGGAAAGCGGTCTTGACGTTCAGCTGCCTATTTCATAAATGAAACATGCAGCATTAGCAAGCATTATCCAAATGGATATTTAACCATGGCAACGAGTTAAAAAGGTTTCGTCGTAATCGACACAATTTTGATAACGATACCTTTTTGCTACAAGCCTAGCTTTGAACATTTGTTTGTTGCCATCCATGTATGTCTTCCTTGAAGACTCATTTAGTACCAATAGGCACAATACCTTCCGGTACAACAACTAGTATCCAAACTTGGTTGGTATACATGGAATCCATTTCGGACATCATGGCACTTTACCATAATAGGGATTCGATACCTTGTATCACTTCCTCATACGTAGCCGATTCGTGTTCCTCAATAAGATTGACAACTTTACGAGGTGAGATCAGAAACCCATACCTCCTAGGTTGTTTTCTGACTCTCTTCGACTTATGCGGTTCTTGTGTATTTGAAGATTGTGGTACAGTTTCATCCCTGATGAACTGTTTGTGTTCCATTAAGGAATCGGTACCACTGCATATAAGTATTCCTTTTAGGAAAACCACATGGAGAGCAACAATTACATTGTTCTCTAGTGAGTTGTATAAGTATTATACTTTGGTTACCCTAGGATAACCTACAAATTAGGCACTTATCCGATTTTGGTTCTAGTTTGGTATCATCCAAACATATGCCTAGCATTCCCAAATCTTCAGGAATGAGAAAACCCTGTTTCTTTCCTGTTCATATCTAATATGAAGTCTGTCTAACAGATTTTCATGGAACCTTATTCAAAATAAGTTTTGCATTGTTTAATGTATATCCATAGAAGGAAAATGGAAGCTCAGAGTGACTCATGATTAACCTTACTATGTCCAACAAGGTTCGGTTTCTCTGTTCGGATACACCGTCAAATTGAGGTGTTCCGGGAGGAGTCCATATTGAAAGAATATTATACTCTTTCATGTACTTGAGAAACTTATTGCTTAAGTATTTTCCACCACGGCCTAACCGTGACGGTTTAATACTTTAGCCGGTCTGTCTGTCTACTTTGTGTTGAAACACTAAATGTTTCTAACTTGTGTTCTATAAGATACACATAACCATAACGCGATGCCACATCTGTAAAGGTTACGAAGTATTCACATCCACCTCTAGCCTAGCTAGATATGGGCCCACTTATGTCACTATGAACAAGGGCTAACAGATCGGTGGCACTTGCACTTTTACCAAGTAAAATGTGTTTTAGGCACTTTGCCTAATAAACTAGATTCGTAGACATCATTTGACTTGAATCAAATCCTTCCTAGTACCCACTCTTCGAAAGTGTGGATATACGAGTCTTGTTAATGTGTCCCAGACAACAATGCCACAAATAAGTCTCATCTGATTAATTCAGTTTGAGCTATTTGTTTGTCATGTTATACATTTGAGATTCATTTATATTCAAAATATAAATACTATTATTCACATCTGATGTGTTTATCTCAATATCATCTTTATAAAATAAAACACTTAGTGTTCTAGAATATAAAGGTATACCCGCAACGGTTTAAACTTAGATATAGAGATAATGTTTCTAGTCAAACTAGGTACATTATAACAGTTTCCTAATTTAAGTACATACCCAAATGGTAGTTCCTAAACTTAGGATTCTACGGTTAAAACAGCGACTCTCGTCTTATTTCCGACTCGCAGATAGATCTCAACTGAAGTCAGTCTCCTGCTAATCAGCAGATTCTGCACATCAGTACATATTTATGTACCACATCTAGTATCAAAAATCCAATTTTTGAAACTAGTAGTGAACATGTTTATGAAAAACATGCTTGAAGCCGGAGCCTTGCCCCGCCTTCACTTCCTTCATGTCTGCCTTGTCCATACGGCAGTCATGCTTCAGTGACCCCATTTGCCACATTTTAGGCAGACATCTTGGGATATGTCATTTGTCTTCCAAGAAGACAGTGATGATTTTACCTTTGCCCCTTTTAGAAGCTCTGGCTCTGCCTCCTTGAGTATAGCCTTCAACTCTCCAAGAGTTTTCTCTTGGTTCATAATGAACCTGCCCCAACTATCGGGTAGAGACTATAAGATCAAATCTTTGGTAGTCTCGGCCATGTAGGTAATGCCCAGCTTGTTGGATTCTCTAAGGTCCAAGGATCATTATCAAGCAATGAAAACAAGTGAATACAACAAAGGAGAATGGCGGAATCATACTCATATCGAACGGATTGGATGCTACGAAGAACAAAATTTCTGCTCCTCCCTTTTTGCATTCGGCAGTGGGCTGTTTTTTTATCTTCATTTTCGGCCATGGATGGGTGAATCAAGCTCCAAGCTTCATTGTTTAATCATTCCATGCACACATGTGGGTTTCCCTATCACCTACGGACGACTCCGGAGTGTGCTAGCACCTTGATTTTGCAACAAAATCATTGCTTTTCTTCTATTACTGCTCACGGCAGTGAGCAAACCAGAAGCAAGAGCACAACCCTCATGGGCGTGAATGAGAGGGAGAGAAAGAGAAAGAGTGAGTTGGTTCAAGTGTTAGGTCAATTGTGTATCTAATACCAAATATTTGATTTTCAAAAAATCAAATAAATCTATATTAAATTTCTTTCAAAAAGCTATCAACCAACTTTGAGTGTTTCACACTCATTCACCAACCAAACAACTTGAATCACTCAAGTGACTAGTTGTCATATCAATCAATCAAATTGTCACATCACTCAAAGTGACATGTGATTTGACGCTAGATGTGACTTGTGTGCCGCACTCGAATTCGAAATGCGAATGCGCTCGTAAACACTCGCGGGCTCCGGTTCGCTAATTCAAAATTAACGAATTTTCCATTGCGATGTAATTAAATGATTATGCCTAGCGAAACCACTATTCACGTCGCTAACGAATTAATTCTAAATTAACTCGTTCGCCCGGATTAAAATCTAATTTTATTTCGTGTCGAAATCTAATTTCGTTTAATATATCGAATATATTAATTTTATCGATTAATTCCAAATTAATCGTTCTCTCTCTTAATTGATATTTTATCCCAGATAAAATATCTCTGCAATTAATCCCAGATTAATTTTCTCTCTCATCTAATTAATCCCAGATTAATAAAAAGTGCGAGTCATACGTCATCGGTGAATCTTTGGGAAGCGACCCATGAGATCCCAGGATATGTTGGCAGTAAATCGGGTCGTCGGACTATCCGAACACGTAAGTACCTAGTACTACGTTTACACCGATTTACAATACAAGGTTGGCTTGTAGCAAAGTGCCATGCCTACCCAATTCTCCAAAAACTTGCTTACATGAATAAGCGATCTATATCAGGTGTAGTATACGTAGTATTGTATATGTCGATCCAGTATCGGATGATCACGTGCTAGGCCTGGGGCTGGAATTGTGTCTGCCCCGTACGAAGCACATGTCGGATGTCTGGTAACTAGTCTCTATAATCGGATATACATGACCTTGTCCTAATATCCCGATAGCTGCCGCATTTAAGAGAACCAGTCCCGTATCCTACGAGACCATTGTTGGTTTCTATTATATGTCCCAAGGAAAGATTAAGCATTCATGAAATACTATAAATGAATATATATAAAGACTTGAAGCATGGCAGAATCATACTTACAAGCTATGTGATGAAGAAGATGATCAAATGGTGGAAGCTCCAAGTGTTGGAAGATTCGGCCAAGAGGAGGAAGAAGACTTGAAGCTCCAAGCTTTTGTATTCCAAGCTCTTTGATGGTTTCCCTATCACCTCTTTTGATCCCTTGCTTGTGCTAGCAAAAATGGAGAAATAGAAGATCAAATCTTCCTTGCCCTTGTCAATGGAGTTCTCGGCAATTTGAGAGAGAAGAGAGATTTTGTGTAAAGTCTTAATTGATCTTTTTTTACCAAAAATCAATTTATATTTATGTTATAATTATTAAATAAATAATAAATCTATGACATAAACCATGCAATGGCTTAGAGTGTCAAACACTCAAACTCCATGCAAAGCCTTTGAGTGTAATGCACACTATCACCATGCAATGCCTTAGAGTGTTTTGTACACTATTAACATGCAATGCCTTATCAATAAAATAATGCATATAATGACAAGTGTCATGTGGGCCCCACACGTTCCCAAATGAAAGTGGGCCCACGTCCACTCACGCGTTCGGGTTCGATATTCCGAAATACCGACTTGCGTCGCGACGTTAATTAAATCGGATTTAAATAAATAATCGCTCCTAGCGAAATTATTATTTACGTCGCTTACGAATTAATTCTAAATTAACTCGTATGCCCGAATTAAAATCTAATTTTAATTTCGCGTCGAAATCGAATTTCGATTATTATATCGAATACAATAATTTTATCGATTAATTCCAAATTAATCGTTCTCTCTCTAAATTAGGCACTTTATCCAAGATAAAGTTTCTCCGCAATTAATCCAAGATTAATTAAGTCCGAATCAAATATCATAGGTGAATCTTCAGGAAGCGACCCAAGAGATCTCCGGATATTTTGGCAGTAAATACGGTCGTCGGATAATCCGAACACGTACGTACCTCGTACTACGTCTTACCGATTTACAAGACAAGGTTGGCTTCTAGCAAAGCGCCATGCCTACCCAATTCTCCAGAAATATTCTTATAGGAATATAAGATCTGTATCAGGCGTAGTATACCGTAGTATTGCGTACATCGATCCAGTATCGGATGATCACATGCTAGGCCTGGGGCTGGAGATGTGTCTGCCCCGTACGAAACATATATCGGACATCAAGCAACTAGTCTCTTTAAATCGGACAATCCTGACCTTGTCATATTGTCCCGACGGTTGCAACCTTTTATAGAGTACTAGTTCTGTGTCCTGCGTGATCATCACCTCCATATGTCTGAAGCGATACTTCCATCTTGACATCACATCCAGTACACTACGATTCTCGATAAACCCAGAAGAGGTGTACACAGAACCGGTTAAGGTCCCCAACCACCAAAACTAAAGTTTACCGATTGTCGCAAGTACTAGCGATGTAAGTCTCAGGTTAAGACCATATACACCTACCCTGATGCGGCCTCCCATAGACACGTAGACATACTACCAATGGGATTCCGCGGGGTCTATCCAGAGCGAAGCTGTTTTCCGTACCATCGGTAAAACACAACCTCCTATCGCACTTGCATAAGTATCCAATACTTAAATATATGAGAACTATGCCGTTGTGCCCTCACAACGTGCACAAGCGCAATACTAGTCTATTCCGCATTATCGATGTCCAGTCTCGATAATACTACGACTAGGGATATTTAATGATTAAACCTTTGGGACTGATACTGTCTCATATCATTCTCAGTCCAGGTACTAATCATATGGACTTTCGCCATTTATAAGTCAAAGTAAATAATATTACAAAACGGCAAAAGGCAATTTCATTATCACATAGTTAATTTTGTACAATAATACAATATCATTTACAAACAGTGACGCTATGGGACATAATGTCTAACAATCTCCCACTTGGCCTATAGCCAGTCACTCAAGCATCTAATACCCGAACTATGTATGTGTCGTTCAAAAACTTGCTGTAGAACAGCTTTCGTCAGCGGATCTGCAATGTTGTCATCTGATGTGACCTTCTCGACTTTTACATCGCCACGATGTATAATCTCCCGAATCAGATGATAACGTCGAAGAACATGCTTGGACCGTTGATGAGACCTTGGTTCCTTAGCCTGTGCTATAGCCCCGTTATTGTCACAATACAATGGAACGGGCTCAGCTGCTAACGGAACTACTCCTAATCCGATTAGGAACTTTCGGATCCAAACTGCCTCCTTTGCTGCTTCAGATGCAGCGATGTACTCCGCTTCTGTTGTTGAATCGGCAACAGTATCTTGCTTGGAAGATTTCCAGCTCACTGCTCCGTTATTCAAGCAAAAAATGTACCCGGATTGCGACTTGTAGTCATCCTTGTCGGTTTGGAAACTTGCATCGGTATACCCAGATACCGCAAGTTCTCCACCTCCATAAATTAAGAAAGCATCCTTAGTTCGTTTAAGATACTTAAGGATATTCTTAACTGCTATCCAGTGACCTTCACCTGGATCGGCCTGATAGCGACTGCACATGCTCAAAGCATATGAGACATCAGGTCGTGTACATATCATGGCATACATGATCGATCCGACTGCCGAGGCGAACGGTATCCGACTCATGTGGTCTCTCTCTTCCTGAGTCTTAGGACACATGTCCTTAGACAGAGAGGTACCACGTACCATTGGAACCAATCCCCTCTTGGATTGTTCCATGTTGAATCTCTTCAACACTTTATCAATGTATGTACTCTGGGAGAGTCCAAGCAGCTTTCTAGATCTATCCCTGTAGATCTTTATTCCAAGAATAAAGGCTGCTTCTCCCAGATCTTTCATGGAGAATTTTAATGAAAGCCAAGCTTTCACCGACGTTAGCATGGGAATGTCATTGCCTATAAGCAATACGTCGTCGACATAAAGGACAATAAAAGTAAGTGCTCTCCCACTAACCTTCTTGTATACACAAGGGTCATCTGCGTTTTGCACGAAATCATATTCCTTTATGATCTCATCAAAACGCTGATTCCATGACCGTGATGCTTGCTTCAATCCATAAATGGATCGATTTAACTTGCAAACCTTGTTTGCAAGTCTAGGTACGATAAAACCGTCAGGCTGTTGCATATAAACATCCTCCAAAAGGTTTCCGTTAAGGAAAGCGGGTTTAACGTCCATTTGCCATATCTCGAAGTCGAAATATGCAGCTATTGCAAGCATTATCCGAATGGATTTAATCATGGCAACGGGTGAGAAGGTTTCGTCATAATCAATACCATATTGTTGACGATACCCCTTCGCTACAAGCCTAGCCTTGTACGTTTGTACGTTGCCATCCATGTCGGTCTTCTTCTTGAAGATCCATCTGCATCCAATAGGCTTTACGCCTTCTGGTGCATCAACCAGTGTCCAAACTTGGTTGGCGTACATGGAATCCATCTCGGACTTCATGGCTTCTTGCCATAAAGCGGAATCGATATTTTGTATCGCTTCCTCATACGTAGCCGGCTCATTATCCTCAATAAGATTAATATCTATATGAGGTGAGATCAGGAACCCATACCTCTCAGGTACTGTTCTGACTCTCTCCGACCTACGCGGTCCTTGTGTATGTGAAGTTTGTGGTACAGACTCATCCCGGATGGTCTGTTCTTGTTCCGTCGTTGATTCATTGCCAGGAGGAACAGATCACTACGATCTTCATCGAGTTCTACTTTCCTCCCACTTACCACTGCATTTAGGAATTCCTTCTCAAGGAAAACCGCATGTAGAGCAACAAATACTTTGTTCTCTTGTGGGTAATAGAAGTAATATCCTTTGGTTTCCCTAGGATATCCAACGAAAAGGCATTTATCAGATTTGGGTTCAAGTTTGGTGCCTTCCAAACGTTTAACATATGCCCAGCATCCCCAAATCTTTAGGAAAGAGAAACCTGGTTTCCTTCCTGTCCATATCTCATATGGGTCTGTTTAACAGACTTCGACGGTACCTTATTCAAAATAAGTATAGCACTGTTTAATGCGTATCCCCAGAAGGATATTGGTAGCTCAGTGCGACTCATCATTGACCTCACCATGTCCAACAAGGTGCGGTTTCTCCGTTCGGACACACCGTTAATTGTGGTGTTCCAGGAGGAGTCCACTGTGAAAGAATACCATATTCTTTCAAGTAATCTTGAAACTCATAACTTAAGTATTCGCCACCACGGTCTGACCGTAATGTCTTGATACTCATCCCTGTTTGTTTCTCCACTTCGTGTCGAAACTCTTTGAATTTCTCAAAAGTTTCCGACTTGTGTCTCATAAGATACACATAACCGTAACGAGATGCATCATCTGTAAAGGTTACGAAGTAGTGAAATCCACCTCTAGCCTGGCTAGACATGGGCCCGCATACGTCAGTATGAACGAGAGCTAACAGTTCTGTGGCACGTTCACCTTTACCGCTAAAAGGTGATTTAGGCATTTTGCCTAAAAGACAAGATTCGCAGACGTCATATGAATTGGGATCAAATTCGTCCAAGTACCCACTCTTTGAAAGTGTGGATATGCGAGTCTTGTTGATGTGTCCTAGACGACAATGCCACATATAAGCTTCATCTTTTAGATTACTCCTTTTGAGCCTTTTGTTTGTCATTTTAGGAGATTCATTTATATTCAAAATATAAAGACCGTTATTTGCAACAGCTGTGCAAATTTCTGTATCATTTTTATATAAATAACACCCTGTGTTCCTGAATACAAAAGTGTAACCCTGCTGGGTTAACAAGGATACAGATAATATTCCTAGTTAAACTAGGCACAAAATAACAGTTCAAAAGTTTAAGTTCATGCCCTGAGGGCAGTACTAAAACAAAAGTCCCTACGGCCAAAACAGCAACTGGTGTTCCGTTTCCGACCCGTAGATCCATCTCCCCTGATGCCAGCACCCTGCTATCATGCAGATCCTGCACATCAGTACAAATATGAGACCACACAGAATCAAAAATCCAATTTTTAAAACTAGAAGTATTCATATTTATCTCAATAACAAACATACCAGAGGCAATGGCCTTGCCAGCCTTGATATCCTCCCTCTGCACAATGCTCATTCGGCAGTCACGTTTCCAGTGACCCCTCTTGCCGCAGTTGAAGGCAGATGTCGCGAGATTTGTCCTTTGGCTTCCTAGAAGCCACTGTCAACTTGCCTTTCCCTTCTTCTTGAACTTCTTCTTCCTTGCACCTCCAATTGCCTTGGGCCACCTTTGGGCGCGCGCATGAGAGTCAATGCAAAATGCGCCTCGCGCTTGCTCCCCTTTAGGAGTTCCCTTTCGGACTCCTTCAGCACAGACAACAACTCTCCAAGAGTGTCGTCAGTATCCATCAACTTGTAGTTGACTATGATTTGTTTCCAAGTATCAGGAAGTGACTGCAAGATCATATCTATAGTCAGATCAGCCTCCAAGACTATTCCCATATTGGCCAACTCATCAATATCGGCAATCATTTGAGCCCCGTGGGCTTCAACTGATGCGCCGTCTGTCATCCGGGAGCGGAAGAGTTTCCTTACTAGCTCGTACCTCTTCATCCGCTTATTGGTGCGGTGAAGATCACGCAATCTTGCCATCATGTTATAGGGATCCAAATCCCTATTCTGGCGTCTGAAATGCTGAGTCATTGCAGCTAGCATAACTGACTGAGCTTGGTCACAATCATCACTATGAGTTTTCCATAACTCTAGCTCCAGTGGCTCAGTGGGTTTAGGCGGGAGAGGTCTCTGAATAGTATACAGTATCCTCTCAGCCCCAAGCACTATCTTGAGGTTCATTTCCCAGTCGGCAAAGTTTGTCCCTTTGAAGACATTATCGCCCATGATTATGTCGCGGATATTACCTTTGCCAATCATCTTGACAACTATAGTCCAACTATAAAGTCAACGATGTTATGGGTACAGTCAAACTGTTAAAAATACACAATATTAGTCCAACTAATTATTTAAAATATTGACGAAATAATTTTGAAAGACGCGTAAGGCTAAATATCTGAATGAAATTGCAAATTCAATAATAGCCTCCCACTATTTTCTTCAAGTTTCTAACCCTCTGTAGACAACTCGGGAAATAGAATTTCCTAGTGGGCTAGGATCCCGTTAAATAACACACAACCTTGACTTTGGCCAACAAGTTGTATGATATTTAACTAGGTAGATCTCGAAGATCAATTGGATCCCATCCAATTCCTAGATCCGGTAGGTGGACATCCAAGTCCGAAACATATATATCTAATACATATGTCAATGTATCTAATACATTTTCCTAACCATTTCCTCTGAATCAACTAAGCCTTGGCTTTGGCACAACAAACCTAATGATTCCAGTTAAGCGGGACCCATTGACAAGGAAAATTTCGTAATCAATGTCGATGGACAAGAAGTGATCTTGACTTTGGCCAACAAATCACAACTTGGACAGGACACCGATGTGGAACAAAACTCTCATGATTCAAACACATCCTCAATTGACAAAGGTCTTGACTTTGGCCAACAAACCAATGCCAATTTCGGATCTTGAGAAAGAATCATTCAACGGAAGGAAAATCGCTTAATATTGGTTGAGGGATTTTTGCGTAATTGGCAACCAATTAATTTATCTTTGTTAGGTCTCATCATCATACACCCTTAAGCATGCTTCTAAAACATCATAAAGCGCGTAAAGTAAAGTAATAGTGATATGCGGATGGATATATAAACAACTTGTTCCTAGAACAAATCACTCCCTTTCCTCTCCCCGTTAGCACTATTCTACTTCTACCCAATTACATAACACAATAGAAACCTCATTTACATTGAGGGGAATTAGGTGAGAAGAGAATACAAAGAGATAAAGAGATAAGGCTGGACACGCAGGTCCAATTTATAAATTCCAAATTTACAATAATTTCTAAAATTACCCTTTCCCTTCTAATATCCATCCGATATACACTATTCATTCATCACATACATATATATTCAAACAAGACATGCTTTACAACCAATCTAATCCAATTAATTAGTCTTTGTTAAAGTGATCATCCAATGTTCAAACAACGGTTTGATTTTGCGCGAGTCCAACTCGATTTAGAATAAGTACATAAGGTACGAATTCGCGAATTATATCGAACTACTAATTAAATCTAATTTAATTCGTATTCAATACTAATTCAATTATTTAATTCCAAATTAAATGTTTACACTTTTAATGTGCTTTAAAGACTTAGATTCTAAATCCAATTCTATTGGGTCTCAAAGCCCAACTAACATCCAATGTTTAATTTAATTCAAGTCAAATGGGCTTTCAATTGATTTATTAAGGCTTGGGCTTTGGTCAATGTGGGTCATACCCAATTACCAAGCCCAAATAAGGAATCACCCTTAAGTGCCATAAAACCAATTTCAAGCCCATAAGGCCCAATTAAATTATTAAAGCCCATTATATTATATTTGGACTTAATGGAGTGATTTAGGCCCAAATTGGATCCAATCCATTTGGCCCAAATCCACTTGGTCCAACCAAGCCCATTATGCCCAAATACAATATTAAAAGCCCAATTCACCAATTAAGCCCATTAATTAAATTTTAATATTCCAAACATTAAAGTCCAATTAATTAAAGTGTAATACCAAGATTAATATATTAAACCAAATATTTCAAAAAATACCCATTTAATTTATTAATCATGTATTGTTCAAAATAAATGTCCAACATTAATTTTAACAAAAAATCAACTCCTTTACATGTCTTATGTATTTTCGGCCAAGGTGAGTTTTTGTGTCGATTTGCTTTTCAATCCGATTGAATTACTAATCTACGTTCCGTACACGTTCTAAGTCATCCAATGATCTTAAACACAAAAAATCCAATCCACTCCAAGTAGCAACACATTCGGCCAAGGCATGAGTTTAGGGGAAAAATCATCCAATGCATTTTTCATAAAATTGATTCCATATAACATCATGTTATATACATGCAAGCATACTTATTAATCAAATTTCACAAGAACATGCTTATATCAATTTCTTCATGCCATTCGGCCAAGGTGAAGATATTGGGGAAAAATCATCCAATGCATTTTTCATAAAATTGATTCCATGTAATATCATTCTATATACATGCAAGCATACTTATTCATCAAATTTCACAAGAACATGCTTTTATCAATTTACCACACCCATTCGGCCAAGGTCAAAATTTTGGGGAAAAATCATCCAATGCATTTTTCATAAAATTGATTCCATGTAATATCATTCTATATACATGCAAGCATACTATTCATCAAATTTCACAAGAACATGCTTCAACCAATTTTGTCAAATTTTAACCTAAAGTATTTCATGCTAAACCATGGCTCCATGATACCATTGTTGTTTCTATTATATGTCCCAAGGAAAGATTAAGCATTCATGAAATACTATAAATGATATATATAAAAGACTTGAAGCATGGCGGAATCATACTTACAAAGCTATGTGATGAAGAAGATGATCAAATGGTGGAAGCTCCAAGTGTTGGAGATTCGGCCAAGAGGAGGAAGAAGACTTGAAGCTCCAAGCTTTGTATTCCAAGCTTTGATGGTTTCCCTATCACCTCTTTTGATCCCTTGCTTGTGCTAGCAAAAATGGAGAAATAGAAGATCAAATCTTCCTTGCCCTTGTCAATGGAGTTCTCGGCAATTTGAGAGAGAAGAGAGATTTTGTGTAAAGTCTTAATTGATCTTTTTTTACCAAAAATCAATTATATTTATGTTATAATTTATTAAATAAATAATAAATCTATGACATAAACCATGCAATGGCTTAGAGTGTAAAACACTCAAACTCCATGCAAAGCCTTTGAGTGTAATGCACACTATCACCATGCAATGCCTTAGAGTGTTTTGTACACTATTAACATGCAATGCCTTATCAATAAAATAATGCATATAATGACAAGTGTCATGTGGGCCCCACACGTTTCCCAAATGAAAGTGGGCCCACGTCCACTCACGCGTTCGGGGTTGATATTTCCGAAATACCGAGCTAGCGTCGCGACGTTAATTAAATCGGATTTAAATAAATAATCGCTCCTAGCGAAATTATTATTTACGTCGCTTACGAATTAATTCTAAATTAACTCGTATGCCCGAATTAAAATCTAATTTTAATTTCGCGTCGAAATCGAATTTCGATTATTATATCGAATACAATAATTTTATCGATTAATTCCAAATTAATCGTTTTCTCTCTCTAAATTAGGCACTTTATCCAAGATAAAGTTTCTCCGCAATTAATCCAAGATTAATTAAGTCCGAATCAAATATCATAGGTGAATCTTCAGGAAGCGACCCAAGAGATCTCCGGATATTTTGGTAGTAAATACGGTCGTCGGATAATCCGAACACGTACGTACCTCGTACTACGTCTTTACCGATTTACAAGACAAGGTTGGCTTCTAGCAAAGCGCCATGCCTACCCAATTCTCCAGAAATATTCTTATAGGAATATAAGATCTGTATCAGGCGTAGTATACCGTTAGTATTGCGTACATCGATCCAGTATCGGATGATCACATGCTAGGCCTGGGGCTGGAGATGTGTCTGCCCCGTACGAAACATATATCGGACATCAAGCAACTAGTCTCTTTAAATCGGACAATCCTGACCTTGTCATATTGTCCCGACGGTTGCAACCTTTTATAGAGTACTAGTTCTGTGTCCTGCGTGATCATCACCTCCATATGTCTGAAGCGATACTTCCATCTTGACATCACATCCAGTACACTACGATTCTCGATAAACCCAGAAGAGGTGTACACAGAACCGGTTAAGGTCCCCAACCACCAAAACTAAAGTTTACCGATTGTCGCAAGTACTAGCGATGTAAGTCTCAGGTTAAGACCATATACACCTACCCTGATGCGGCCTCCCATAGACACGTAGACATACTACCAATGGGATTCCGCGGGGTCTATCCAGAGCGAAGCTGTTTTCCGTACCATCGGTTAAAACACAACCTCCTATCGCACTTGCATAAGTATCCAATACTTAAATATATGAGAACTATGCCGTCGTGCCCTCACAACGTGCACAAGCGCAATACTAGTCTATTCCGCATTATCGATGTCCAGTCTCGATAATACTACGACTAGGGATATTTAATGATTAAACCTTTGGGACTGATACTGTCTCATATCATCTCAGTCCAGGTACTAATCATATGGACTTTCGCCATTTATAAGTCAAAGTAAATAATATTACAAAACGACAAAAGGCAATTTCATTATCACATAGTTAATTTTGTACAATAATACAATATCATTTACAAACAGTGACGCTATGGGACATAATGTCTAACAACCATCATCTCCACTATGACTGGAGTGATACTTCCGTCTTGACATCCACCAACACACTACGATTCTCGATATACCCAGAAGAGTCGTACACAAAAACCAGTTAAAGCCCTGGACGACCAAAACCAGTATATAGATTGTCGTCGTAAGTATTAGCGGTGCAAGTCTCAGGTTAAGACCAAATATACCTACCCTGATTTCGGACTTCCGTAGACACATAATAATACTACCAATGGAATTCCGAGGGGGTCTATCTACAGAGCGAAGCTCTTTCCCGTACCATCGGTAAAACATAACCTCCTATTACACTTGCATGAGTATCTTATACCCAAATATATGAGAACTATGCCGTTGTGCCTCACAACGCGCACAAGTGTAATACTAGTCTTTTACATATTATCGATTGTCCAATCTCGAAAATACTCGACTAGGGATATTTAATGATTTATCCTTCATGGACTGATATTGTCTCATATCATTCTCAAACCATGAACAAATCAGAAGAACCTCTTATCATTTATATATCTTGGTGATCTAATCACAAATGATAAGAGAGCAATCTCCTTTGTCACATAGTTAATTTGTACAACAACACTGTGATTTGTACAAATTGTGACACTATGGGTCATAATTGTCCAACAATCTCCCACTTGGCCTATAGCTAGTCACTCGAGTGTCTACCACCCGAACTATGTATGGTTGGCTCAAATTGTTGAGAAAAGGCTTTCGTCAGCGGATTTGCATGATTATCATCTGATGCGATTTATTCGATCATCGCATTGCCATGATGTATGATCCAAATGAATCAGATGAATATCAAAGTATGTATCTGGATCGTTGATGAGACCATTAATTCTTTAGCCTGTGCTGATGCCTAGCTCAGCTGCTAACAAAACTATATCTAATCTAATTAGATTTATTATTGACCCAGATGGCTTCTATTGCTGCCTCAGCTACATCAATAACCCGCATTTGTTGTTTATTCGGTAACAATATCTTGCTTGAAAGATTTCCAGCTCACTGTTCCGTTATTCAAACTGTATAGTACCGTTTGCGACTTATAGTCATTTTATCGGTTAGGAAACTTGCTACAGTGATCCCAGTCACTTCAAGTTCTCCATCTCCATAGTATAAGACAGCATCCTTAGTTCTCTAAGAAACTAACAGATGTTCTTAACATCAATCCAGTGACCATCACTAGGATTGGCCTGTTTGTGACTCCATATGCTCAAAGCGTATGGGACACCAGGTCACGTACATTTATTAATGTACGAGTTCTCGGAGAGTGTCAACAACTTTAAATCTATCCCAGTAGATCTTTATTCCTAGAATAAAGGTTGTTTCTCCTAAGAATTCTACGGAGAATTTTCTCGAAAGCCAAGCTTTCGCCGATTGTTTTTATGGGAATATCATTTCCAAGAAATGACATATTATCATTACTTATAGGACATTATTGTCAGTGCGCTCCCACTAACCTCCTTATATACACAAGAGTCATTTTTCGATTTGAATTAAATCATAAACTATTATAATTACATCAAAACGATAATTCCAAGAACTAAATGCTTGCTTCAATCCAAACATGGATTGAACAACCTGCAAACCTTGTTTGCTAGTTTAGGTACGACAAAACCGACAGGATGTTGTAAACATCCTCCAAATGGTTTCCTTTTCAGGAAAGCGATTTTGACATTCACCTGTCATATTTCATAAATGAAACATGCAGCGTCAGCAAGCATTATCCAAATGGATTTACCGTGTCAACAGTTAAAAGTTTGAATAGTAATCAACACAATTTTGATAATGATACCTTTCCGCTAAAAGCCTAGCTTTATACGTTGGTATGTTGCCATCCATGTATGTCTTCCTTGAAGACTTATATAGTACCATTAGGCACAATGCCTTGCGGTACATCAACTAGTGTCCAAACTTGTTGATATACATGGAATCCATTTCGGACTCATGGTACTTTGCCATAATTAGGGAGTCGATACCTTGTATCACTTCCTCATAAGTAGTCAGTTGGTATTCCTCAAAAGATAGACATCTTTACGAGGTGAGATCAGAAACCCATACCCCAGGTTGTTTTCTGACTCTCTCCGACCTACGCGGTTCTTGTGTATTCGAAGATTATTGGTATAGTTTCATCCTTGATGAACTATTTGTGTTCCATTAGGAATTGGTGCCTGGAATAGTATTACTCCGATTTTCTTCGAGTTTTACTATCCTCTCACTTACCACTGCATATCGGTATTCCTCTTAGGAAAATCGCATGGCGAGCAACAATTACATTGTTCTCTAGTGAGATGTATAAGCACTATGCTTATGGTTTCCCTAGGATAACCTACAATTGGCACTTATCCAATTTGGGTTCTAGTTTGGTATCATCCAAACATATACCTAGCATACCCAAATATTCAGGAATGAGAAACATGGTTTCTTTCCTATTCATATCTAATATGAAATCTGTCAAACAAATTTTAATGGAACCTTATTCTAAATAAGTTTTGCATTGTTTATGCTTATCCGTTGAAGGAAATGATAGCTCAGAGCGACTCATGATTAACCTTATCATGTCCAACAAAATTCGGTTACTCTGTTCGGACACATCGTCAAACTGACGTGTTCCGGGAGGAGTCTTCATTTGAAAGAATACTTTACTCTTTCAAGTAAAATAGAAACTTATTGCTTAAGTATTTTCCATTACGGTCTTACCGTGACAGTTTAATACTTTAGCCGATCTGTTTGTCTATTTTCGTGTCAAAACTCTAAAAGTTTCCGATTTGTGTTCTTCAAAAGAAACACATAACCATAACGCGATGCCACATCCGTAAAGGTCAATAAATATTTATATCCATCTCTAGCCTAGCTAGACATGGGCCCACTTGCTTCACTATGAATTAGGGCTTACAGATCGGTGGCACTTTCACTTTTACCCAGTAAATAGTGTTTAGGCATTTTGCCCAATAAACTAGATTCATAGACTTTATTTGACTGAAATCAAATCAGTCATAGTACCCAATCTTCGAAAGTGTGGATATACGAGTCTTGTTTAATTGTGTCCCAGACAACAATGCCACAATTAAGTTTCATCTGATCAAATCAGTTGAGCTATTTGTTTGTCATATTATATATTCGAGATTTATTTATATTCAAAATATAAATGCTGTTATTCACATCTAATGTGTTTATCTCAATATCATCTTTAAATAATAAAACACTTTAGTGTTCTAAAATATAAAGGTAAATCCGCAACGGATTATACACTGATACAGAGACAATGTGTAACATCCCCGATCCGAGAGATATTACCGGCAGGGGATAACTATGCTAACCCCGTAAGCCTCAGACTAACTGACTGTGTTGTAACTACTCTAATGCAATGTCATGTGTATAGACCTTAACTCAACCAATATGAAATACCTTTATTACTTACAAATGTATACTTAGAAATATTTCTTTTTACAATTCATTAATAAACTCTTTTAACGACCAAACATAGTTCAAATGCAAACAATCTTTTGACTTTGAACTAGACTCTTATGCTTTATGACTCTGTGCTGGTGGACTCCAACCCTGGTGACTGCATCAGTATCCATCCTCCCGAGCTTGTCCTCATAGAATCCCTGCAAAACAACTAAAACTGGTGGGGGGTTAGATTGATATGCATTCTAAGTGAGTGGACTAAAACCGAAAACTGAAATAAAAGTCCTTTAACTTTAAAATCATACTTTTAGAAATATCTTTCATAGAAACTTTATTTCTTTTGAAGTCTGTTTTTTAAAATCTGGTTTCTGAAAACTACTTGCTAATAATCTGGGTTCTGAACTCTGAAATCTTTATACTGAAAATCTGAAAACTATCTGTAAAAAAAAATATGATTTCTGAAAACTGGGTTTTAAAATCTGAAATGCTGAGTACTGTACGTCTGAAAATTGAAAAATGCTCTACGTCCAGGACCATAACTCAACTGGACGTCTCTCTACACCCATGACCATAACTCAACTGGGTGTACTCGATGCCTAGGACCATAACTCAACTGGACATCTGAAATCAGGATTTCGGGACCCTATAGCCCCTAGGACCATAGCAAGTAAGAAGAAAGTGTCCACTCACAGAGCTTGGTAACTAGAAAGGTCTTTATTGCTTCGTTGGAGAGTATCGCATATCCTGCAGTGATCTAAGAGTGATAATTTGGTTAGATTTACAAGCTATAAGATGGATTATAGAACAAACTTACTAGTTTCGGGTATGTAAGAATGTAATTCATTCTATTAGGTAGAGTTGGTAATGAATGTCAGCTAGAGAACTGATTTAGGGTCCTTAGAATGATCTTAACTATGCTGGGGTGGGATCGGAACTGTCTGAAACCAATTCGGACACCAAAATAATTTATCCTGTTTTTCTGTCCATCGTCGCGACGCTAGGCTTCTTCACGCGTCGCGCGCTGACTGAAATTTTCAGTTTTCTGGGTTTTCTGCAAGGTGCGAATTCTGCCCCAATTTCCTTCTTAATTCTACATATCATTTCCAATACTCAATCCCACCATACATACCAATTCCATATATCTCAAACTACTATATAATCATCATTAATCACTTATTAATTTATCAAATTAACATTACTAAATAATCCTTCAAACATTTCAATCTTCATTAATCCAACATCACCACCCATTTCTTTACTTTCATTCTAACAGTTCCAAGGTACAAACCAACCTTTCATACATTATTACCATTTCATTTTATCATACTTTATTCTTTCATTAATCAAGAATCATTCTCAATCAACACATAAAATTCATAATGTATAACTAAACCCAAAACTCAAAATCATAAACCCAAATGTCCAATTGCCAATTCACTAACCCTTGAACCATATTCTCATCATTTTAAACTCAACGCATGATATTATCATCATCAAATCATCCATTTCATCAAAATCAAAAATTTCAAGTTTTGGGTCATGGATTCTTACCTCCATTTTCTTTATTTTCTTTTATTCTACAAGTCCTCCAAGGATGCCAAGCTTCTCTACTCTTCTATTCTCTCTTCTTCTTCCTTTATTTTCTTCTTCCTCTTCTCTCCTTCTTCTTCTTCTTCCTTTTTCTTCTCTCTCTTTTCTTTACTGTTTTTCTTTTCTCTCCCTCTCCCAATTCGTTTTCTTCCTCTCTTGTATTAAGGAATAGTGATTCCTTTATATAGGGGGGCTTAATTGATAAAGAAGAGTGTAGAATTTTCTAGGGAAATGGAGAAGTTTGATGTTTTTGTCATTTCGGTCCGTAGTTACTATTCATTCAGATTTTAACTTACATTTGTGACCCATTTCTGGTTCGATTTTGGAAAAATGTATAACGCAGAAGTTGTAGGTCTTGGTCTAAAATTTCCGACGATATAAAATTCATAAAATTCAGAGTTCGTATGAAAATGTTATGCCCAAAATACTATACATAGTACAAAAGGGCTTACGGTACAGTTTCTTCTTGGGATCTCGAAAATTTTACCGATTGTTCCCGAGGTCTTTTCATAACTGTATTTGAATCCCGTTATGATTTATTTTACATTCTTTTGTCCTGTACGCAAAAATATCGTCATAGGTAGTAGTAATATCTACCGGTCGTTACAAATTCTCCCCTCCTTAAATAGGATTCGTCCTCGAATCGTCTTTGTTGGTTTATTCTAGGTCCCAAGATCAAACAAGACATGAAATAATGCGTGAATACACCAACGGAGATAGCGGAATACTCATATCGATCGGTTGAGTCGATTTGAAGACGAATGAAGCCAAAACCCCAATGCCTTGGTCACGCCCACTGGTGCAGAATTCTTCACTGGTTGGGCAGTTTCGGATCTCATTTTGAAGCTCCAAACTTCGTCGAATGGATCCCGCCTCATGGGTGAACCTCCCTAACACCTTCGCAATAGTCGTAAGTGTGGTTTAATGTACCAATAAGCACAATGCCTTGTGGTACAACAACTAGTATCCAAAATAGTTGTTATACATGGAATCCATTTTGGACTCATGGCACTTTGCCAAAATAGGGAGTCGATACCTCGTATCACTTCCTCAAAACGTAGTCGGATGGTATACCCTCATAAGATTGACATCTTTATGAGGTTAGATCAGAAACCCATACCCTAGGTTGCTTTCTGACTCTATCCGATCTACCCAGTTCTTGTATATTCGAAGATTAATGGTACATATTCATTCTTGATGAACTGTATGTGTTCCATTAAGGACTTCGTGCCTTGAATAGTATTACTCCGATTTTCATCGAGTATCACTATCCTCCCACTGACCACTGCATATCGGTATTCCTTTCAGGAAAACCGCATGGTGAGCAACAATCATATTGTTCTCATGTGAGATTTATAAGTACTATACTTAAGGTTTCCCTTAGGATAACCTATATTGGCACTTATCCAATTTGGGTTCTTAGTTTGGTATCATCCAAACGTTATGCCTGGCATACCCAAATTATTAGGAGTGAGAAACCCCATTTCTTTCCTGTTCATATCCTATATGATATCTGTCAAACAGATTTATATGGAACCTTATTCTAAATAAGTTTTGCACTGTTAATACATATCCAGTTGAAGGAAATGATAGCTCAGAGCGACTCGTGATAAACCTTATCATGTCCAACAAAATTCGGTTTCTAGTTCGGACACACCATCAAACTGACGTGTCTCGAGAGGAGTCCTCATCTGAAAGAATACCCTACTCTTTCATATACGTGTGAAACTTACTGCTTGAGTATTTTCCATTACGGTCTTACCGTGATGGTATAATACTATAGCCGGTCTGTTTGTTTACTTCGTGTCGAAACTCTAAAAGTTTCTGATCTGTGTTCCTTAAAAGAAACACATAACCATAACGTGATGCCACATCCGTTAAGGTCACGAAACATTCATGTTCACATCTAGCCTAGCTAGATATGGGCCCACTAACTTCACCATGAATAGGGCTAACAGATCGGTGGCACTTTCACTATTACCAAGTAAATAGTGTTTTAGGTACTTTACCTAATAAACTAGATTCACAGACTTTATTTGAATAGTCAAGTCAGTCCTAGTACCCACTCTTCAAAAGTGTGGATATACGAGTCTTGTTCAATTGTGTCCTAGACAACAATGCCACAAATAAGTCTCTATTGATCAAATCAATTTGAGCTATTTATTTGTCATTTTATATGTTTGAGATTTTAATTATATTCAAAATATAAATTCTGTTATTTACATCTAATGTGTTTATCTCAGTATCATCTTTATATAATGAAACACTTAGTGTTCTATAATATAAAGGTTCATCCACAATGGATAAAACACTGATATAGAGATAATGTATCTAGTCAAACTAGTTACATTATACAGTTCCTAATTTAAGTACATACCCAAAGGGTAGTTCCTAAACTTAGGTATCTACGGTCGAAACAGCGACTTTCGTCCCGTTTCCGATTCGCAGAGAAATCTCGGCTTGAAGTCAGTATCCAGCTCATAGCGGATTCTGAACATCAATACATATATTTTTGTACCACACTAAGTATTTAAAATCTAATTTCAATACTAGTAGTGAACATAACTTTGACAAATATTTTTAAAGTCAGAGCCTCGCTCTTTCCTTAATTCCTTCGTGTCTGCCATATCCAAACGGTAGTTACTTTGGGATATGTTAATTATCATTTTCAATATTTCAGGAACCTTAGGCAAAGCCTTGGGTTTTAGAATATCGAAATGATGTGCACCTTGTGCTACATGCCCAATTGCAAACTTTGACTCTTCTCTATTAGAATAGTCAATTAATTCTCTAAGAATTATAAATTGCAATTTTAATACTTTTTAAATCTAAAGATAGATTTATTTTCAAGTATATTAAATTAAGCACTAAAGTCATCATCACACAAATCTTCCAAAGATTTATGCTCTACTTATTTGCTTAATTATGGGCCTGGATATAATTAGTTATTTTATCCAATAAAGTAACCTATTATTAATTCCCAATTGAAAATTAAATTATTTAAAACATTTAATCCAAGGATTATATATTTTAAATATTCAACCTTTCAATCCTTTTATTGATTCCAATAGTCCAACTATTTAATCAATTTAATAAGGTACTATTCATTATAATGATTACAATAATCCAATTATTTAATCAACTATAATTTTAATATTGATTACTATAATCCAATTATAAAATCAACTATTATTTTAATTCAATTATATTGATTACTATAATCCAATTATAAAATCAACTATAATTTGAATAAGTTTGTATATAGTCCAACTATATATATATAAAACAACATAAAATATTAGTCCAACTAATACTTTTAATTAATATGACGAGTAAAATATAGATGAGCGCTTTTTGCGAGTATTCGAACGAATGTTGCAAATTCAATACTTGCCTCCCACTATTTTTCGTCGAGCCTCTAACCCTCTGTCGAGTACTCGGGAAACCGTGTTTCCTAGTGGGCTAGGATCCCGTTAAATATCACACAATCTTGACTTTGGCCAACAAATTGTATGATAATTAACTAGGTAGATCTCGAAGATCAATTGGATCTCATCCAACTCCTAGATCCAGTAGGTGAACATCCAAGTCCGAAACATATATTTTATATATGCCTATATATCGAATATATACCCTAACCTTTTTCCTCTGAATCAATTAGGCCTTGGCTTTGGCACAACAAACCTAATGATCCCAGTCAAGCGTGGACCCATTGACCATGGAAGCTTCATAATCAATGTCGTTGGACAAGAAGTGGTCTTGACTTTGGCCAACAAAGCACAACTTGGACAAGACACCAATATGGAACAAAGCTTCGTGATTCAAACACATCTCTTTGACGGACAAGGGCTTGACTTTGGCCAACAACCCATGCCAATCTCGGATCTTGAGTAAGAATCACTCAATGGAAGGAAAAAACGCATGATATTTAATGAGGGTTTTTCGCGTGCTAATAGGCTACCAATTAAATTATCTTTGTTAAGGTCTCATCATCATACACCCTTAAACATGCATTCTAAACACATAATAAAGCGAGTATGAAAATAATAATAATGATATGCGGATGGATACTTAATACATTGATCCTAGATCAAATCTCTTCCTTTCTCTCTCAAGCTAGCACTTGTATTACTTCTACCCAATTACATAATACTTCTAAAGAAACCTCATTTACATTGAGGGGAATAGGTGAGAAGAGAATACAAAGAGAATGAAGGTGATAAGGCTGGACACGCAGGTCCAATTTAATAAATCGAATATCCATCCGATATACATTATTCATTCAACACAACCACGTATTCACACACATAAGCATGCTATCAATCAATCTAATCAAATTAATTAATCTGATAATTAAGTGATCATCCAATGTTCAAACAACGATTTGATTTTGTTCGAGTCAAATTCGTTTTTGCGAATAAGTACTCAAAATACGAATTCATGAATTAAATTAAATTACATCATTAAATCTAATTTAACATGTACTTAATATTAATTCACTATTCAATTCCCAATTAAATATTACACTTTATTTAATAAACCTTTTTCGACTTAAATTCCAAATTTAATCGTGTCGGGTCTCAAAGCCCAATTAAAGTCCAACGTTAATTTAATCCAAGTCCAATGGGCTTCAATTAATTTCTTTAAGGCATGGGCTTCGGCAACCAAAGCCCAATGACGGAGTAACCTCATAAGCCCATAAATCAATTTAGGCCCATTAGGCCCAATTAAACTTTAAAGGTTCATTAGCCGCATTTGGGCTTTATGGTTGTGGTTTTGGGCCCAATTGGATCCAATCCATTTGGCCTAAATCCAACTTGATAAATCAAGCCCAATAAGCCCAATTACAACATTAGAAGCCCAAATCCAATTTAAGGCCTAAATAATTAAATTACCAAATTCCAAATCTCCAATTTAATTACCTAAAGTGTATATTATGATTAATCAACTAAATCAATATTTCCAAAACATGAAATTAGTCCAATTAATCATGTTCATCATCATCATCACATGTCCAACACATAAATGAAAAAATCAAACCCATATAACATGCTATAGGTCTCGGCCAAGGATAGATTTTATGTCCAATTCGGTTTTAAATCCAATTAATCCACAATCGACATTAAATCAACTTCCCGAATGATTTCCAACACATCCAATTATTAAAAAATCAAAATACCAAGACATTCAATAGGGCTATACATTCGGCCAAGGTGAAGGAAATTGGGGATTTTTGTTCAATTCAAAATTCAATCAAATTGACTTCAAATTAACATCATCATTTATCATTATAACTCATCCAATGAATTAAAATGAAAAATTCCAAGAACTCCAAGACTATACACCATTCGGCCATGGCTACTATTTGGGGAAAAATAGTTCCAAACGATTTTTCCTGAAATTGACCAAATCAAACTTCCATTAAACATCAAATAAACATGCTTAATCAAACAATTTAACCAAATCATGCTCAAAATCAATTTACCCAATTTTAAGCCCTAAACTTTTCATGCTTGAACCTAGGCTCTTGATGCCATTGTTGGTTTATTCTAGGTCCCAAGATCAAACAAGACATGAAATAATGCGTGAATACACCAACGGAGATAGCGGAATACTCACATCGATCGGTTGAGTCGATTTGAAGACGAATGAAGCCAAAACCCCACTGCCTTGGTCACGCCCACTGGTGCAGAATTCTTCACTGGTTTGGGCAGTTTCGGATCTCATTTTGAAGCTCCAAACTTCGTCGAATGGATCCCGCCTCATGGGTGAACCTCCCTAACACCTTCGCAATAGTCGTAAGTGTGCTAGCACTTGCGTTTTCACCATGAAAACCACTCATTGCTTCCCCTATAGCTCACGGCAGTGAGCTGAAATGGAAGAAGAAAAAGAGCCCTTTTGGGCGTGAATAATCCAAGAGAGAAAGGTGAATCAAAACCTTTCAAACGTGAGTTATATTTGAGAGAGAGAAATTGTAATCTTGAATTATGATTTCTAAAATATATTTCAACATTTTACAAAACATTTTTCACCTTGTAAAAGTCAAGGTAAAAGCATTTTTCATTAATTAAAAATCAAATGCCATAAATGCTTTTCCTAAAAGCATTTACAAAAGTCAAGTGTAATTAACTCCATCTACTATTCACTTTAATAAAGTGAATAGTAACAAGTCACATCACATTAAATTTTGACGCTTGATTTGACATGTGGGCCCCACACGATTCTAAATGCGAGTGGGCCCCGCAAAATAATCTCGGGCTCGGTTTCGCTAATTCCGAATTAACGAATTTTCCATTGCGTCGTAATTAAATGATTACGCCTAGCGAATTCACTATTCACGTCGCTAACGAATTATTCCGAATTAACTCGTTTGCCCGAATTAAAATCCAATTTTAATTCTGCGTCGAAATCTAATTTCGTTTAATATATCGAATATATTAATTTACCGATTAATTCTAAATTAATCATTCTCTCTCTTTAGATGATATTTTATCCCAGATAAAATATTTCCGTAATTAATCCTAGATTAATTTTCTCTGTCTTCTATATAATCCCAGATTATTAATGAGTGCGAGTTATGCGTCATCGATGCATTATCGGGAAGCGACCCATGAGATCCCCGGATAAGTCAGCAGTAAATACGGTCGTCGGAGTATCCGAATCACGTACGTACCAAGTACTACGTTCTACCGATTTACGAGACAAGATCGGCTTCTAGCAAAGCACGAAGTCTACCTAATTCTCCGGTCATATTCATCTAAGAATATTTAAGATCTATATCAAGCGTAGTATACCAAGTATTATGTATATCGGTCCAGTATCGGATAGTCACGTGCTAGGGCTGGGGCTGGATAAGTGTCTGCCCCGTCCGAAGCACATGTCGGATGTCTGGTAACATAGTCTCTATAATCGGATATTCATGACCTGGTCACAATATCCCGATTGGATGCGCATCACTCAAGAGCACTAGTTCCGTATCCTGCGTGACATCATCTCCACTATGATTGAAGTGATACTTCCATCTTGACATCACACCCAATACACTACGACTCTCTGATAAACCCAGAAGTGGTGTACGCAGAACCGGTTAAAGCCCTGTACCACCAAGACCAAAGTCTACCGATTATCGCAAGTATTAGCGATGTAAGTCTCAGGTTAAGACTATACACACCTACCTTGATTTCGGCCTCCCATAGACACATAGTCATAATACCAATGGGATTCCGAGGGGTCTATCCAGAGCGAAGCTGTTTCCCGTACCATCGGTGAAACACGACCTCCTATCGCACTTGCATAAGTATCCAATACTTATATATATGAGAACTATGTTGTTGTGCCCTCACAACGCGCACAAGTGCAATACTAGCCTATTCCGCATTATCGATGTCCAGTCTCGATAATACTCCGGCTAGGGATATTTAATGATTAATCCTTCGTGGACTGATACTGTCTCATATCATTCTCAATCCAGGAACTAATCATAGGGACCTCTTTTCATTTATATATCTATGGTGATCTAATCACAAATGATGAGAGTGCAATTTCCTTGTCACATAGTTAATTTGTTACAACAACACAATGATCTGTACAAATAGTGATGATATGGGTCATTTTGTCCAACAGTCTTTGGCGTCTAACTCGTGGTTTTCTTGATCTTCTAGTCTCTATGCTTTACTGGCCATTTAATCCTTCTTCCTAGGTCATCGTTCTGTAATAATCCTGCTGAGTACTTCTTGACTATTGTCCTTCTGTTCATTCCACCATTCTTTATACTCTTGTTTCTAAGACCTTCTCTTTATAGACCTTCACTCATGCTTCAAGACTCCTTTAAGTGAACAAAACTCTCAATAGTTGGTTTCTTGGTTTCCATCGAGGATTCTAATATCTAAAACCACTACCTAGTATTTCTCCATTCTACTTGTCCATCTTAAATTTAAAGTTATTTCCTACCTTGATTGTACCTCATTGATTTCTCTTTCTTAATCTTTTCCTTGAATTCCCTTATTCTTTACTTCATTTTATCAACTAGTATAGACTTTCTTGATATATTCTGTCTTTCTTACCTTGAGTTTTCTTTTTATATACTTATTACAATCTGGAGTTCTTGTCATTTATTGATTACTATTTTATCCTAACTTAACAACTTCTTTCTCGTTTTCTCAAAGTCTTACCTGAATATCCACGAATTACATTTTTGATCTTTTCTTTCCTATTCTTCTGTCTCACGTCTTTTGATAGCTATTTGTATTAACTTATTTTACCGGTCATGTGTTATAACATAAATCTACCAAACCACCCATAACCCGCGGCTAAACCATCCCAAACCCGTAGTGGTTTGGTCTCTTAAAGCTAGGGCTGGGTACTATACACAACTCCCCTTTAATTCTTACTTAGTGTTCTTGTCATCCTTCTTTATTTTACTAAGAGCTTACTTGGTCTACGCTTTATCCTGTGACTATATCTTATAGATCTCCATTATCGATCTTTCTTTGTTATTCTTTTATATCCATTTTTCTTCTCATATGCGGTCTCAACTAAGTATATGACCTTCATCAATTTCCATATTAAGGTAATCTTGTTGTTCTGGTCTTGATATTACATTACTTTTCTATTAATATTTATCTTGTATGTTATTTACTATTTGTTATTACTTTTGGCTATCTTGTTTTCCATACTAGTATCAATTATCTTGTTGATTTACTTCACTTTTCCATTCTTTATCTGCACCTACCAAAGGTCAGAGCTTCTTTCTTTTCCTGAAGGCTACCCGATCTCATATGTCCTTGGTTATCCTTAACTTTATCATTTATCTCTTATCATATACTTGGTTACTATTTCTTATCTTGCTACTTTATCTAATGGTTCTACTTAGCAACTATCACTTGGACCTCTCGGTGCCTTGATGGTACTACACTTTTCTTTTGGATACTACTGTAATCTTTTTGTTATCCTCTTTATGGAACTCATTTTCTATGAAGGTTTCTTCCTGATTCTAGTCATTCTACTTTTACTCACAGACTTTTCTAATAATTGTTCCTACTAGTTTACTACGAGCATTCCTTACTTAATCTCCGACCTATACATTATTCTTCTCCTATGCTCATTGTCTTCCTTATTCATTAAGAGGTCATCACTATAATCTTGTTCCTCTAATCTTTTGATTCCTGAAAGATTCTATCCTCAACTTAGTCTCTCGACTTCTTGTTCCCTTATTCCTTTGAAAACTTTATTTACTTCGATCTCCAAAATCATCTTCTTCTAAATCTTTGGTCCATTTATTTTATTCTTCCTTAAATCCTCATTCTACTAATACCACAAGTCATTCCGTGTTTTGCCTAATCTTACCATTACTCACCCTTACAGGTCCTTTTTCCTTACTTCACTCTAAAGTTTCATAATTATTAACAATTCTTTACTCTGTTACTTCTTAAAAATTTATACTAGATTCCTTTATTACTCATCACGATTCTTGTATCATTCCTAGATTTTTATTTACTTAGTATTTAAGATTAACTGCGAGTCATTTCCCTATTTTATGTTCTTAAATCTCACCCTCTTGCTCTTCCCATAAACCTTGACGTGTTCTATTTATACTACTGTCCATACTAATACACTTGTTACTTCCTTAAATTTCTTACAATTTCGTAAGCTTATCCTTATCATTTATAATAAATCTCTGTTAGTTCAACTTATCTGTGGGTTCTATAGTATTTGATCTATTCCTGGACTCCTAATAGTGTTAATAAGCCTTACTCTGAATCACCTTGATTGTTGCACTGTTCTAGGGTTTCCTCGTTTCATTCTTAAAATTGCCTTTGATCATTCTTCTAAGTAATCTCCTTCTCAAGGTCTCTTTATCTCCCAAAACAGACTTACATCAATTTTCTTATGATCGCTTTTACTCATACTAATAGGAACTACTTAAATCTCATTAATCATTTCTTTTTTATTTTATGGAATTTCTTCATCCTTGTTCTATTCCTGTATATCCTGATGGAACTTATTCCTCACATAGGATGGGTATGAGGTAATCTCTATCCGGATAGCTTCCTTAACTGATATCTCGAAAGAGTAAAGATCTGGATAGATCGGGCTTTATTTATCAAATTCCTAGTTAGGGTAACTAACTGCTGTTTCGGTCACCACTCTTCTTATTTGATTATAGGTTTGAGTTTGTAAAATCTAAAGTCTCTATACCTCTATGGTATTCAGCATCTATTTGAAGATTTTACGATCATCTTTAACTTTCTTACTTCTTTATCTTATAATGTTCCTTAGTACTCAAGGGATCTTGCTACTGCTGCGTGAGGGTTCAGGAAAATATTGGATCATTTCGGAGGGATTCTTTTGAGAATGAAGGATATCTGTTTTAGTATCATCCTTTATTACTTAATTCCACATCCCCAATTCATACTACTATAGATTCCGTCATCTCTTATCTGTCTCTATTTTTCTATCTCTATCTATCTCTGTATATTACTTATGCTTCCCAAATTCCTAATCTCTATAATTCCAATTTTGGCACTCTACTTACGCTTCATAGTGCTAATTTTGTCACTTCTAACTCTTTTACCCTAACGGGTCTATTCCTGTATATTCTCATAGATGTCCATTGACTTCGGGTTGAGCTGCCTTTCAAGTTTCTGGGTAAATCATGTCCAACACAATTTAACAAAAATCAAACCCAATACATGCTCTCATGCTTTCGGCTTTGTGGGAATTATGTGTCCAAATTTAAATCCAATCCAATTGAATCCAATCAAACATTAAATCAACATTCCCAACATGATTCTAACTTATCGAATGATTAAAATGAAAAAACACCAAGACATTAGGGCTATTATATAATTCGGCCAAGCCTCCAAAAATTGGGGAAAATGTTCCAAACACAATTTGATGAAATTGATCCAATCAATCATCAATTCAACATCAATTAAGCATACTAAATCATCCAATTTCATTAATTCATGCTTAAAATCAATTTACCCAATTTTAACCCTAAATCATTTTCATGCTCAATATTGGCTCTGATACCATTGTTGGATTCTCTAAGGTACAATGATCATTATCAAGCAATGAAAACAAGTGAATACAACAAAGGAGAATGGCGGAATCATACTCACATCGAACAGATTGGATGCTACGAAGAAAAAAATTTCTGCTCCTCCCTTTTTGCATTCGGCAGTGGGCTATTTTTTTATCTTCATTTTCGGCCATGGATGGGTGAATCAAGCTCCAAGCTTCTTTGTTTAATCATTCCATGCACACGGGTGGGTTTCCCTATCACCTACGGATGACTCCGGAGTGTGCTAGCACCTTGATTTTGCAACAAAATCATTGTTTTTCTTCTCTTACTGCTCACGGCAGTGAGCAAACAAGAAGCAAGAACACAGCCCTCATGAGCGTGAATGAGAGGGAGAGAAAGAGAAAGAGTGAGTTGGTTCAAGTGTTAGGTCAATTGTGTATCTAATACCAAAATATTTGATTTTCAAAATATCAAATAAATCTATATTAAATTTGCTTTCAAAAAGCTATCAACCAACTTTGAGTGTTTCACACTCATTCACCAACCAAACAACTTCAATCACTCAAAGTGACTAGTTGTCACATCAATCAATCAAATTGTCACATCACTCAAAGTGATATGTGATTTGACGCTTGATGTGACTAATGATTTGACGCTAGATATGACTTGCGTGCCGCACTCGAATTCGAAATGCGAATGCGCTCGTAAACACTCGCGGGCTCGGGTTCGCTAATTCCAAATTAACGAATTTTCCGTTGCGACGTAGTTAAATGATTATGCCTAGCGAAATCACTATTCACATCGCTAACGAATTAATTCTAAATTAACTCGTTCGCCCAAATTAAAATCTAATTTTAATTCCGCGTCGAAATCTAATTTCGTTTAATATATCAAATATATTAATTTTATCGATTAATTCCAAATTAATCGTTCTCTCTCTTTAATTGATATTTTATCCTAGATAAAACATCTCCGCAATTAATCCCAGATTAATTTTCTCTCTCATCTAATTAATCCCAGATTATAAAAAAGTGCGAGTCATACGTCATCGGTGAATCTTCGGGAAGCGACCCATGAGATCCCCGGATTTGTTGGCAGTAAATCGGGTCGTCGGACTATCCGAAAATGTAAGTACCTAGTACTACGTTTACACCGGTTTACAAGACAAGGTTGGCTTCTAGCAAAGCGTCATGCCTACCGAATTCTCCAAAAACATGCTTACAGGAATAAGCGATCTATATCAGGCGTAGTATACGTAGTATTGTGTATGTCGATCCAGTATCGGATGATCACGTGCTAGGCCTGGGGCTGGAATTGTGTCTGCCCCGTACAAAGCACATGTCGGATGTCTGGTAACTAGTCTCTATAATCGGATATACATGACCTAGTCATAATATCCCGATAGCTGCAGCATTTAAGAGAACCAGTCCTGTATCCTACGTGACCATCATCTCCACTATGATTGGAGTGATACTTCCGTCTTGACATCACACCCAACACATTACGATTCTCGATATACCCAGAAGAGGCGTACACAGAAACCGGTTAAAGCCCTGGATGACCAAAACCAAAGTATATTGATTGTCGCAAGTATTAGCTGTGCAAGTCTCAAGTTAAGACCAAATACACCTACCTTGATTTCGGACTTCCATAGACACATAGTCATACTACCAATGGAATTCCGAGGGGGTCTATCCAAAGCGAAGCTGTTTCCCGTACGATCGGTAAAACACAACCTCCTATTACACTTGCATTTGTATCCTATACCCAAATATATGAGAACTATGACGTTGTGCTCTCACAACGCGCACAGGTGTAATACTAGTCTTTTACGTATTTATCGATGTCCAATCTCGATAATACTCTGACTAGGGATATTTAATGATTTATCCTTCATGGACTGATATTGTCTCATATCATTCTCAATCCAGGAACAAATCACAAAGACCTCATATCATTTATATATCTTGGTGATCTAATCACAAATGATAAGAGAGCAATCTTCTTTGTCACATATTTAATTTGTACAACAACACCGTGATCTGTACAAATAGTGACGCTATGGGTCATAATTGTCCAACACAGCTAACCTAGCTGATCGATGTCAGCAATCATCTACGACACCTTGTGCTCAACAGATGTACTCTCTGACATACATGAGCGAAAGAGCTTCTTTTGCAATTTATACTTCTAAGATCTAAGAATAGATCTTTGAAGATCCTTTAATTTCAACATCATGGTATAAGGATCTAATCCTTAATTTTGACGACGGAATTAAAGAGTCATTGCGGTAAGCATAAAGGATTGAGCACAAAAGTTATCATCACCATGAGTCTTCCAAGACTCATGCTCCACTATTCGCTCAACTCCGGGCTTAGGCCCGAGAGTTTGTTCTATCAAATAGAATAACTGTTGGATAATATGACCCATAGCGTCACTATTTGTACAGATCACGGTGTTGTTGTACAAATTAACTATGTGACAAGGAAATTGCACTCTCATCATTTGTGATTAAATCACTATAAATGTATAAATGAAGAGAGGTCCATATGATTAGTTCCTGGATTGAGATGATATGAGACAGTATCAGTCCACGAAGGATTAATCATTAAATATCCCTAGCCGGAGTATTATCGAGACTGGACATCGATAATGCGGAATAGGCTAGTATTGCACTTGTGCGTGTTGTGAGGGCACAACGGCATAGTTCTCATATATATAAGTATTAGATACTTATGCAAGTGCGATAGGAGGTCGTGTTTCACCGATGGTACGGGAAACAGTTTCGCTCTGGATAGACCCCTCGGAATCCCATTGTATTATGACTATGTGTCTATGGGAGGCCGAAATCAAGGTAGGTGTGTAAGTCTTAACCTGAGACTTGCATCGCTAATACTTGCGATAATCGGTAGACTTTGGTCTTGGTGGTACAAGGCTTTAACCGGTTCTGTGTACACCATTTCTGGGTTTATCAGAGAGTCGTAGTGTATTGGGTGTGATGTCAAGACGGAAGTATCACTTCAGTCATATTCGAGATGATGTCACGCAGGATACGGTACTAGTGCTCTTAAGTGTTGCGCAACCATCGGGATATTGTGACCAGGTCATAAATATCCGATTATAGAGACTATGTTACCAGACATCCGACATGTGCTTCGGACGGGGCAGACACTTATCCAGCCCCAGCCCTAGCACGTGACTATCCGATACTGGGCCAATATACACAATACTACGGTATACTACGCTTGATACAGATCTATATATTCCTGTAAGAATATTTCTGGAGAATTGGGTAGGCATGGCGCTTTGCTAGAAGCCAACCTTGTCTTGTAAATCGGTATAAACGTAGTACGAGGTACTTACGTGTTCGGATTATCCGACGATCGTATTTACTGCCAACATATCCGGAGATCTCATGGGTCGGTTCCTGAAGATTCACCGATGACGTATGACTCGCACTTTTTAATCTGGGATTAATTAGAATAGAGAGATAGAATTAATCTGGGATTAATTCGATGAGGGAGAAAATTAACCTGGATTAATTGCGGAGATATTTTATCTGGGATAAATATTAATTAAAGAGAGAGAACGATTAATTTGAAATTAATCGATAAAATAATATATTCGATATATTATAAGAAATTGGATTTTGACGCGGAATTAAAATTAGATTTTAATTCGGCGAACGAATTAATTTAGAATTAATTCGTTAGCGACGTGAATAGTGATTTCGCTAGGCGTAATCATTTAATTACGACGCGACGGAAAATTCGTTAATTTGGAATTAGCGAACCCGAGCCCGAGAGTGATTGCGAGCGCATTCGCATTTCGAATTCGAGCGCGGCACGCGAGTCACATCAAGCTTCAAATCGTTTGTCACATCATGCGTCAAATCAATTGTCACTTTGAGTGATGTGACTTGACAACATGTCACTTTATTAAAGTGATGTGATGTGACTTAAAGTTAAAAGTAGAAATGATGAAAGCTTTAATGCTTTTTATTTTTGACTTTTGAATTAAAGTTATATATATCTTTTATTTAATTTACTTGGTAAAGGAAATAAATATATATATTAAATCTTTTCTCTCTCTCACATGCAAGATACGGTTTCCTCCTCATTTTCCCTCTCTTTTCCTCTCATCTTCTTCACGGCTTCACTGCCGTTTTTCTTCTTGATTTTTCTGGTTTCACCGAAATTTTTGAGAAGCAAATTGAAGAAGACTTAGTGCTAGCACACCATGAGTGATACATAGGTGATAGGGAAGTGTCTTCATGAGCTTGGATTTAATTTTTGAGCTTGAAGCTTTGAGCTTCAATGGAGTCCATGCATGGCCGATTCTTGGAGGAACCAAACCAGTCAAACCGAGCAGCCCACTGCCTGGAGAGCTGTTGCCGTGAGCTTGGAGGAAGGAAAAACGCAACTTGTGTTCATTTCATCAAAACCGTTCAATGTGAGTTATGATTCCGCACCTCATTTGATGTGTTCATATGCGTTTTTTTATGCTTGATTTGTTGATCTTGGGACTTGATTTAACTCCTACAATGGTATCAGAGCTATTATCAAGCATGAAAAAAGTTAGGGTTTATTTTGGGCAAAATCGATTTTGACTTGTTTTGGTTAAATTGATTGTTTAAGCATGCTTGGATGATGTTTAATTGAGATTGTGCATGATCAATTTCATGAAATTGGATGGATTCAATTTTCCCTAAATTTTGGTCAAAACTTTATTTTGGGCAAAATCAATTGAAGCATGATTTGGTTGAATTAGTTGATTAAGTATGCTTGTATGTTGATTAATTGAAGTTGTGCATGATCAATTTCAAGAAAATTGGATTGGATCAATTTTCCCCAATTCTTTAGGTTGAACATGTAACTTGAAATTGGGTAAAATGTGTTTGAGCATGTTTTAATTAAATTGGATGTTTAAGTATGCTTAAAACATGTTTTATTGAGATTGTGTGTGATCAATTTCAAGAAAATTGGATTGGATCAATTTTCCCCAAATTGGAGGCATGGCCGAAAATTGGATAACCCTAATGTCTTGGTAATTTTGTTTTGTTTGATCATTGGATGACTTAAAACAATTGGGTAATGTTGTTTTGAAGTTCAATTGAATTGAATTTTGATTTGGAACAATTTTTCCTTTATAAAGTGGGTTGACCGAATTCAATTGGACATGAAATTCATTGTGATTTTGTTGTTTGATTCATTGGATGAGTTGAATTGATTTGGTAAATTATGATTGTGGACTCAATTGGATTGAAACCGAATCGAATTGAAAAACCCCTAATTGCCGAGACTTGAAAGCATGTAAATTGGGTTTGATTTTAATAAATTGTGTTGGACACTATTTGGTTGTTAAAGTGCATGATTAATTAGGCTAATTGATGTTTTAGAAATGTTAATTGGGTAATTGATTGTGTATTACACTTAGGTTAATTAATTGTGAAATTTGGAATTTTATAAGTTAATTAATTTGGGCTTGATTTTGGAAATTGGGCTTGTTAGGTTGTAATTGGGCTTTTGGGCTTTGTTGTAACAAAGTTGGGTTTAGGCAAAATTGGTTGGATCCAATTAGGCCCAAAACCGAATCCAAAAGGTCCAATTATGACTTAATGGACCTTAATTATTTAATTGGGCCTAATGGGCCAAAATAATTTAAAGGCTTATGGGGTAACTCCCGGATTGGATTTTGGTTGTTCGATTTGACCGAGTTGACCAAAAGTCCACGCCTAATAGAAATTAATTAAAAGCCCATTGGACTTTAATTAAATAAAACATTAGATGTTAATCGGGCTTTGAGACCCGTTGCGATTAAATTTGGAATTTAAGTCGTAAAGGTTCGTTAATAAAGGTGTAATATTTAATTTGGAATTAAATAATGAATTAGAATTAAATACGTATTAAATTGGATTTAATCATGTAATTTAATTTTATTTGAGAAATCGTACTTTGAGTACGTGTTCGCAATACGAGTTTGACTCGAACAAAATCAAATCTTTGTTTGAACATTGGATGATCACTAATAATCAAGATTAATTAATTTGATTGATTGATTGATAACATGCTTGTATGAATACATGGTTGTGATGTTTGAATAATGTATATCGGATGGATATTAGTCGGGTGGGGCGATTTTGGAAATTGTAATAAATTTGATTTATTAAATTGGACCTGCGTGTCCAGCCTTATCTCCTATTTCTTTGTATTCTCTTCTCACCTATTCCCCTCCATGTAAAAGAGGTTTCTTTAGAAGTGTAGTGTAACGGGTAGAAGTAATACAAGTGCTAGCGGGAGAGAGAAAGTGAGAGATTTGATCTAGGATCAATGTAAAATATCCATCCGCATATCATTATTATTTTATTTCATACTCGCTTTATTATGTGTTTAGAATGCATGCTTAAGGGTGTATGATGATAGACCTTAACAAAGATAATTAAATTGGTAGCCAATTTGCACGCGAAAAACCCTCGTTAAATATCATGCGTTTTTCCTTCCATTGAGTGATTCTTACTCAAGATCCGAGATTGGCAGGGGTTGTTGGCCAAAGTCAAGCCCTTGTCCATCAAAGATGTGTTTTAATCACGAGGCTTTGTTCCATATCGGTGTCGTGTCCAAGTTGTGGTTTGTTGGCCAAAGTCAAGACCACTTCTTGTCCATTGACATTGATTACGAAGCTTCCATGTCAATGGGTCCGCGCTTGACTGGGATCACTAGGTTTGTTGTGCCAAAGCCAAGGCCTAGTTGATTCAGAGGAAAAAGGTTAGGGTATACATTCGATGTATAGGCATATATAAGATATATGTTTGGGACTTGGATGTCCACCTACTGGATCTAGGAGTTGGATGAGATCCAATTGATCTCGAGATCTACCTAGTTAATTATCATACAATTTGTTGGCCAAAGTCAAGATTGTGTGATATTTAACGGGATCCTAGCCCACTAGGAAACACGGTTTCCCGAGTACTCGACAGAGGGTTAGAGGTTCGACGAAAAATAGTGGGAGGCAAGAATTGAATTTGCAATACTTCGTTCAATTACTCGCCATACGCGCTCAATTTAAATTATTTCTTCATTGAATTAAATGTTAGTTAGACTAATATTTAAATTGTTGTTTTAATAAACAGTTGGACTGTATTATACTTGATTATATATAATTGGATTATATTAATCAATATATTTTGAATTAATTAATTTCAGTTTACAGTTGATTTTATAATTGGATTATAGTAATCAATGTAATTGAGGTTAATTAATTTGGATTATATTTGATTATATAGTTGGACTATTATAATCATTATAATATATAAAGTACCACTAATCGTTGATTAAATAGTTGGACTATTGTAATCAAGATAAAATTGAAAAGTTGGATATTTAAAATATAATCTGGGATTAAAATATTTTAAATGATTTAATTTTCAAATTGGGAATAAATAATAGGTTACTATATAAAATAACTTATTATACCTTAAGCCCAAAATTAAGCAAGATAAGTAGAGCATAAAATCTTTGGAAGATTTATGTGATGATGACTTTAATGCTTAATTTAATATACTTGTCATAAATCTAATTTTAGATTTAAGAAGTATTAAAATTGCAATTTATAATTCTTGGAGAATTAATTGACTATTTATATAAAGTCAAGTTTGCAATTGGGCATGTAGCACGAGGTGCACATTCCTTTCAATATTCTAAAAACCCAAGGCTTGGCCTAAGGTTTCTGAAATATTGAAAAGGATAATTGACATATCCCAAAGTCACTACCATTTGGATATGGCAGACACGAAGGAATTAAAGAAAGGGCGAGGCTCTAACTTTAAAAATATTTGTCTTAGTTATGTTCACAGCTAGTATTGAAATTAGATTTTAAATACTTAGTGTGGTACATAAAATATATGTATTGATGTTCAGAATCTGCTTTGAGCAGGATACTGACTTCAAGCTGAGATTCCTCTGCGAATCGAAAATGGGACGAAAGTCGCTGTTTGGACCGTAGATACATAAGTTTAGGAACTACCCTTTGGGTATATACTTGAATTAGGAACTGTTATAATGTAACTAGTTTGACTAGAGACATTATCTCTTTATCAGTGTTTAATCCGTTGCGGATAAAACCTTTATATTATAGAACACTAAGTGTTTTATTATATAAAGATGATACTGAGATAAATACATTAGATGTAAATAACAGAATTTATATTTTGAATATAAATAAAATCTCAAACATATAAATTGACAAATAAATAGCTCAAATTGATTTGATCAATAGAGACTTATTTGTGGCATTGTTGTCTAGGACACAATTTAATTAGACTCGTATATCCACACTTTTGAAGAGTGGGTACTAGGACTGATTTGACTATTCAAATAAGGTCTGCGAATCTAGTTTATTAGGTAAAGTACCTAAAATACTATTTACTTGGTAATAGTGTAAGTGCCACCGATCTGTTAGCCCTATTCATGGTGAAGTTAGTGGGCCCATATCTAGCTAGGCTAGATGTGAACATGAATATTTCGTGACCTTAACGGATGTGGCATCACGTTATGGTTATGTGTTTCTTTTGAAGAACACAAATCAGAAACTTTAAAGTTTCGACACGAAGTAAATAAACAGATCGGCTATAGTATTATTCCGCCACGGTAAGACCGTAATGGAAAATACTTAAGCAGTAAGTTTCGTATATACTTGAAAGAATATAGTATTCTTTCAAATGAGGACTCCTCCCGAAACACGTCAAAGTGACGGTGTGTCCGAACGAATTAACCGAATCATGTTAGACATGATAAGGCTAATCACGAGTCGCTCTGAGCTACTGTTTCCTTCAATAGGATATGTACTAACAGTGCAAAACTTATTTAGAATAAGGTTCCATATAAATCTGTTTGACAGATATCATATAGGATATGAACAGGGAAGAAACAGGGTTTCTCATTCCTGATAATTTGGGTATGCCAGGCATAACGTTTGGATGATACCAAACTAAGGACCCAAATTGGATAAGTGCCAATATAGGTTATCCTAAGGGAAACCATAAGTATAGTACTTATAAATCTCACATGAGAACAATGTGATTGTTGCTCACCATGCGGTTTTTCCTGAGAGGAATACCGATATGCAGTGGTCAGTGGGAGGATAGTGATACTCGATGAAAATCGGAGTAATATTGTTCAAGGCACGAAGTCCTTAATGGAACACAAATAGTTCATCTATGATGAATCTGTACCATTAATCTTCCAATGCACAAGACTGAGTAGATCGGATAGAGTCAGAAAACGACCTAGGGTATGGGTTTCTGATCTAACCTCATAAAGATGTCAATCTTATAAAGGTACATCCACCGACTACGTTTTGAGGAAGTGATACGAGGTATCGACTCCCTATTATGGCAAAGTGCCATGAGTCCAAAATGGATTCCATGTTTAACAACTATTTTGGATACTAGTTGTTGTACCACAAGGCATTGTGCCTATGGTACATTAAACGTCTTCAAGGAAGACATACATGGAAGACAACATACCAACGTACAAAGCATGGCTTTTGACGGAAAGGTATCGTTATCAACATTGTGTTAATAACGGTTCAACCTTTTACTTGTTGCCATGGTAAATCCATTTTGAAGATGCTTGTTGATAACTGCATATTTCATTTATGAAATGTGTTAGTTGCAAATCAAAATCGCTTTCCTGAAAAGGAAACCTTTTGGAGGATGCTTACAACATCCTGACGATTTTGTATAACCGACAAACAAGGTTTGCGGGTTATTCGATCCATGTTTGGATTGAAGCAAGCATAAGGTTCTTGGAACTGACATTTTGAAATAATCATAATAGTTTATGATTTGACTCAAAATGAATTGATTCTTGTGTATATAAAAGGGTAGTGGGAGTGCACTGACATGAATGTCATGTAAAATAATGATAATATGTCACTTCTTGACAATGAATTCCCATAAAACAATCGGTGAAAGTTTGGCTTTCATAAGAAATTCTCCGTAGAATTCTGGGGAGTAACAACCTTTATTCAAGGAATAAAGATCTACTGGGCTAGATTTGGAGTTGGTAACACTCTCTGAGAAATTGTACATTTAAATGTACTTATATTGGTGTCTCATACGCTTTGAGCATATGGAGTCACAATCGGGTCAATCCAAGTAATAGTCACTGGATTGAAGATTAAGAACATCTGTTAGTATCTGAGAGAACTAAAGATGTTGTCTTAAACTATGGAGATGGAGAACTTGAAGTGAGTGGGATCACTGCTGCAAGTTTCTAAACCGGTAAATACTACTGCGGTACTATAAAGTTTGAACACTGGGACAGTGAGCTGGAAATCTTCCGAGCAAGATAACTGTTGCCGAATTAACAAAAATGCGGATTATTGCTGCAGCTGAGGCAGCAATAGAAGCCATTTGGATCGATAATAAATCTAATTAGATTAGATATAGTTCTGTTAGCAGCTGAGCTAGGCGTCAGCACAGGCTAAAGAATTAAAGGTCTCATCGACGATCCAGATATATACTTCTATATCATCTGATTCGTTCGGATCATACATCGTGGCGATGTGATGATTGTGTAAATCGCGTCAGACGATAATTAAGCAAATCCGCTGACGAAAACCTTTCCTCAGCAATTTGAGCGAATTGTACATAGTTCGGGTGTTAGACACTCGAGTGACTGGCTATGTGCCAAGTGGGAGATTGTTGGATAATATGACCCATAGCGTCACTATTTGTACAGATCACGGTGTTGTTGTACAAATTAACTATGTGACAAGGAAATTGCACTCTCATCATTTGTGATTAAATCACTATAAATGTATAAATGAAGAGAGGTCCATATGATTAGTTCCTGGATTGAGATGATATGAGACAGTATCAGTCCACGAAGGATTAATCATTAAATATCCCTAGCCGGAGTATTATCGAGACTGGACATCGATAATGCGGAATAGGCTAGTATTGCACTTGTGCGTGTTGTGAGGGCACAACGGCATAGTTCTCATATATATAAGTATTGGATACTTATGCAAGTGCGATAGGAGGTCGTGTTTCACCGGTGGTACGGGAAACAGCTTCGCTCTGGATAGACCCCTCGGAATCCCATTGGTATTATGACTATGTGTCTATGGGAGGCCGAAATCAAGGTAGGTGTGTATAGTCTTAACCTGAGACTTGCATCGCTAATACTTGCGATAATCGGTAGACTTTGGTCTTGGTGGTACAGGGCTTTAACCGGTTCTGTGTACACCATTTCTGGGTTTATCAGAGAGTCGTAGTGTATTGGGTGTGATGTCAAGACGGAAGTATCACTTCAGTCATATTGGAGATGATGTCACGCAGGATACGGTACTAGTGCTCTTAAGTGTTGCGCAACCATCGGGATATTGTGACCAGGTCATAAATCCGATTATAGAGACTATGTTACCAGACATCCGACATGTGCTTCGGACGGGGCAGACACTTATCCAGCCCCAGCCCTAGCACGTGACTATCCGATACTGGGCCAATATACACAATACTACGGTATACTACGCTTGATACAGATCTATATATTCCTGTAAGAATATTTCTGGAGAATTGGGTAGGCATGGCGCTTTGCTAGAAGCAAACCTTGTCTTGTAAATCGGTATAAACGTAGTACGAGGTACTTACGTGTTCGGATTATCCGATGATCGTATTTACTGCCAACATATCCGGAGATCTCATGGATCGGTTCCTGAAGATTCACCGATGACGTATACTCTCACTTTTATTAATCTGGGATTAATTAGAAGAGAGAGATAGAATTAATCTGGGATTAATTCGATGAGGGAGAAAATTAATCTGGGATTAATTACGGAGATATTTTATCTGGGATAAAATATTAATTAAAGAGAGAGAACGATTAATTTGGAATTAATCGATAAAATAATATATTCGATATATTATAAGAAATTGGATTTTGACGCGGAATTAAAATTAGATTTTAATTCGGGCGAACGAATTAATTTAGAATTAATTCGTTAGCGACGTGAATAGTGATTTCGCTAGGCGTAATCATTTATTACGACGCGACGGAAAATTCGTTAATTTGGAATTAGCGAACCCGAGCCCGAGAGTGATTCCGAGCGCATTCGCATTTCGAATTCGAGCGCGGCACGCGAGTCACATCAAGCTTCAAATCGTTTGTCACATCATGCGTCAAATCAATTGTCACTTTGAGTGATGTGACTTGACAAAATGTCACTTTATTAAAGTGATGTGATGTGACTTAAAGTTAAAAGTAGAAATGATGAAGCTTTAATGCTTTTTATTTTTGACTTTTGAATTAATTATATATATCTTTTATTAATTTACTTGGTAAAGGAATAAATATATATATTAAATCTTTTCTCTCTCTCACATGCAAGATACGGTTTCCTCCTCATTTCCCTCTCTTTTCCTCTCATCTTCTTCACGGCTTCACTGCCGTTTTTCTTCTTGATTTTTCTGGTTTCACCGAAATTTTTGAGAAGCAAATTGAAGAAGACTTAGTGCTAACACACCATGAGTGATACATAGGTGATAGGGAAGTGTCTTCATGAGCTTGGATTTAATTTTTGAGCTTGAAGCTTTGAGCTTCAATGGAGTCCATGCATGGCCGATTCTTGGAGGAACCAAACCAGTCCAAACCGAGCAGCCCACTGCCTTGGAGAGCTGTTGCCGTGAGCTTGGAGGAAGCAAAAACGCAACTTGTGTTCATTTCATCAAAACCGTTCAATGTGAGTTATGATTCCGCACCTCATTTGATGTGTTCATATGCGTTTTTTATGCTTGATTTGTTGATCTTGGGACTTGATTTAACTCCTACAATAACTTCTCAGTTCCCAGGACTATCCTGAGGTTCTATTCCCAATCTGAAAATTAAAGCCCTTTAAAGACATTTTCACCCAGGATTATGTTCTCAACAATAATCTTTCAGTTATCTTGATTTCAATAGTCCAACTATCCAATCAACGATTTCAGATACAATTGAATATAATGATTACTATAGTCTAACTATATAATCAACTATAATTTGATTGGTTAAATTCAAATATATTGATTACTATAATCCAATTATATGATCAACTATAAATGAAGTAGTTTAAATACAATCCAACTGTTTAATTAAAACAACAATTAAATATTAGTCCAACTAATATATTTATTAATAAATAATGACGAAAAATGAAAAGAGCGCGTATTGGCAAGTATCTAAACGAAATTGCAAATTTAATACTTGCCTCCCACTATTTTTCGACGAGCCTCTAACCCTCTGTTGAGTACACGGGAAACCTAGTTTCCTAGTGGGCTAGGATCCCGTTAAATAGCACACAATCTTGACTTTGGCCAACAAATTGTATGAAACTTAACTAGGTAGATCTCTAAGACCAATTGGATCTCATCCAATTCCTAGATCCAGTAGGTGGACATCAAAGTCCGAAACATATATCCAATATATGCCAATATATCCAATATATTCCCTAACCTTTTTCCTCTAAATCAACTAAGTCTTGGCTTTGGCACAACAAGCTTAATGATTCAAGTTAAGCGGGACCCATTGACCTTGGAAAGCTTTGTAATCGATGTCGATGGACAAAAAGTGATCTTGACTTTGGCCAACAAATCACAACTTGGACAAGACATGCGATATGGAACAAAGCCTTCATGATTCAAACACATCCGCAATGGACAAAGGTCTTGACTTTGGCCAACAAACCAGTGCCAATCTTGGATCTTGACAATGAATCATTCAATGGAAGGAAAACGCTTAATATTTGTTGAGGGTTTTTCGCGTAATTGGCAACCAATTAATTATCTTTGATTATGTCTCATCATTCACCCTTAAACATGCATTCTAAAAGCATAATAAGGCGTGATAAATAAATTAATAATGATATGCAGATGGATATTTAAAACAATTTGTTCCTAGAACAAATCTCTCCATATTCTCTCTCCCACTAGCACTATTCATACTTCTACCCAATTACATAACACTTCTAAAGAAACCTCATTTACATTGAGGGGAATATGTGAGAAGAGAAATACAAAGAATTAAGAGGTAATAGGCTGGACACGCAGGTCCAATTTAATAAATTCTAAATTTATTACAACAATTTCCAAAATTGCCCCCACCCATCTAATATCCATCCGATATACATTATTCATACATCACATCCATGTATTCACACAAAGCATGTTATCAATCAATCTAATCCAATTAATTAATATTTGATTAATGACCATCCAATGTTCAAACAACGATTTGATTTGCGCGAGTCCAACTCGTTTAAGAATAAGTACTCAAAGTACGAATTCTTGAATTATATCAAACTACAATATTAAATCCAATTTAATTTGTATTCAATACTAATTCTTTATTTAATTTCAAATTAAATAATTACACTTTATTAATGAGCCTTTGCGACTTAGATTCTAAATCTAATCTTAACGGGTCTCAAAGCCCAATTAACATCCAATGTCAATTTAATTAAAGTCCAATGAGCTTTCAATTAATTTATTAAGGCATGGACTTTGGCAACCAAAGCCCAATAAGGAATCACCCTTCGCCACAAAATTAATTTTTGCCCATTAGGCCCAATTAAATTTTAAAGGCCCAATTATCATATTTGGACTTTATGGAAATGGTTTTAGGCCCAATTAGATCCAACCAATTAACCTAAACCAAACTTGGCCCAACCAAGCCCAAATACAACATTAATAGCCCAATTCCAAATTAAGCCCAATTAATTAAATTCTAAATTCCAAATTTCACAATTTAATTAACTAAAGTGTATTAGCCATAATTAATTAGTTAAATCAATATTTCCAAAACACCAATTACATTAATTAATCATGCTTTATATTATCAATTCATGACCAACATAATTGAAGCAAAATCAATCCCAACATGCTCTTATATGCTCACGGCAATCATGGTAATTTTTCATTAATTTTGATTTCAATCAATTTAAATCACAAATCAATTTAACCATGTATTTTAAACACATCCAATGGTCTAAAAAATAAAAATCACCATGAGCTAGGGTACTCATCACATTCGGCCAAGCAAATGCATTTGGGGAAAATTAATCCAATTAATTTACTTCAAATTGATTATACATAACTGTAAGTTATCAATATATAAGCATATTCAAACAAACAATTTGATCAAAACATGCTCAAATCAAAAATACCCAAATCAAGATTAAGAACCCTAAATTCAATTTCATGCTTAATTATGGCTCTGATACCATTGTTGGTTATTCTAGGTCAAACCAAGATCAAATTAAGCATATGAAATGTGTGAAACAACAAAGTAAAGTAGCGGAAAATACTCACTTTGATCGAATGTTGGATGTGTGTAGAACAAAAACTTTGCTTCCTTGAAGTTTCGGCCAAGCTCCTTTCTTTGAATTGAAATCCAAGCTCCAAGCTTTGTTGTTGATTCCAAGCTCAAGGATTGGTCTCCCTATCACCTTGTATGATTCCTTGTGAGTGTTAGCTCTAAGAAAAATTGCAACAATTCTTTCTTGGTTTGTGAAGAATTCGGCCAAGCCAAATCCAAGGGAGAGAGATCGCCAAGTTTCGGCCAAGGGAGAGAGATGAGAAGAAATTTTGTGACTTGTGTATTTGTTTCTAAAACAATTAATCCTTATACCAAAAAGTCTCTCAAACTTTTGTATATCCTTTTCCAAAAAGGCTAAAACAATTTGGAGGGAAAAATTGCATTAATTGTTCCCAATAATTCCCATCACCAAAAAGTGACTTGTATCAGATCACTCAAAGTTGATGTGACTTCCATCGCAAAAGGTGACTTCCGATGTGACTTGTTGCCCCACTTTAATTCAAAATGCGAGTGGTCCCGCAAACACATTCCGGGCTCGGGTTCGTTAATTCCGAATTAACGAATTTCCCGTTGCGACGTAATTAAATCAAATTTAATTAAATAATTATGCATAGTAAAATTACTATTCATGTCGCTCGCGAATTAATTCTAAATTAATTCTTTCGCCCGAATTAAAATCCAATTTTAATTCTGCTATGAAATCTAATTTCATATAATATATCTAATATATTATTTTATCGATTAATTCCAAATTAATTGTTCTCTCTCTTCAAATAGTATTTTATCCCAGATAAAATCTCTCCGTAATTAATCCTAGATTAATTTTCTCTCTTAGCTAATTAATCCCGGATTAATTATGTTCGAATCATACGTCATCGGTGAATCTTCGGGAAGTGACCCATGAGATCCCTGGATATGTTGGCAGTAAATCCGATCGTCGGACTATCCTAACATGTACGTACCTAGTACTACGTTTTTACTGATTTACGAGACATGGTTGGTTTCTAACAACGCACCGTGCCTACCCAATTCTCTAGAAATATACTTAAAGGAATATATAATCTATGTCAGGCGTAGTATACGTAGTATTGTGTATTACGATCCAATATCGGATGTCACATGCAAGGCCTGGGGCTGGAATTGTGTCTGCCCCGTACGAAGCATATATCGGATCTCTAGTAACTAGTCTCTATAATCAGATAATCATGACCTAGTCATATTATCTCGATGACTGCAGTACTAAAGAGTACTAGTTCCGTATCCTACGTGATCATCATCTCCATATGACTGGAGTGATACTTTCATCTTGACATCACACCCAATACACTACGATTCTCAATATACCCAGAAAAGGCGTACACTGAACCTGTTAAAGTCCCGGACGACCAAAACCAAAGTATATTGATTGTCGCAAGTATTAACGATGCAAGTCTCAGGTTAAGACCAAATACACCTACCCTAATTCGGACTCCCATAGACACATAGTCATACTACCAATGGAATTCCGAGGGGTCTATCCAGAGCGAAAGTGTTTCCATACCATCGGTAAACACAACCTTCTATTACACTTGCATGAGTATCCAATACCCAAATATATGAGAACTATGTCGTTATGCTCCCACAACGCGCACAAGTGCAATACTAGTCTATTCCGCATTATCGATTTCCAATCTCGATAATACTACGACTAGGGATATTTTAATGATTAAACCTTTGTGGATTAATATTGTCTCATATCTTATTAATATGGAACTAATCATATGGACTCTTATCATTTATATATCCCGGTAATCCAATTATAAATTATAAAAGAACAATTTCCTTTGTCACATAGTTAATTTGTACAACAACACCATGTTCTGTATAAATAGTGATGCTATGGGTCATAATTTTCCAACAACATCTACCCTGATGCGGATTCCCATAGACACATAGTCATACTACCAATGGGATTTCGAGGGGTCTATCCAGAGCGAAGCTGTTCCCGGTCCAACGGCTAATAGAACCTCATATCACACTTGCATAAGTATCCTATACTTAAATATATGAGAACTATGATGTTAAGCTTTCATAACGCGCACAAGTGTAATACTAGTCTATTCCACATTATCGATGTCCAGTCTCAATAATACTAAGACTAGAGATATTTAATGATTAAACCGTTCGTGGATTAATACTGTCTCATATCTTATTAATCTGGAACTAATCATAAGGACTTTTATCATTTATATATATTCAAGTAATCCAATTACAAAATTATAAAATGTAAATTTCCTTTGTCATATAGTTAATTTGTACAAAAACCATAATGTCTTTTACAAATAGTGATGCTATGGGTCATAATTGTCCAATAATCTCCCACTTGGCTCATAGCAAATCACTCAAGTATCTAACACCTGAACTATGTACGTGTCGCTCAAACTTTTGCTGAGAAATAGCTTTCGTTAGTGGATATGCAATGTTGTCATCTGAAGCGATCTTTTCGATCTTCACATCGCCACGATGTATGATCTCACGAATCAGATGGAAACGTCGAAGTACATGCTTGGATCGTTGATAAGACCGTGGTTCCTTATCTTGCACTATAGCCCCGTTATTGTCACAATACAAAGGAACGGGCTCAGATGCTAACGGAACTACCCCTAATCCAATTAGGAATTTACGGATCCAAACTGCTTCTTTTGCTGCCTCAGCTGCAGCGATATATTCCACTTCTGTTGTTGAATCAACAATAGTCTCTTGGTTGGAAGATTTCCAGCTCACTGCTCCGTTGTTCAAACAAAATATATACCCAGATTGCGACTTAGAGTCGTCTTTATCAGTTTGGAAACTTGCATCGGTGAACCCAGTCACCTCAAGTTCTCCATCTTCATAGACTAAGAAAACATTATTAGTTCGTCTAAGATATTTAAGGATGTTCTTAACAGCAATCCAGTGACCATCACCTGGATCGGCCTGATAACGACTGCACATGCTCAAAGCATATGAGACATCAGGTCATGTACATATCATGGCATACATGATCGATCCGATTACAGAAGCGAATGAGATCCGACTCATATTATCTCTCTCATCTTGAATTTTAGGACACACGTCCTTAGATAGAGAGACACCATGTGACACTGGAAGCAGTTCTCTCTTAGACTAATCCATGTTGAATCTCTTCAACACTTTGTCAATATACGAGCTTTGGGAGAATCCAAGCAGCTTTCTGGATCCATCCCGGTAGATCATTATTCCAAGAATAAAGGCTGCTTCTCCCAGATCTTTCATGGAGAATTTTAATGAAAGCCAAGCTTTCACTGATTGTAACATGGGAATGTCATTGCCAATAAGCAATACATCATTAACGTAAAGGACAATGAATGTCAGTGCGCTCCCACTAACCTTCTTATATACACAGGAATCATCTTCGTTTTGAATAAAATCATATTCTTTTATGATCTCATTAAAAAATATTGATTCCAAGAACGCGATGCTTGCTTCAATGCATATATGGATCGATTTAACTTGCAAACCTTGTTTGCATGTTTTGGTATGACAAATCCGTCAGGCTGTTGCATATAAACATCCTTCAAAAGGTTTCCTTTAAGGAAAACAATTTTGACGTCCATCTACCATATTTCTTAATCGAAATATGGAGCAATAGCAAGCATTATCCGAATGGATTTAATCATGGCAACAGGTGAAAAAGTTTCATCGTAATCGACACCATGTCGTTGACGATAACCTTTCGCTACAAGCCTAGCTTTGTATGTTTGTATGTTGCAATCCATGTCTGTCTTCTTCTTGAAGACCCATTTACAACCAATCGGCTTAACGTATTCTGGTGCATCAACCAGTGCCCAGACTTGGTTGGCATACATGGAATCCATTTCGGACTTCATGGCATCTTGTCATAAAGTAGAGTCGATACCTTGTATCGTTTCCTCAAACGTAGCCGGCTCATTATCCTCAATAAGATTAATATATACATGAGGTGAGATCAGAAACCCATACCTCTCAGGTTATTTTCTGACTCTCTCCGACCTACATGGTTATTATGTATTAGAAGATTATGGTACAGTCTCATCCCTGATGAACTGTTCATGTTCCGTGAGGGAATCGGTTCCAGGAACAGTATCACTATGATTTTCATCGAGTTCTACTTTCCTCCCACTTACCACTGCATTTAAGAATTCATTCTCAAGGAAAACCGCATGGAGAGCAATAAATACCTTGTTCTCTTATGGGTTGTAGAAGTATATTCCTTTGGTTTCCCTAGGATAACCTACAAATAGGCACTTACTCGATTTGGGTTCTAGTTTGGTACCATATAAACATTTAACGTATGCCAAACATCCCCAAATCTTTAGGAATGAGAAACCCGGTTTCCTTATTGTCCATATTTCATATGGAGTTTGTCCAACAGACTTTGACAGAACCTTATTCAAAATAAGTATTGCAATGTTCAATGCGTATCCCAATAAGGAAATTGGTAGCTCAATGCGACTCATCATAGACCTTACCATGTCTAACAAAGTTTGGTTTCTCTGTTGGGACACACCGTTTAATTGAGGTGTTCTGGGAGGAGTCCACTGTGAAAGAATTCCATATTCTTTCAAGTAATCAAGAAACTCATTACTCAAGTATTCTCCACCATGGTCCGACCGTAATGTTTTAATACTTTTACCGGTCTGTTTTTCTACTTCGTGTCGAAACTCTTCGAATTTCTCTAAAGTTCCCGACTTGTGTCTCATAAGATACACATAGCCATAACGCGATGCATCATCTGTAAAGTTTACGAAGTATTCATATCCACCTCTAGCCTGGCTAGATATAGGCCCACATACGTCACTATGAACGATGGCTAACAGTTCGGTGGCACGAACACCTTTACCGCTAAAAGGTGTTTTAGGTATTTTTGCTTATAATCAGGATTCGCAGACATCATATGAATGAGGATCAAATCCGTCCAAGTATCCACTCTTCGAAAGCGTGGATATGCGAGTCTTGTTAATGTATCCTAGACGAAAATGCCACATATAAGTTTCATTTGTTTTACTCATTTTAAGCCTTCTGTTTGTCATATTATATGTTTGAAATTAATTTCTATTCAAAATATAAAGACCATTATTTGAATCAATAGTACATATCTCAAAATCATCTTTATAAACAAAACACCCAGTGTTTCGGAATACAAAAGTGTACCCGCATTGGGTCAAATAAGATACAGAGATAATGTTTCTAGTCAAAGTAAGTACATAATAAACGTCTGATAATGAAAGTACATGCCCCGAAGGCAGTTCTAAAATATAAGTCCCTACAGCTAAAACAGCGACTCTGGTCCCGTTTCCAAATCGTAGGTCAATCTTACCTGAAGCCAGTCTCCTATTAATCTGCAGATCATGCATATCAGTATATATATGAGTACCACATCCAGAATCAAAAATCCAATTTTTAAAACTAGAAGTAGAAATTTTTATTTCAATAACAAACATACCTGAAGTCAGAGCCTTGCCCGCTTTCACTTCCTTCATGTGCGCCTTGTACTCACGGCAGTCACGCTTCCAGTGACCCTGTTTACCACACTGCAGACAGACATCTTGGGATTTGTCTTTTGCCTTCCCAAAAGACTTTGATGATTTAGCCTTGCCCTTTCTTTTCTTCTTCTGCACACCTCCAGAAGCCTTCGGCCAAGCCTTGGCCTTCTGAGATGTCGAAGCGAAATGCATCTCACGTTTCTTGCCCTTCAGAAGCTCTGGCTCTGCCTCTTTCAGCATTGCCATCAACTCTCCAAGAGTCTTATCTTGGTTCATCATATTATAGTTCATGATGAACCCGCCCCAACAGCCAGACGAAGACTGTAAGATCAAATCTATGGAAGTCTCAACCTCAAAGGCTATGCCCAGCTGACCTAGTTGTTCGATGTCAGCAATCATCTGTGACATATAGTGCTCGACAGATGTACCCTCTGACATGCGAGAGCGAAAGAGCTTCTTCTGCAATTCATACTTCTGAGATCTAAGGTTAGATCTATGAAGGTCTTTCAATTTCAAAATTATGTTGTATGGATCCAATCCCTTGTTTTGACGATGAAATTGAGGGGTCATTGCGGCAAGCATGACGGACTGAGTAGTTGAGTTTTCATCACTGTGAGTCTTCCAAAGCTCATAATCAACAATCTGCTCATGTCCAGGCTCATGCCCGAGAGGTCTGTCTAATACATAGAGCAACATCTCGGCTCCCAAGACATTCCTGAGATTCATATCCCAATCTGAAAAATTAGAACCATTAAAGACATTATCACCATGATGATGTCCCTAATGTTAATCTTTCCAGTCATCTTGATTGCAATAGTCTAACTATTCAATCACTGATATCGGGTACAGTCAAATGTAATGATTACTATAGTCCAACTATAAAATCAACTAAAAATGATATTATAAGGATACAGTCCAACTGTTCAATAAAAACAATAAAGTATTAGTCCAACTAATAAATATATAACGACGAAAATAATTTAAAAGCTCGTATTTGGCAAGTATTAAACGAAATTACAAATCTAATACTGGCCTCTTACTATTTTTCGGCGAGACTCTAACCCTCTGTTGAGTACTGGGAAAACCCAGTTTCCTAGTGGGCTAGGATCCCGTTAAATAACACACAACCTTGACTTTGGCCAACAAGCTGTATGAAACTTAACTAGGTAGATCTCAAAGATCAATTAGATCCCATCCAATTCCTATATCCAGTAAGTGGACCTCCAAGTCCAAATATATATCCAATATATATTTCCTAACCTTTTCCTCTGAATCAACTAAGCCTTGGCTTTGGCTCAAAAAGCTTAATGATTCTAGTTAAGCGCGACCCATTGACAGTGGGAAAGCTTCGTAATCCATATCGATGTACAAAAGTGACCTTGACTTTGTCCAACAAGTCACAGCTGCCCAAGACATGCGATATATAACAAAGCCTTCGTGGTTCAAACACATCCGCGATGGACAATGATCTTGACTTTGGCCAACAAATCAAAGCCAATCTTGGATTTTCAGAGAGAACCACTCAATGGAAGGAAAAATGCTTAATGTTTGAGTGAGGGTTTTTTGCGTAAATTGGCAACCAATTTATTATCTTTGATTAGATCTCATCATACACCCTTAAGCATGCATTCTAAAAGCATATTAAGGCGCGAATAAATTAATAATGATATGCGGATGGATATATAACAAATTATTCCTAGAATAAATCTCTCTATTTCCTCTCTCACGCTAGCACTATTCATACTTCTACCCAATTACATAATACATTAAAGAAACCTATTTACATTTAGGGGAATTGGTGAGAAGAGAAATACAAAGAGTAAAGAGATAATAGGCTGGACACGCATGTCCAATTTAATAAATTCTAAATTTATTACAACAATTTCCAAAATTGCCCTCACCCGTCTAATATCCATCAGATATACATTATTCATACAAATACATCCAAGTATTAACACAAAACATGTTATTCAATCAATCTAATCCAATTAGTTAATCTTTGAATTAATGACCATCCAATGTTCAAACAACGATTTGATTTGCGCGAGTCCAACTCGTTTAAGAATAAATACTCAAAGTACGTATTCATGAATTATATCGAACTACAATCTTAAATCCAATTTAATTTGTATCCAATATTAATTCGTATTTAATTCCCAATTAAATAATTACATTTATTTTAGTGCCTTTTAGACTTAGATTCTAAATCTAATCTAAATGAGTCTCAAAAGCCCAATTAGTATCCAATACTATTTAATTAAAGTCCAATGTGTTTTAATTAATTCTTAAGGCATGGGCTTTGGCCATTATGGATACAATCCAAGATGCCAAGGCCCAATAAGGAATCACCCTTTTGTCAAAAATCAATTTAGGCCCATTAAGCCCAATTAAATTTTAAAAGGCCCAAAATTCATATTTGGACTTTATGGAAATGGTTTTAGGCCCAATTTGGATCCAATCCAATTGTCCAAAATCATGTTGGCCCAACTAAGCCCATTAAGCCCAAATACAACAAATTAGCCCAATCCAATTTAAAGACTAATTTATTCTAACATAATATTCCAAATATAACATTATTTTCTATTAAAGTTTAATTAACACAATTAATTTATTAATCTATTATTTCAAAAATATTAATTAATCAAATTAATCATGCTTAATTATCCAACTCATGTCCAACACAAATTGAAGCAAAATCAATCTATTACATGCTTCACACTCCACGACAACAGGGCACAAAATAATACTCAATTTAATTTCAATCTAATTAAATCAACATACAAGATTTATTTCATGCTTTAAACTCATCCAATAGTCTAATATAAAAGAATTACCAAGAGTGTATAAGGGTTCATTTTCGGCCAAGCTCAAGAATTTGGGGAAAAATTAATCTAATCAATTTTCTCAATTCTTATGATGCACAAATCCAATTAATCATCATCAAAGCACAACCAAGCAACCAATTTTGAAAAAATCATACTCCAAGCACAAAATCCCCAAATAAAGTATATTAACCCTAAAAATAAATCATGCTTAGATATGTCTCTGATACCATTGTTAGTGTCCTAGACATGCCAATGATCTCTAAGAATGATTTGTGTGTGAATAATAAAGAAGTTTGCTGAAAAAAGTTACAATGATCGGATGTTCGATTTCAAAAATCTTTGATGTTTGTTGAGAGCTCCAAGCTTTATTTGAGTGAATCCAACCCAAGGGTGAGTTTCCCTATCACCTCACAAGACTTCTTAAGAGCTAGCTCACTTGATTTTTGAAGCAAAATCAATGGAGGAAGAACCCTAGGTTCACGGCAAAAGCAAGGAGATAAGAGAGAGTTTTTGATATTTTGTTTCTAAAACAATTACCAAAAAATGCCTTGAAAAAAGTGGTAAATCTTTTTTAAAAAGAAAAAGCAAATTCAAAGTGTGTTAGAGAGAAAATGGCATTAAATGCACTCAACCACTTCCATCACTCATGTAGACTTTTGATGTAAGTTGGTGGGCCCCAACTCTTAAATTCAAAATTCAAGTGGCTTGCTCAACACACTTCGGGCTCGGGTTCGTTTAATCCGATTAAACGAATTTTTTATCGCGATGTAATTAAATCCAATTTAATTAAATAATAATGACTAGCAAAATTATTATGAAAGTTGCTTGCGAATTAATTCCAAATTAATTCGTTCGCCTGAATTAAAATCCAATTTTAATTTCACTTTTAAATCGGATTTCAATTAATATATCTAATATATTATTTAATCAATTAATTCCAAATTAATCACGTTCTCTCTTCTATTAGAATTTTATCCCAGATAAATTTTTGCCGCAATTAATCCCAGATTAATTTTTTCTCTCTTATAATTAATCATAGATTAATTCTGTTCGAGTCAAATGTCATCGGTGAATCTTTGGGAAGCGACCCAAGAGATCCTGGATATGTTGGCAGTAAATCCGGTTGTTGGACTATCCGACACGTTCGTACCGCGTACCACGTTCTTGTTGGACAATTATGACCCATAGCATCACTATTTGTACAGATCATGGTGTTGTTGTACAAATTAACTATGTGACAAAGGAAATTGCTCTTTTATCATTTGTAATTAGATTACCAAGATATATAAATGATAAAAGGTCCATATGATTAGTTCCGGATTGAGATGATATGAGACAGTATCAATCCATAAAGGTTTAATCATTAAATATCCCTGGTCAGAGTATTATCGAGATTGGACATCGATAATGCGTAAGAGAATAATATTACACGTGTGCGCGTTGTGGGAGCATAACGACATAGTTTTCATATATTTGGGTATAAAATACTCATGCAAGTGTAATATGAGGTTGTGTTTGCCGATGGTAGGGAAATAACTTCGCTCTGGATAGACCCCTCGGAATTCCATTGGTAGTATGACTATGTGTCTATGGAAGTCCGCATCAGGGTAGGTGTATTTGGTCTTAACCTGAGAATTGCACCGCTAATACTTACGACAATCAATATACTTTGGTTTTGGTCGTCCAGGGCTTTAACAGGTTCTGTGTACGCCTCATCTGGGTATATTGAGAATCGTAGTGTATTGGGTGTGATGTCAAGACGGAAGTATCACTCCAGTCATAATGGAGATGATGATCACGTAGGATACGGAACTGGTGCTCTTATGTACTGCAGTCATCGGGATAATATGACTAGGTCATGATTATCCGATTATAGAGACTAGTTACCAGAGATTCGATATATGATTCATACATGGCAGACACAATTCCAGCCACAGGCCTTGCATGTGACATCCGATGCTGGATCGTAATACGCAATACTACGTATACTACTCCTGATATAGATCACATATTCCTTTAAGAATATTTCTGGAGAATTGGGTAGGCACGGTGCTTTGCTAGAAGCCAACCATGTCTTGTAAATCGGTAAAACGTAGTACTAGGTACTTACGTGTTCGGATAGTCCGACGACCGAATTTACTGCCAACATATTTGGGGATCTCATGGGTCGCTTCCCGAAGATTCACCGATGACGTATGACTCACACTTAATTAATCTGAGATTAATTATAAGAGAGAGAAAATTAATCTGGGATAAATTACGGAGATATTTTATCTGGGATAAAATATTATTTAAAGATAGAGAGAACGATTAATTTGGAATTAATCGATAAAATAATATATCGATATATTATACGAAATTGGATTTTGACGCGGAATTAAAATTAGATTTTAATTCGGGCGAACGAGTTAATTTGGAATTAATTCGCAAGCGACGTGAATAGTAATTTTGCTAGGCATAATTATTTAATTAAATTGATTTAATTACGTCGCAACGGAAAATTCGTTAATTTGAAATTAGCGAACCCGAGCCCGGGAGTTTTTGCGGTCCCACTTGTATTTCGAATTCAAGTGCGACCCACAAGTCACATCTAGCGTCAAATCACAAGTCAATCAAGTGATGGAAGTCACATCACTTTGAGTGAAGTGATGCTTGTCATTATTGATTGATGTGAATAGTGATGGTGGTGGTTGGATGGCATTAAATGCCATTTTGATTCCAAATCTTGTTTGACTTTTGGAAAGGCTTTTACAAGTTTTTGGATAAGAATTTTGGGATTAGATTTTAGAAACCTAATTACACAAAACCAACACAACACACATTCTCTTCCTCTCTCCCTTCAATTCGGACAAGGGCCAAAATGCTTCTCTCCCAATTTTCTTGGCAAGGTCGAGAATAATAAGAAGAAAGATGGAAGACTTGTGGAAAATTTTCCAATGCTAGCACATGAAGAGTCATCCAAAGGTGATAGGGAAACAAACCCTTGAGCTTGGAATCACCATTTGAAAAGCTTGGAGCTTGGAGCACACATAGAGGCAAAGCCGAGAGTTCAAGGAGCTTGAAAGAAGTTTTGTGTTCGACGCATCGCAAAGCCGATCAATGTAAGTATGATTTACCATACCTCTTTGAGTATTCACACATGTTTCTTGCTTGAAATCGATCTTGGGACTAATCTAGAAACCCAACAATGGTATCTTGAGCCATTTTGAGCATGGAATTGAAATTAGGTTAAAAATTGTGTAAAATTGATTTGAGCATGTTTGAGTGAAATTGATTGTTTAAATATGCTTGAATGATGATAACATGGTGTTATGCATTATCAATTTGATGAAAATTGGATTGGATCAAATTTTCCCTAATCACTTGGCTTGGCCGAATATGGTGTGTGCCCTAATGTCATGGTATTTTTTGATTTTGATCATTGGATGAGTTGAAATCATTTGGGAAATGTTGATTTGAGATTTAATTGGATTGGATTTTGAATTGGATAAAAAATTCCCCAATTGTCGTGAATGATGTAGCATGGAAAATGATTGATTTTTGATTCAATTGTGCTGGACATAAGTTGATGATGATAGCATAATTAATTATGTAAATTGATGTTTTGGAAATATTAATTTGGTTAATTAATATGGCATACACTTTAGGTTAATTAAATTATGAAATTTGGAATTTTGGTAATTTAATTAATTGGGCCAAATTTGGAATTGGGCTTGTAAAGTTGTAATTGGGCTTAATGGGCTTGGTTGGGCCAAGTTTGGTTTAGGCTAATTGGTTGGATCCAATTGGGCCCAAAATCATATCCATAAAGTCCAAATATAACTTAATGGACCTTTAATATTAATTCGGCCTAATGGGCCTAAATTGGTTTCTTGGCAAATAAGGGTGATTCCTTAAATGGGCTTTGGTATTTGGGTTTGACCCATATTTACCAAAAGTCCATGCCTTATGAAATTAATTAAAAGCCCATTGGACTTTAATTAAATTAACATTGGATGTTAATTGGGCTTTGAGACCCGTAACGATTAGATTTAGAATCTAAGTCGTAAAGGCATATTAAAAAGTGTAATTATTTAATTTAGAATTAAATATAGAATTAGTATTAAATACAAATTAAATTGGATTTAATATTGTAGTTTAATATAATTCAAGAATTCGTACTTTGAGTACTTATTCGCAAAACGAGTTTGACTCGCGCAAAATCAAATCGTTGTTTGAACATTGGATGGTCATTAATTTTCAGATTAATTAATTGGATTGGATTGATTGATAACATGCTTTGTGTGAATACATTGATGTGATGTATGAATAATGCATATCAGATGGATATTAGATGGGTGAGGGAAATTTTGAAAATTGTTGTAATAAATTTAGAATTTATTAAATTGGACCTGCGTGTCCAGCCTATTACCTCTTGACTCTTTGTATTCTCTTATCACATATTCCCCTCAATGTAAATGAGGTTTCTTTAGAAGTGTTACGTAATCGGGTAAAAGTAAAACTTGTGCTAGCGGGAGAGAGGAAATGGAGAGATTTGTTCTAGGAACAATGTGTTTAAGTATCCATCTGTATATTATTATTATATTTATTTATACGCGCCTTATTATGTGTTTAGAATGCATGTTTAAGGGTGTATGATGATGAGACCTAACAAAGATAATTATTTGGTTGTCAATTGCGCAAAAAAACCTCAAAACATATTAAGCGTTTTTTCCTTCCATTGAGTGATTCTTACTCAAGATCCAAGACTGGCACTGGTTTGTTGGCCAAAGTCAAGACCTTTTTCCGTCGCGGATGTGTTTGAATCATGAAGGCTTTGTTCCATATCGAGGTCTTGTCCAAGTTGTGATTTGTTAGCCAAATTCAAGATCAATTCTTGTCCATCGACTTCGATTACGAAGCTTTCCATAATCAATGGGTTCCGCTTAACTGAGATCATTAAGTTTGTTGTGCCAAAACCAAGGCTTAATTGATTCAGAGGAAAAATGTTAGGGAATATATTAGATATATTGGCATATGTAAGTTATATGTTTCGGACTTGGATGTCCACCTACTGGATCTAGGATTGGATGGGATCCAATTGATCTTAGAGATCTACCTAGTTAATTATCATACAATTTGTTGGCCAAAGTCAAGATTGTGTGTTATTTAAAGGGATCCTAGCCTACTAGGAAACAAGGTTTCCTGAGTACTCCACAGAGGGTTAGAGGCTCGCCGAAAAGTAGTGGGAGGCAAGTATTAAATTTGCAATATTCGTTTAGTTACTTGCCATACGCGCTCATTTCAATTTTTCGTCAATACGTAATTATTTATTAGTTGGACTAATATTTAATTGTTGTTTTAAATTAAACAGTTGGACTGTATTCAAACTACTTCAATAATAGTTGATTTTATAATTGGATTATAGTAATCAATAAAATTGAATTTAACCAATCAAATTATAATTGATTATATAGTTAGACTATAGTAATCATTATAATCAATATTACCTAAAATCGTTGATTCGATAGTTGGACTATTGGAATCAAGATAAATGAAAGATTAGTGTTTAAAACATAATCCTGGGTGAAAATGTCTTTAAACGACTTTAATTTTCAGATTGGTTATAAAATCTCAGGATAGTCCTGGGTGACCGAGAAGTTACTTTATTTGATAGAGTGACGTCTCGAGCCTAAGCCAGGAGTTGAGCAAATAGTAGAACATGATATTTGGAATATTCATGTGATGATAACTTTAGTGCTTGATCCATTATGCTTGCCAAATAGACTCCTTAATTTCTTAATCAGAACTAAGGATTAGATCCTTATAGTATGATATTGAAATTGAAGGATCTTCAAAGATCTATCCTTTGATCTTAGAAGTACTAAAAATTGCAATAGAAAACTCTTGGAGAGTTAATGGCTATACTCAAGGAGACAAAGCCAGAGTTTTCAATAGGCAAGAAGCGCAAGGCGCATCTTACTTCGACATCCCAGTAGGCCAAGGCTTGGCCAAAGGCTTCTGGGGTGTAGAAAAGGGGCAAAGGCAAAATCACAATAATCTTATGGGAAGACATAGGACATATCCTAAAATATCAGCCTAAATTGTGGCAAACGGGGTCACTGGAAGCATGACTGCCGTATGGACAAGGCAGACATGAAGGAATTGAAGACGGGCAAGGCTCCGGCTTCAAATATGTTTGTCATAAACATGTTCGCTACTAGTATTAAAATTGGATTTTAGATACTGAGTGTGGTACATAAATATGTGCTGATGTGCAGAATCTGCTGAGAGTAGGATACTGACTTCAGATGAGATCTATCTATGAATCGAAAACGGGACGACAGTCACTGTTTTAACCGTAGAAACCTAAGTTTAGGAACTACCCTTCGGGTATGTACTTGAATTAGGAAACTGTTAAAATGTAACTAGTTTGACTAGAAACATTATCTCTATATCAGAGTATAATCCGTTGCAGATATACCTTTATATTCTAGAACACTAAAGTGTTTCATTTTATAAAGATGATATTGAGATAAACACATTAGATGTGAATAACAGTATTTATATTTTGAATATAAATAAATCTCAAACGTATGATATGACAAACAAATAGCTCAAACTGATTTGATCAGATAAGACTTATTTGTGGCATTGTTGTCTGGGACACAATTAACAAGACTCGTATTTCCACACTTTCGATGAGTGGATACTAGGACGGATTTGATTCTATTCAAATAATGTCTACGAATCTAGTTTATTAGGCAAAGTGCCTAAAGTGCCTTTTACTTGGTAAAAGTGTAAGTGCCGCCAATCTGTTAGCCCTCGTTCATAGTGAAGTAAGTGGGCCCATGTCTAGTTAGGCTAGAGGTGGATATGAACACTTCGTAACCTTTAAGGATGTTGCATCGATTTATAGTTATATGTTTCTTATGAAACACGGATCGGAAACTTTTGATGAAATCAAAGAGTTTCGACACGAAGTTGACAAACAGATCGACTAAAGAATTAAAACCATCACGGTTAGTGTTGGACAATTATGACCCATAGCGTCACTATTTATAAAGATCATGATGTTGTTGTACAAATTAACTATGTGACAAAGGAGATTGCACTCTTATCATTTGTGATTAGATCACCTAGATATATAAATGATAGGAGGTCCCTGTGATTTGTTCCTGGATTGAGAATGATATGAGACAGTATCAATCCACGAAGGATAAATCATTAAATATCCCTAGTCAGAGTATTATCGAGATTGGACATCGATGAATACGTAAAAGACTAGTATTACACTTGTGCGCGTTGTGAGGGCACAACGGCATAGTTCTCATATATTTGGGTATAGGATACTCATGCAAGTGTAATAGGAGATTGTATTTTACCGATGGTACGGGAAACAGCTTCGCTATGGATAGACCCCCTCGGAATTCCATTGGTAGTATGACTATGTGTCTATGGAAGTCCGAAATCAGGGTAGGTGTATTTGGTCTTAACTTGAGACTTGCACCGCTAATACTTACGATAATCAATATACTTTGGTTGCGATCGTCCATGGCTTTAACAGGTTCTGTGTACGCCTATACTGGGTATATTGAGAATCGTAGTGTGTTGGGTGTGATGTCAAGACGGAAGTGTCACTCCAGTCATATAGAGATGATGATTGCGCATGGATACATAACCGGTTCTCTAAAAAGGTTGCAACCATCGGGATAATATGACTTGGTCATGATTATCCGATATTAAAGAGACTAGTTGCTAGTAATCTGATATATGCTTCGTACAGGGTAGACACTGTACCAGCCCCAGGCCTTGCATGTGATCATCTGATACTGGATCGAAATACGCAATATTATGTATACTACGCCTGATATAGATCCTTTATTCCTGTAAGGATATTTCTGGAGAATTGGGTAGGCATAGCGCTTTGCTAGAAGCCAACCTTGTCTTGTAAATCGGTATAAATGTAGTACGAGGTACTTACGTGTTCGGATAGTTCGACGACCGAATTTACTACCAACATATCTGGGGATCTCATAGGTCGCTTCCCGAAGATTCACCGATGACGTATGACTCGCACTTTTAATTAATCTGGGATTAATAAGATGGGAGAGAATATTAATCTGGGATTAAGAGCGGAGATATTTTATCTGGGATAAAATATCATTTAAAGAGAGAGAACGATAAATTTGGAATTAATCGATAAATTAATATATTCGATATATTAAACGAAATTAGATTTTAATTCGGGCGAACGAGTTAATTTAGAATTAATTCGTTAGCAACATGAATAGTGATTTCACTAGGCGTAATCATTTAATTACGACGCAACGGAAAATTCGTTAATTTAGAATTAGCGAACCCGAGCCCGGGATTGTTTGCGAGCGCATTCGTATTTCGAATTAGAGTGCGGCACGCAAGTCAAATCAAACGTCAAATCGCTAGTGGCATCAAGCGTCAAATCACTTGTCACTTTGAGTGATGTGACTTGAAAACTTGTGATTGATGTGATTGAGTGATGTGTGTGGTTGGCATTTGTGGGCATTAATTGCTTTGACTTTTGGAACCAAAATTGTGTATTTGATTTTAGAAATCAATTACCAATTTCAATTAACACATTTATCTCTCTCTCTCCTCCATTTATTCTCCATCTCTCACGCCCATGGAGGGCCTTTTTCCTTCTGTTTTTGGCAGTCCACTGCCGAGTTTCAAGAGGAAAATGAGAAGCAAAAGTTGCGATTTTGTGGCAAAATCGGGAGTGCTAGCACACTACGAAGTCATGCGAAGGTGATAGGGAAGTCCACCCATGAGCCGGGAGGGATTATTTGATGAAGCTTGGAGCTCAAAAACTTGAAGATGGAACCGAAAATGGAGGGTTGTGACAGTGCACTGCCGTGACCTTGGAGGGAGCAGATTTTCAGTTTTGTTCGTCAAAGCGTCGCTCAACCGATCGATGTGTGTATTCCGCGACTTTCTCGATTGTATTCACACATGTTCATGCTTGTTTAATTGATCCTTAGGACCTTAGTAAACTCCAACAATGGTATCAAAGCAAGGAAAAGCATGAAAAAGTTTAGGGCTTAAAATTTGGGTAAACATAATTTGAGCATGATTAATGAAATTGGATGAATTAGTATGCTTAAATATGTTTGAATTGAGGATTGATTGGATCAATTTGTTGAAATTATGTTTGGAACAAATTTCCCCAATTTTTTGGTGTTGGCCGAATACAAGTGCCCTAAAATGTCTTGGTGATTTTTTGATTTTTGATCATTGGATGACTTGAATCAATTGGGAATGATGATTTAATGTCGATTGTGGGTTTAATTGGATTGAAACCGAATCGGACAAAAATTACCCCTTATTGCCGAGAGTAGTAGAGCATGAAATGGGTTTGATTTTTTGTTAAATTGTGTTGGACATGATTTAATGATGAAGAGCATGATTAATTAGGCTAATTGATGTTTTAGGAATGTTAATTGGATAATTAATTGTGTAATGCACTTTAGGTAATTAAATTGTGAATTTGGAATTTGGCAATTTAATTGAATTGGGCTAATTTTGGAAATTGGGCTTGAAATGTTGTAATTAGGCTTATTGGGCTTGGTTGTACCAAGTAAGGTTTAGGCCAAATGGATTGGATCCAATTGGGCCCAAAACTGCATCCTTAAAGCCCAAATGCGACTTAATGGACCTTTAAAGTTTAATTGGGCCTAATGGGCCAAAATTGATTTCTAGGCATATTGGGTAACTCTCGGATTGGACTTTGGTTATTGGGTTCGACCTGAGTTGACCAAAAGTCCACGCTTTAAGAAATTAATTAAAAGCCCATTGGACTTTAATTAAATTAACGTTGGACGTTAATCGAGCTTTGAGACCTGTAACGATTAAATTTGGAATTTAAATAGTAAAGGTTTATTAAATAAAGTGTAGTATTTAATTTGGAATTAAATAGTGAATTAGAATTAAATACAAATTGAATTGGATTTAATTGTGTAGTTTATTTTTATTCGAGAATTCATACTTTGAGTACTTATTCGCAAAAACGAGTTTGACTCGAGCAAAATCAAATCGTTGTTTGAACATTGGATGATCACTAATTATCAGATTAATTAATTGGATTAGATTGATTGATAACATGCTTGTGTGAATACATGGATGCGATGAATGAATAATGTATATCGGATGTATATTAGATGGGTGGGGCAATTTTAGAAATTGTTGTAATAAATTTGATTTATTAATTAGACCTGCGTGTCCAGCCTTATTACCTCCTTATTCTTTGTATTCTCTTCTCACCTATTCCCCTCAATGTAAATGAGGTTTCTTTAGAAGTGTAGTGTAACGGGTAGAAGTAATACATGTGCTAGCGAGAGAGAGAAAGAGAGAGATTTGATCTAGGATCAATGTGTAAAGTATCCATCCGCATATCATTATTATTTTATCATATGCGCTTTATTATGTGTTTAGAATGCATGTTTAAGGGTGTACGATGATGAGACCTTAACAAAGATAATAAATTGGTTGCCAATTTGCACTCGAAAAACCCTCGCACAATATTGAGCGTTTTTCCTTCCATTGAGTGATTCTCACTCAAGATCCGAGACTGGCATTGGCTTGTTGGCCAAAGTCAAGGCCGTCGAGGATGTGTTTGAATCACGAGAGCTTTGTTCCATATCAGTGTCTTGTCCAAGTTGTGGTTTGTTGGCCAAAGTCAAGACCACTTCTTGTCCATTGACATTGATTACGAAGCTTTCCATGGTCAATAGGTCGCGCTTGACTTGGATCACTAAGTTTGTTGTGCCAAAGCCAAGGCTTAGTTGATTAAGAGGAAAAAGGTTAGGTAATACATTGGATGTATTGGCATATATAAGATATATGTTTCGGACTTGGATGTCCCCCTACCGGATCTAGGAATTGGATTGGATCCAATCGATCTTAGAGATCTACCTAGTTAATTATCATACAATTTGTTGGCCAAAGTAAAGATTGTGTGATATTTAACGGGATCCTAGCCCACTAGGAAACACGGTTTCCCGAGTACTCGACACAGGGTTAGAGGCTCGCCGAAAAATAGTGGGAGGCAATAATTGAATTTGCAATATTCGTTTAATTACTTGCCATATGCGCTCATTCAAATATCATTCGTCATATAAATTAAATGTTAGTTGGACTAATATTTAAAATGTTGTTTTAATAAATAGTTGGACTATATTCAAACTATTCATTTATAGTTGATTTTATAATTGGATTATAGTAATCAATATAATTGATTTTAATCTATTAAATTATAGTTGATTAAATAGTTGGACTATTGTAATCATTATAATAAATAGTACCGAAATCGTTGATTAAATAGTTGGACTATTAAAATCAAGATAAAATTGAAAGATTAACATTTAAAACATAATCTTAGGGAAAATGTATCTAATGGTTTAATTTTCAAATTGGGAAAAATATTTCAGGATGATCCTGGAAAATAATAAGTTAATTTATTTGATAAAATAACATATTAGGCCTAAGCCCGGAGTTAAGCAAATAGTAGGGCATAATCTTTGGAAGATTTATGTGATGATAACTTTAGTGCTTAATCCATTAAGCTTGTCGCAGTAGACTCCTTAATTTCTGAATCAGAACTAAGGATTAGATCCTTAAAGTATGATAATGAAATTGAAGGATCTTCATAAATCTATACTTAGATTTTAGAAGTACTAATATTGCAATAGTAAACTCTTGGAGAGTTAATGACTATTCTCAAGGAGACAAAGTCAAAGTTTACAATTAGGCAAGTAGCGCAAGGCGCACTTTATTTCGATATTCTAGAAGGCCTAGGCTAGGCCAAAGGCTTCTGGAGTGTTGAAAACTGGCAAAGGCAAAATTATTATAATCTTCTGGGAAGATAAAGGACATATCCCAAAATGTCTGCCTAAATTGTGGCAAACGGGATCGCGGAAGCGTGACTGCCGTTTGGACAAAGCAGACATGAAGGATTTGAAGACGGGGCAAGGCTCTGACTTCAAATATGTTTGTCATATTATGTTCATTACTAGTATTAAAATTGGATTTTAAATACTTAGTGTGGTACATAAATATGAATTGATGTTCAGAATCTGCTATGAGCAGGATACTGACTTCAATAGAGATTTATCTGCGAATTAAAAACGGGATGAAAGTCGCCATTTTAACCGTAGATACCTAAGTTTAGGAACTACCCTCGGGTGTGTACTTAAATTAGGGAACTGTTATAGTGTAACTAGTTTGACTAGAAACATTATCTCTATGTCAATGTTTAATCCGTTGCGGATTGACCTTTATATTCTAGAACAATAAAGTGTTTTATTATATAAAGATGATATTGAGATAAACACATTAGATGTGAATAACAGAGTTTATATTTTGAATATATATAAATCTCAAATATATAACATGACAATAAAATAGCTCGAACTGATTTGATCATAAGAAACTAATGTGGCATTGTTGTCTCGGACACAATCAAACAAGACTCGTATATCCACGCTTTTGAAAGTGGGTACTAGGACTGATTTGATTCCATTCAAATAAAGTCTATGAATCTAGTTTATTGGGCAAAATGCCTAAAACACCTTTACTTGGTAAAAGTGTAAATGCCACCGATCTGTAAGCCCTAGTTCATAGTGAAGCAAGTGGGCCCATGTCTAGCTAGGCTAGAGGTGGATATGAATATTTCGTGACCTTTACGGATGTGGCATCCCGTTATGGTTATGTGTTTCTTTTAGAACACAAATCGGAAACTTTTAAGTTTCGACACGAAATAGACAAACAGATCGGCTAAAATATTATACCGTCACGGTAAGACCGTAATGGAAAATACTTAGGCAATAAGTTTCTAATATACTTCAAAGAGTATAGTATTCTTTCAAATGAGGACTCCTCCCGGAACACGTCAATTTGACGGTGTGTCCAAAATGAGTAACCGAATTTTGTTGGACATGATAAGGTTAATCATGAGTCACTCTGAGCTACCATTTCCTTCAACGAATAAGCTTTGACAGTGCAGAACTTATTTAGAATAAGGTTCCATTAAAATATGTTTGACAGATATCATATTAGATATGAACAGGAAAGAAATCGGGTTTCTCAATCCTGAATATTTGGGTATGCTGGGCATATGTTTAGATGATACCAAACTAAAACCCAAATTGGATAAGTGCCAAATGTAGGTTATCCTAGGGATACCAAAGTATAGTACTTATACATCTCACCATAGAACAATTAGATTGTTGCTCACCATGCGGTTTTCCTAAGAGGAATACCGATATGCAGTGGTAAGTGGGAGGATAGTAAAACTCGATGAAAATCGGAGTAATACTGTTCCAGACACCGAATCCTAATGGAACATAAATAGTTCATCAATGATGAAACTATACTATTAATCTTCGAATACACAAGAACCGCGTATGTCGGAGAGAGTCAGAAAACAACCTGGGGTATGGGTTTCTGATCTCACCTCATAAAGATGTCTATCTTATTGAGGTATACCAATTGACTACGTATGAGGAAGTGATACAAGGTATCGACTCCCTATTATGACAAAGTGTCATGAGTCCGAAATGGATTCCATGTATATCAACTATGTTTGATTACTAGTTGATGTACCGCAAGGCATTGTGTCTATTGGTACTTATAGGTCTTCAAGGAATACGTACATGGAAGGCAACAGACCAACGTATAAAGCTAGGCTTTTAGCGGAAAGGTATTGTTATCAATATTGTGTTGATTACGATTCAACCTTTTACCTGTTGCTACGGTAAATCCATTTGGATAATGCTTGCTAAAACTACATGTTTCATTTATGAAATATGTCAGCTTTACGGGAAAATCACTTTCCTGAAAAGGAAACCTTTCGGAGGATGTTTACAACATCCTGTCGGTTTTATCGTACCAAAACTAGCAAACGAGGTTTGCAGGTTAACCGATCCATGTTTGGATTGTAGCAAGCATAGGTTCTTGGAATTATCGTTTTGATATAATCATAATGGAGTATGATTTAATTCAAAACGAAAATGATTCTTGTGTATATAAGAGGGTTAGTGGGAGCGCACTGACAATACTGTCCTGTAAATAATGATAATATGTCATTTCTTGGAAATGATATTCCCATAATAAAAATCAGCGAAAGCTTGGCTTTCAGAAAACTCTCCGAGAACTCGTACATTGAAAAATGTACGCGACCTGGTGTCTCATACGCTTTGAGCATATGGATTCACAAACAGGACAATCCGAGTGATAGTCACTGGATTGAAGTTAAGAACATACTTAGTGTCTTAGAGAACTAAGGATGCTGTCTTAATCTATGGAGATGGAGAACTTGAAGTGACTAGGATCACTGTAGCAAGTTTCCTAAACCGATAAAGACGACTATAAGTCGCAAAACGGTACTATACAATTTGAATCACGAAACAGTGAGCTGGAAATCTTCCAAGTAAGATATTGTTACCGTATAAACAACAAATGCAGGTTATTGCTGTAGCTGAGGCAGCAATAGAAGCCATTTGGGTCGATAATAAATCTAATTAGATTAGATATAGTTCTGTTAGCAGCTGAGCTAGGTGTCAGCACAGACTAAAGAATTAATGGTCTCATCAACGATCCATATATATACTTTGATATTCATCTGATTCCTTCGGATCATACATCGTGGCGATGTTATAATCGTATAAATCGCATCAGACGATAATCATGCAAATCCGCTGACGAAAGCATTTCTCAACAATTTGAGCCAACCGTACATAGTTTGGGTGTAAGACACTCGAGTGACTAGCTATAGGCCAAGTGGGAGATTGTTGGACAATTATGACCCATAGCGTCACTATTTGTACAGATCATGGTGTTGTTGTACAAATTAACTATGTGACAAAGGAGATTGCACTCTTATCATTTGTGATTAGATCACCTAGATATATAAATGATAGGAGGTCCCTATGATTTGTTCCTGGATTGAGAATGATATGAGACAATATCAATCCACGAAGGATAAATCATTAAATATCCCTAGTCAGAGTATTATCGAGATTGGACATCGATGAATACGTAAAAGACTAGTATTACACTTGTGCGCGTTGTGAGTGCACAACGACATAGTTCTTGTATATTTGGGTATATGATACTCATGCAAGTGTAATAGGAGGTTGTGTTTTACCGATGGTACGGGAAACAGCTTCGCTCTGGATAGACCCCCTCAGAATTCCATTGGTAGTATGACTATGTGTCTATGGAAGTCCGAAATCAGGGTAGGTGTATTTGGTCTTAACCTGAGACTTGCACCGCTAATACTTGCGACAATCAATATACTTTGGTTGCGGTCCTCCAGGGCTTTAACAGGTTCTGTGTACGCCTATGCTGGGTATATTGAGAATCGTAGTGTGTTGGGTGTGATTTCAAGACGGAAGTGTCACTCTAGTCATATGGAGATGATGATCGCGCAGGGATACATAACTGGTTCTCTAAAAAGGTTGTAACCGTCGGGATAATATGACTTGGTCATGATTATCCGATGTTAAAGACACTAGTTGCTAGTAATCCGATATATGCTTCGTATGGGGCAGACACTGTACCAGCCCCAGGCCTTGCATGTGATCATCTGATACTGGATCGAAATACGCAATACCATGTATACTACGCCTGATATAGATCCTTTATTCCTGTAAGGATATTTCTGGAGAATGGGTAGGCATGGCGCTTTGCTAGAAGCCAACCTTGTCTTGTAAATCAGTATAAACGTAGTACGAGGTACTTACGTGTTCGGATAGTCCGACGACCGAATTTACTGCCAACAGATCTGGGGATCTCATGGGTCGCTTCCCGAAGATTCACCGATGATGTATTAACTCGCACTTTTAATTAATCTGGGATTTATAAGATGATAGAATATTAATCTGGGATTAATAGCGGAGATATTTTATCTGGGATAAAATATAATTAAAAGAGAGAGAACGATTAATTTGGAATTAATCGATAAATTAATATATTCGATATATTAAACGAAATTGGATTTCGACGCGGAATTAAAATTAGATTTTAATTCGGGAGAACGAGTTAATTTAGAATTAATTCGTTAGCGACGTGAATAGTGATTTCGCTAGGCGTAATCATTTAATTACGACGCAACGGAAAATTCGTTAATTTGGAATTAGCGAACCTGAGCTCGGGATTGTTTGCGAGCGCATTCGTATTTCAAATTCAAGTGCGGCATGCAAGTCAAATCAAGCGTCAAATCGCTAGTCGCATCAAGCGTCAAATCACTTGTCACTTTGAGTGATGTGACTTGACAACTTGTGATTGATGTGATTGAGTGATGTGTGTGGTTGGCATTTGTGGGCATTAATTGATTTGACTTTTGGAACCAAAATTGTTTATTTGATTTTATAAATCAATTACCAATTTCAATTAACGCATTTATCTCTCTCTCTCTCCTCCATTTCTTCTCCATCTCTCACGCCCATGGAGGGACTTTTTCCTTCTGTTTTTGGCATTCCACTGCCGAGTTTCAAGAGGAAAATGGGAAGCAAAAGTTGCGATTTTGTGGCAAAATCGGGAGTGCTAGCACACTACGAAGTCATGCGAAGGTGATAGGGAAGTCCACCCATGAGCCGGGAATCGTTTAACGAAGCTTGGAGCTCAAAAACTTGAAGATGGAACCAAAAATGGAGGGCTGTGACAGTGCACTGCCGTGACCTTGGAGGGAGCAGATTTTCAGTTTTGTTCGTCAAAGCGTCGCTCAACCGATCGATGTGAGTATTCCATGACTTTCTCGATTTTATTCACACATGTTCATGCTTGTTTAATTGATCATTGGGACCTTATTAAAATCCAACAGTTAGACCATGATGGAGAATACTTAAGAAATAAGTTTCTCATATACTTGAAAGAGTATAATATTCTTTCAATGAGGACTCCTTCCGGAACACGTCAATTTGACGGTGTGTCCGATCGGATAAACAGAATTTTGTTGGACATGATTAGGTTAATCATGAGTCGCTCTGAGCTACCATTTCCTTCAAGGGATACGCATAAACAGTGCAAAACTTATTTTGAATAAGGTTCCACAAAATCTATTTGACAGATTTCATATTAGATATGAACAGGAAAGAAATCGGGTTTTCTCATTCCTGCAGATTTAGGAATGCTGGGCATACGTTTGGATGATACCAAACTATAACCCAAATCGGATAAGTGTCTAAGTTGTAGGTTATCCTAGGGAAACCAAAGTATAGTACTTATACAACTCACATGAGAACAATGTAATTGTTGCTCGCCATGCGATTTTCCTAAGAGGAATACCAATATGCAGTGGTAAGTGGGAGGAAAGTAAAACTCGATGAAAATCGGAGTAATACTATTCCAGGCACCAATTCCTTAATGGAACACAAATAGTTCATCAAGGATGAAACTATACCAATAATCTTCGAATACACAAGAACTGCGCAAGTCGGAGAGAGTCAGAAAAAAATCTGGGAGGTATGGGTTTCGGATCTCACCTCATAAAGATATCAATCTTATTGAGGAAGACAAAATGACTACGTATGAGGAAGTGATACAAGGTATCGACTCCCTATTATGGCAAAGTTCCATGAAGTCCAAAATGGATTCCATGTATAACAACCAAGTTTGGATACTAGTTGTTGTACCAGAAGTCATTGTGCCTATTGGTACTATATAAGTCTTCAAGGAAGGTATACATGGAAGGCAAAATACCAACGTACTAAGCTGGGCTTGTAGCGAAAAGGTATCGTTATCAACATTGTGTCGATTACGACGAAAACTTTTAACTGTTGCCATGGTCAAATCCATTTGGATAATGCTTGCTAATGCTGCATGTTTCATTCATGAAATATGGCAGCTGAATGCCAAAACCGCTTTCCTTAACGGAAACCTTTTGGAGGATGTTTACAACATCCTGACGGTTTTGTCGTACCAAAATGAGCAAACAAGGTTTGCGAGTTAATTCGATCCGTGGATGGATTGAAGCAAGCATAGTGTTCTTGGAATTATCGTTTTGATGTAATCATGATGGTTTATGATTTAATTCAAAACGAAAATGATTCTTGTTTATATAAGAAGGTTAGTGGGAGCGCACTGACAATGAATGCCCTAAATAAATGATGATATGTCATTTCTTGGAAATGATATTCACATAGTAAAATCGGTGAAAGCTTGGTTTTCATGAAAATTCTTCGTAGAATTCTTGGGAGAGACAACCTTTATTCTAGGAATAAAGATATACTAGGATAGATCTAAAGGTTGTTGGCTCTCTCCGAGAACTCGTACATTGAAATAAATGTACGTGACCTGGTGTCTCTTATGCTTTGAGTATATGGAGTCACAATCGGGCCAATCCAAGTGATAGTCACTGGATTGATGTTAAGAACATCCTTTAGTGTCTTAGATGAACTAAAGATGCTTTCTTAAGTTATGGAGAATGAGAACTTGAAGTGACTGGGTTCACCATTGCAAGTTTCCTAACGGATAAAAACGACTATAAGTCGTAACAAAGGTACTATACAGTTTGAATAACAGAACAGTGAGCTGTAAATCTTCCAAGCAAGATACTGTTACCGAATAAACAACAAAAGTGGATTATTGTTGCAGCTGAGGCAGTAATAGTACCCTTTTGGATCGATAATAATCCTAATCAGATTAGGAGTAGTTCTGTTAGCAGCTGAGCTAGGCTTCAGCATAGGCTAAAGAATTAATGGTCTCATCAACGATCCAGATATATATACTTAAAATATTCATCTGATTCATTCGGATCATACATCGTGGCGATATGATGATCGAATAAATCGCATCAGATGATAACCTTGCAAATTTGCTGACGAAAGCCTTTCCTCAGTAGAAGTTTGAGCGAGCCGTACATAATTCGAGTGTAGGACACTTGAGTGATTGGCTATAGGCAAAGTGGGAGATTGTTGGACAATTATGACCCATAGTATCACTATTTGTACCGATCATGGTGTTGTTGTACAAATTAACTATGTGACAAAGGAAATTGCTCTTTTATCATTTGTAATTAGATTACCAAGATATATAAATGATAAAAGGTCCATATGATTAGTTCCGGATTGAGATGATATGAGACAGTATCAATCCATAAAGGTTTAATCATTAAATATCCCTAGTCAGAGTATTATCGAGATTGGACATTGATAATGCGTAAAAGACTTGTATTACACTTGTGCGCGTTGTGGGAGCATAACGACATAGTTCTCATATATTTGGGTATAAGATACTCATGCAAGTGTAATAGGAGGTTGTGTTTGCCGATGGTACGGAAACAGCTTCGCTCTGGATAGACCCCTCGGAATTCCATTGGTAGTATGACTATGTGTCTATGGAAGTCCGCATCAGGGTAGGTGTATTTGGTCTTAACCTGAGACTTGCACCGCTAATACTTGCGACAATCAATATACTTTGGTTTTGTTCGTCCAGGGCTTTAACAGGTTCTGTGTACGCCTCTTCTGGGTATATTGAGAATCGTAGTGTATTGAGTGTGATGTCAAGACGGAAGTCTCACTCCAGTCATAGTGGAGATGATGATCACGTAGTATACGGAATTGGTGCTCTTATGTACTGCAGTCATCGGGATAATATGACTAGGTCATGATTATCCGATTATAGAGACTAGTTACTAGAGATCCGATATGTGCTTCGTACGGGGCAGACATAATTCCAGCCCCATGCCTTGTACGTGACATCCGATGCTGGATCGTAATACGCAATACTACGTATACTACGCCTGATATAGATCATATATTCCTTTAAGAATATTTCTGGAGAATTGGGTAGCTACGGTGTTTTGCTAGAAGCCAACCATGTCTAGTAAATCGGTAAAAACGTAGTACTAGGTACGTACGTGTTCGGATAGTCCAACGACCGAATTTACTGCCAACATATCCGGGGATCTCATGGGTCGCTTCCCGAAGATTCACCGATGACGTATGACTCGCACTTAATTATTCGGGGATTAATTATAAGAGAGAGAAAATTAATCTGGGATTAATTACGAAGATATTTTATCTGGGATAAAATATTATTTAAAGATAGAGAGAACGATTAATTTGGAATTAATCGATAAAATAATATATCCGATATATTATACGAAATTGGATTTCGACGTGGAATTAAAATTAGATTTTAATTCGGGCGAACGAGTTAATTTGGAATTAATTCGCAAGCGATGTGAATAGTAATTTTGTTAGACATAAGTATTTAATTAAATTTGATTTAATTACGTCACAACGGAAAATTCGTTAATTCGAAATTAGCGAACCCGAGACCGGGAGTGTTTGCGGGCCCACTCGCATTTCGAATTCAAGTGCGGCCCACAATTCACATCTAGCGTCAAATCACTAGTCAATCAAGTGATGAAAGTCACATCACTTTGAGTGAAGTGATGCTTGTCATTATTGATTGATGTGAATAGTGATGGTGGTGGTTGGATGACATTAAATGCCATTTTGGCTCCAAATCTTGTTTGACTTTTGGAAAGGCTTTTACAAGTTTTTGGATAAGAATTTTGGGATTAGATTTTAGAAACCTAATTACACAAAACCAACACAACACACATTCTCTTCCTCTCTCCCTTCAATTCGGCAAAGGGCCAAAATGCTTCTCTCCTAATTTTCTTGGCAAGGCCGAGAATAACAAGAAGAAAGATGGAAGATTTGTGGCAAATTTTCCAATGCTAGCACATTAAGAGTCATCCAAAGGTGATAGGGAAACAAACCCTTGAGCTTGGAATCACCATTTGCAAAGCTTGGAGCTTGGAGCACACATGGAGGGATGACCGAAAATCAAAAGGAACACAAAGAGGCCAAAGCCGAGAGTTCAATGAGCTTGAAAGAAGTTTTGTGTTCGACGTATCGCAAAGCCGATCAATGTAAGTATGATTCTGCCATACCTCTTTGAGTATTCACACATATTTCTTGCTTGAAATCGATCTTGGGACTAATCTAGAAACCCAACAATTATCACCGATTTACAAGACATGGTTGGCTTCTAGCAAAGCATCGTGCCTACCAAATTCTCCAGAAATATTCAACGAAGAATATATAATCTATATCAGGCATAGTATACTATATATTGCGTATTACGATCCAGTATCGGATGTCACATGCTAAGCCTGGGGCTGGAATTGTGTCTACCCCGTACGAAGCATATATCGGATCACTAGCAACTAGTCTCTTTAATCGGATAATCATGACCTAGTCATACTATCCTGATAGCTGCAGCATATTAGAGTACTAGTTTTGTATCTCTGAGTGATAATCTTCTCCATATGACTGAAGTGATACTTCCATCTTGACATCACACCCAATATACTACGAATCTCAGTAAACCCAGAAGAGGCGTACACAGAACCTGTTAAAGCCCCGGACGACCAAAACCAAAGCGTACTGATTGTCGCAAGTATTAGCGATGCAAGTCTCAGGTTAATACCATATACATCTACCCTGATGCGGATTCCCATAGACACATAGTCATACTACCAATGGGATTCCGATGGGTCTATCCAGAGTGAAGCTGTTCCTGGTCCAACGGCTAACAGAACCTCCTATCACACTTGCATAAGTATCTTATACTTAAATATATGAGAATTATGTCGTTAAACTTCCATAACGTGCACAAGTGTAATACTAGTCTATTCCGCATTATCGATGCCCAGTTAATACTAAGACTATGGATATTTAATGATTAAACCGTTTGTGGATTAATATTGTCTCATATCTTATTAATCTGGAACTAATCATAAGAAATTTTATCATTTATATATATTCAAGTAATCCAATTACAAAATAATAAAATAGAAATTTCCTTTGTCACATAGTTAATTTGTAAAAAACCACAATGTCTTTTACAAATAGTGATGCTATGGGTCATAATTGTCCAACAGTATTGTATTTGCTTAATTCCTTACCTGACAGTTAGGAAATATTAGTGGTGTCAGTGAATAATTCAGTACCGAATGGAAAGCTAACCTTAGGTATAGTTATAAACGGGTTATGAAATTAATAACTTAGAAGAAAGAATAGTGAAATAGATCATTCTAAGTTAGATGCACTTATTTTAGAAAAATAAAAAAGGCTTATATAAGGCTTAGAGGAGAAGTGCCAAGTGTTTTCATTGCAATAAAATGGGTCACATAAAAATGAAGTGTAGATTGTGGAAAAAAAGAACAGGTGAAGGAAAAGGGCAATAGACATAAAAATGACAGAGGATACTGCAATCATATTTGATGGTGATATGGGTATTATTTATGATGAAAATTTTATAAATCTCACTTTTATACCATTGACTAGGTGACTGATTCAAATGTTTCATTTCATGTTACTATACACACTGATTTCTTCACATCTTATAATAGTGGTAATTACGATTTTGTTAAGATGGGAAATGAGGGTGCATCCAAGATTTTCGGCTTGAGAGATATTTGCTTAGAAACTAGTATTGGCTCTAACGTGTTACTCAAAGATGTCAGACATATTCTAGATATTCTCCTTAGTTTGAACTCTATCAGAATGCTTGATGATGATGATTATTCTAATCAACTTAGTGAATGGAAATGGTGTTGGGGCGGTTGTGGGACCCCTAGGGTCAGATCAGTATCCTGTGCAGCGGAAGTGGGTCTAACCCTTGGATATCTAATATGAGTGTATTTTTAAATTATTTTATGGAATACTATATTTTGTTATAAAGTCCTTAGGAAAAAACATGGACCAAATCGAAGTCCGGAAACTTCGAAACGGAGAAAATGAAGTTTCAGCGTTCATAGACAGCGACTCTCGGCGTGTCGCGACACGCAGGCTTGGGAGTTGCAACACCCAATCTATGAGATCCCGGCATCGCGACGCAGGTGAATATCGTGATGCTAGAGTTCAGAGTCGCGACGCTTTCTTGTGTAATATGTTGGCAGAAAATGTTTTTGCCTTTAATTCAATTTTAAACACTTCCAATTTTCTCCAAACACTTCAATACACCTAAAAGTCCAATTTTAACATCAAAATTAATATCAATACATGTTATACAACAAACATACATGTATTCTAAATACGTGAGTCACTCAAAGGTGGTCAAGCCATTATAGAATGGTAGTCATAGCTCCAAGCTATAATCTAGAGTTCCAAACTCTAATTTAATATTTCGTGTCCAACGTTAACATATTTGACCCAATTACATACAAGCATATTGTTTATGCTTCCAAAGAATCCATACATAATTCATTAGCCTAATTTCAACTTCAAGCTATGTTATTATATATCCAATACATAATTCATCACTATATGTCTCACTAATGATAAGTCACTAATGAAAACATAGCTTTGGAGAAGATCAAACTTACCTAGGAAGGTTGATTCCAAGATCCAACCTTCTTCTCCTTGTTGAAATATAGTGGAGAACTTCCAAAACTAGCAAGCTTGGTTCCAAGATCCAATCTTCTTCTCTTTGTTATTGTAGAGAATTTCCAAAGCTAGCAAGCTTGGTTGCAAGATCCAGTTTTCTTCTCCTTGTTGAAATATTGTAGAGAACTTCCAAAGCTTCTCTAAACATTCTTTACTTAGGCTAATATCTTTAATTCTTGCTTGTTTTAGCTTTCTTAAACTTGATTAAACCTTCCTCAAGCTTGCCTTGTATAGCAAAACTTATGCAATTTTTAATTAATAAAAGCTCTAATCAATTTTATGTGGACTTAATCTAATTTTTCCAAATATTTATAATTAGGTGTCTCTGATTTGCCAGGTTGAAATTTCTCTTGTTTCTTTTAGTAGGTCCAAATTCCTCCTCAGTTTCTCCTGATTCACCTTTCCATGTTCTGTGACCAAGGTCTTCAACTTGGGTAACCCAACCTCTATTTGTATCACAACTTCAAACCCATACACTAAGGAGAATGGTGTTTCTCATGTTGTTTCTTTCCGTGTGGTCCTCTATGCCCATAGTACTTAAGGTAGCTCATTCATCCACCTGCCCTTCTTATATTATAGGTTGCATTTGAGGTTGTTTACAATGATCATGTTCGTAGCCTTTGCCATCCTATTAGGTTGTAAGTAGTACACTGGTGAGAAGTTGATCATGATTCCATGTATTTGGATTAGTATTTTATTTTGTTATTTTGCTCGAGGACTAGCAAAATGTTAGGTTTAGGGGTGTGATGAGCGGAAAATATATCAATATTTACCGCCCCTTTTACTTAATATTTTGATTAGTTTCTCGGGTTTGATGAACGTTTTGATATGTTTTAGTTTATTTTGTAGATAAAATAATATTGGGACTCAATGAAATCATTTAGGACTAAATCTGGGTCAAATAAGGGCAAATATTGGACTTGACGTATTAATTTTGGAGATTGGAAACTTGAAAGGGCGGTTTAACGAAGTGCAGTTTTGGAAATTCCAATTTTACGCATCTGTCGTATTTTGGGTATAACTGTTTACTCCGATATCGGATTGAGCTGATTCAAGTTCCAAATTTACGATGACGCAAAGATCTACAACTCTGAAGAACACAACAATTTCGAACTCTGAATATTTCATGACCGAAATTGATGAAAAATATAGAAGTGTGTTATGAGTAATTATTAAAGTATTTTTCAAAGTAAAAAAATAAAAATAAATAAAAATAGTCAAACTCCCACCAAACATGATGCCAATTAGTGGAGCCATTAGTGGAGCAATTAATAATGGATTTGGTGGAGTAATTAGTGGAGCAATTAATAATGGATTTGGTGGATAATTTGATGGAGGCAAAATTTTACCTATAAATACCAATTCATTTCATTTGTAAATTCATACTTTCTTCTAAAGAATTCCTTAAGAATACTAAGAAGATTGTATCCTTTTTGTTTATTTACAGCTTTCAGTAATTAATTTCCACTTTCGCACTTTCTTTTCTTTACTTTTCAGTTTTTACTTTCCGCAATTTACTTTTACTTACAGTACTTTTCTTTCTTTAATTTTCAGTTTTTACTTTTCAGTAATGAGGAGGTAACTCCCCCTTGCTGGGGTAAAAGGTAAAGCTTTTATTATTGCTATTTAGATTAATCTCCCTTAATTATAATATAATAACTATTTAAAATCTGACTTAACGAGGATACCGCCATATTGGTTGGTTGGTAATTAATTATAAATTGATTTTAACCTGATTAAGCATGGATACCGCCTGGTTGGTCAGTTGGTAATTAATTAATAATTTGACTTAATCAGGATACCGCCTATATGGCTGGTTGGTAATTATCACGCAAAGTTAATATATTATATTAAGAGAGATATTTAAAATTGTAGTAATAAAAGTGGATCCTTTTACCTCAGCATTTACTTTATTGTACTTTTACTTTATTTACTTTCAGCAATTTACTTTTCAGCAATTTACTTTCAGCAATTTACTTTTCTGCAATTTACTTTTCAGCAATTTACTTTTACTTTATTTACTTTCAGCAATTTACTTTTCAGCAATTTACTTTTCAGCAATTTACTTTCCAGTAATTTAATTTCCAGCATTTACTTTATATCTTTTCTTTTATTTAAGTTTCTACTAGCCGTAAATATGTGTCATAGCTAAGCCAGTTATCTGGGGTTGTGATGAAATCCAATATCACCGGTTTATAAGAGGGGTTAAATTACAGTTTGGGTAATATAAAGGTTTATTTATTGAGCCTTAATCCTAATGCTTTTTATTAACTGGCCATTAATAAAATTGAACTGGTAAACTTAAAATGAACTTGGAAAAGAGATTTTAGGTTAAAGACCTTAGACTCAATAGCCCACGATCTTCCTTGAGGATAGATAACCCTTTAATAGATTTCCTTACAAGATAGGAATATACCTGTCGGGCGGGGGTAACCATAATTGGAACTTAATCTTAATGAATTCAGATAACTTGATTAACATATGAATATGATTAATTGGGTTATACTGGGTTTTTGTATTTAACCATCGGAAGAGGCTTATATATAATTTCGTGTTCCAGGTTAATAAACCAATATTTACACAAACGTAAAATAACCACTTCATCTTTTAAAAAAGATATTGGAAGGATTAACAACCCTGAATAGTTTTATAAATTTGAATTTTCTTCAATCTACTTTCAAGAAATTTATTTACTTGTTTTAATTTTAAAGTCACCACCCAATCAAACAATCAATCCATTAGATACTTGTAAACATTTAACTTCATAAATTGATAACAAAAGGTTTTAAGTCTTCGTGGGATCGATACTTTTTATACTACTTGAACGATACGTGCGCTTGTGTTATACGCGTGTGATTACACCAGTCACATAGCCTTTAACAATCTTCATATATTTAACTTATCAATCAAATACACTTTATTTACAAAATTCTTATCAGAAGCATCCATTCATAAACATATTTCATCGCACACGTACTAGAGCTTAACTTATACCAAATTAGAAGCAATGATTTATTCCATATGCCGATCTGTATACCCGACCTATACATGTCTTAACATCATATATACACATGCGAATACACGTTTATATACTCATACATTTACATATTCACTTACATACACGTAATCATACTTTTACAGGTTCGTACCCTTACGTTCCTCCATACATACACTTAGATATTAGGCCTATCAAACATTTCACATCATCTAATGGCAATAACATAAACATCCATACATGTGGGGGTCGATTAGCTTATCCATACATAATCTTGAACTTTGTTTTCAAGAACATCTCTTAACTATCTTCTTCTTATCCTAACAAGTCAGTCATTTCTTTACATATGTATATAAATATATATGTATAATTAAAACACAAATTCACTAACTTAAGTCCTCATCGCATGAGTTACTTACCTGGCTTCGCGGGCGCTCCAGGTACTTGTCACATCTTTCAAAATAAATGGCGAAATATCGTCATAAACACATCTTACGGAGTTCTCGACTAAACTACGATAAAATTTCGGATCTATCCCGGACAACAAACTCAAGTCCGTTTTCAATGTTTTCAATTTCAGTAATCTTAAACACCATTACAAACTATTCCAAGCCACCAGTTCACCTAAATTCTCGATTTAAGCGCTTTTGGAAATTCCTCTGGAATTGTTTCCGCAAACGCTACGGAAAGGGCCCTAACCCTCCGAACCTACCCAAATTTATCTAAATATATTCGTAGTATCATATATAACTCATCACTATCGTTAAAATCAAAACACATTATTACACGCAAAAACCCACTTTTTCTGGAAACTCGCACATTCTGCCAGATCGATCAAACTCGTTCCGTTTTCACTAAGATTCTATCAAATGCTCATATTCAACATACTAATACTCAAACAATTCATTCTATATCATCATCTTGCTCTACGAAACTATTGTATGCTTCCGAACATTTAACACAAAACTTGAAATTTACGGATTTTTACCGGGAGGTCTTACCAAGATTTCGAGGCCATATATGGACTCCAAATGATCCCACGAACGCGCTGGAATCGACGGAATTCCGATCGGAGTTACTGTTCACAGTGGGTCACTATTCATCTGAATCTTTCTCTCTTGATTCATGCGAAACCAAGCATTATTCCGAAAAACCGACACCACAACCTTGTAGTACTCTCCGAGAGCTTCGATTTGGCGGATGGCTCGGGCTGTGAAATGAAGCGACGAGCTCGGATCGGAAAACCCACTTCTGCGCGTCTCTCTCCCTTTCGTCACTGTTTCTGGCATCCTGGGGCCACCGCCGGCCACCACTAGGTGGAGGGGTTACCGGCGCACCCCCTGGACGGTAGGGGTGAGCAAAACCGGTTTCGGTTCTGGTTCCGTATGGAACCAGAACCTACCTGGAAAAAATCGGTTCCTAACTAAGTGGAATCGGAACCTACCCAATTAAATATGGTACCATATTATTCAGTTCCAATTCGGTTCCGGTCCGGTTCCGATACGATTCCGAATTACCCTATTAATATAACATTGTCTTTAAAATCATGGGTTTCCATCTAAAATCTGTATAGGTCACCGAAAGAATTTACAGAGGATGTAAGACTTAGCTTTCACAACGCAATGACATATAACCCGAAAGGCCAAGATGTTCATATAATGGCGGAGCAGTTACTGAAGTGGGTGGTTATAGAGTCAGAATAAAATCATGAGATGAGGATTCGTGCAGACTATGGGATTGGTTTTCATACACCCACTCCTAGAAAGGCTCATCCACTGCCACCACCTCCTTTTTGATATGAGAAGGATTTTGGATAGATCAGAATCAATGACATATCCTGTGGATCCAAGACTGAAACCTATTAGTACCACTCATTTAGGTAGGACCCTTGATCCAAGACTGGATAGATCAGGCTAAGAATCTGTATAAAAAGGGACATGACATATTGACGGTGTTGATACAGAGACACTATGGGAGCTTGATAGGTTTGTCACCAACTACAAGAAGTGTTTGAGCAAGAATAAGAAAAAAGTTGAACGAGTAATTCAAGCCAGAGCAGGATCATAGCAAAATGTCCAACAGCAGGTAAAGCCTTCAAGATTCAAAATCGGGTATCTAATCCGGTTCTCAAATGCGGTTCCGGTTCCGGTTCTATGGTTCGGTTCCGGTTTCGGTTATTCTGGAACCGGAACCGGACCGGTTACAACCGGTTCCGATTCCAAACTCGAATTTTCGGTCTGGTTCCGGGTATGCTCACCCCTGCTGGACGGTCGCGCCGGCCGGCGATGGCCGGCAAGCCGCCGGCGCGACCAAGGTTAGCTGCTACGCGTTTTTTGGGGTGGGGGTCGCGTGGGAAGGACTTTGAGGATTATCTCCTTTTTGAAATTAACAAAAACATTGAGGTATATATCAAAAAAAAGTTTCGAAAAACTACGTTTTGACCCCCAAAAATTACAGTCAAGTCCCTGTCATTCACATTTTCTAGAAATCTCACATTTTAGAAGCTCTTCTGGTGCAAATTGCGAAAAGTGTTCAACATGAAAGTTGTTCATCTCGGAAAAACGAGTCTGATGGTTCAAGAATTAGCTCAATCAAAATTTGTTTGAAATTATTATAGCCGAAATAAAAACTTTTACGCGTAGAATGATAAAATCAGAATTCGTGTAACTGGTTCTCGAAACCACGCGTTTTCCAATGCGACCAAGCTTCACTTTAAAATATTCCGAACTATTTCCCAACACATAAACTATAATTTTCGATTACCATCCCATTCCAAATCCTTAACCTTAATTCGGAAACCTTCTGGCACTGTTCCGAAAAAACTCAGGATATTACAGTGTACAATACGAAAGTTGTTCGTTTCAGAAAAAAGAGTCAAGTAGTTTAAAATTTAGCTCGATCGAAGTTTGTATTCTATTTTTATAGTCATAAAAAGAAATTTTTACGCGCATAACGATATAAATAAGAATTGCGCAATTAGTTCTCAAACCACGCATTTTCCAACGCGACGAAACTTCACTTAAAAATATTTCAACCTATTTTCCAACACACAAAATCTTATTTTCGAATATCATGCAGTCCCAAATTCTAAACTTCAATTCGAAAATCTTCTAGAACAATTCCGAAAAATATTCGGTATATTACAAAACTACTAATTTTCCATTCAGAGGTTAAATCTAACCGCTTTGATGCTTTGGGAAATTATTGAAAATACATGAACTTACTAATAGTTAACTCAAAGAGTAAGAAATTTATCCTTTACTACCATTATTATTATTATATCTTACCATTCAATAAGAATTGACCTAGCCCGCTATGAACCCAATTATTTTTTAATTATATTTAAATAACTAACAAACAATTATCATAAATTATTTAATAATAATTCTTCACTATAAGAAAATTGGAGATTGCCGACCGAATATTCGGTTGGTAATCTAAAAAATTCGGTTGGTAATCAAGATTACTGATAGAAAATCGACTGAATGTCTTCGGTTAGTAGTTGACTCGTCGGTGATAAATTACTGGTCGAAATAGCGTCGATCGATAACTTACCGACCAAATTACCGACCGACTATATTCGATCGGTAAAATTACCAAACAAACGAATGAATAAATAGATAATTAGATTTTACTGACTTAATTGTAATTCAATTGGTAAACTATATTGACCGAACTTCATTCGGTCGGTAAATTGACTCTATTTAAAAAAAAAATTATGGGGCCTACCATGGCCCCCACAAGACTGGCCATGGGTGGGCCCACACCTGGGCCTTAGTACCACCTAAAGCGGGCCCAGACTACACCCACACAATCCACATTTAATTATACAAATACCAAAAAATTACCTACTGAAATAGTTGGTCGGTAATTTCGTTCGATAATTCCACATTTCCTTGTAATGCTTTATCATGGACAAGGGCCTCAAAATATATGATGCCACCTCACATCGTTGTAGGGGTGAATAAAAAAATAATTGAAACTGTAAAAACCAAATCGAAATGATATTTATTTATTTTAAAAAATAACTATTCAATTTTTTAACTAAAAAATCGAATCGAATCGAATAAGAATAATTTTTAATCAAAAACTCAAACCAAATAGAATCAGCTGAATAATTTAATTTATTGATTTTTTAAGTCTAATAATATTATATTGTTATTGTATATATAATATCAAATAGCCTTAGTACCACTCAAGAGTGGGCCCAGACTAAACCCACACAATCCATTTAATTCTAAAAATCCCAAAAAATCACCAACTCAAATAGTCGGTCGGTAATTTCGCTCAATAATTCCATATTTTCTTGTAGTGATTTATGATGCCATCTCACATCGTTGTAGGGATGAATAAAAAAATAACTAAAACTGTAAAAACCGAACCGAATCGAAAAACCAAACCGAAATGATAATTTTTTTATTTTTAAAAATAACTATTCAATTTTTTTACTAAAAAAACGAATCGAACCTAATTTGAATAATTTTTATTTAAAAAACAAACCAAATTGAATCAGCTGAATAATTTAATTTATTGAATTTTTTAAGTTTAATCACGTTATATTGTTATTGTATATATAATATTTGTTATATCATTAAATTTATTTGGTATTTAATAATGCGTAATTTCATGAAATGTTTGAAATTCTTTGTTTTAGTTATGAATTTATTTATTTTCTTACGCTTTAAATAATTTAAATAATGATTATATCTCATGATAAAAAAAATTTATTTATGTAGTTGGTGATGATTAGAAGAGGTATAGTGTAATTTATTTGAATAAATATTAGATTAAATTAATGTTATCAATTTTTTAATTTCAATTTTTTATTGGTATTATTAAAAAACTGAAAAAATCGAATTGAACTTAATTGATAATATTTTTTTTTTTAAATTTAATTGTTACTTTTTTAAAAAATCAAAAAATTATAATTATAACTATAATATATATATTTATAATTATGTGGAACCGAAGAGAAGTGTGATATTGAATAGAAAGAAGTATAGTGTTTTCCTATCTTATAATATTATACGCATTCATACTACTTTGATTTATTTTGTACACATTCCTTAACATTACTATATATATATATATGCACACACACACACATTCCCAAACCACCCACCATTCTTAGGTACAAAACAAACCAAAAGAAAAAAAAGAAGGAAACAAAATCAAAGAAAGAAACAGAGAGCCAAAAAATGGTAAACATAATAACACTATACATGCCCATCTTACATGGCCTAATGAAGCTAGCAGGGATGATACAAAAATCAATAGAGATTGAACCAGGCACAATTTTAAACACGTGGGTTCCAAAAGAAAGAACAAACAAGCACGCCGTTGTGTTTCTTCATGCCTTTGGATTTGATGGTATCTTAACATGGCAATTCCAAGTACTAGCCCTAGCCAAAACCTATGCAGTATACGTGCCAGATTTTCTCTTCTTTGGGGGATCGATCACCGACAGGCCTGATCGGACGGCGGCGTTTCAAGGGGAGTGCGTTGCCAAGGGACTGAGGAAGCTCGGAGTCAAGAAGTGCACGCTTGTGGGGCTGAGTTATGGAGGCATGGTTGGGTTCAAAATGGCAGAGATGTTTCCTGATTTGGTTGAATCAATGGTGGTTACTTGCTCTGTCATGGCATTGACTGACTCTATAAGCCATGATGCTTTTCAAAGGATTGGATTTGATAGCTGGGTTGATTATTTGCTTCCTAAAACTGCTGATGCTATCAAAGTTCAGCTTGAAATCGCCTGCTACAACCTTCCAAAACTGCCTGCTTTTGTCTTCAAACACATTTTTGAGGTATGCTTGTCTATTCTTTTTTTTTTTTTTTTGCTCATTCATCATCATCATCATTATTATTTTCTGTGTATTTTATTATTTTGCAGACTGATTAATAAAAATGATCAGAACTTCCTTGTTGTTTGTCGAAATTCCATGTTATTTTTTAATCTTTTAATTTCGTCATTATTTTAATAATATCCGAATGATATTACTTAAAAATTTATATATAATTTGAAATTGTCTGGTATAAGGCATTTAAATATTATGACGATGAGTACGTGCAGGCTTTATTTGAACACAGAAAAGAGAGAACAGAACTTATAGAGGCTTTGGTTGTAAGTGATGAGGAATTTAGCATCCCCCATTTGACTCAGGTACGTGACTAATTTCATTTCTTTTTATTTTATTTTTGACTTAGGATAACGTGGCCAAATCATTTAGAATGTGATTTGATCACTTTTCAAGGAATCAAACCGAAACCATTGATCTTTTGACCATATACAGGAATTAACAAAATGGAACTTGGCTACTAACTATTTAAAACTCTTTCAAGTAATCAAAACTGGCCTGAAGTAAAATTCAAAACTGGATTGCTCTACTAAAACGAAATGTCTCTTTTGGTGTTTCTTTTCAAATGATTTTTTTTATTGTTGAAATGAAAATATTGTTTTAGAATTGATGTTTTTATATGTCAAAACATTAAATTATACTTGTAATTACATTTTGGCTGCTTGTACCATTATCTGTGAAGGAGATCTTTACTGAAATTAATATTTACCACTTGCTCCCTATTATTCGTTTAATATCCCATTATCTCATAACTTTAAAAATATTACTTTTACTTAGTTTCCTTTACTTTTATATTTTTTTTTTCTATAACGCAGATATTTAGTTTAAAGTTTGAGTTTGGGGGTTTTTTCCAAAATCTTTTTTAATTAATTTTTAAATAAATTATGAAAGCATTGCAAGAACATTATTGTTATTTAACGTTATTTTTATTGTATTTATAAATTGTGTTATGAGGTTTTGTCATCAATAAGTGCATTAATTATTATTCTTATTTCAAACTTTTTAGTTTCATTTATCTATTTTATTATGTCACATAAAGTAAATATTTAAAAGAAAATACTTTTCTTTTTCTTTGGTCCTCACACACATACATACGGATATTTTATGAAGGCAATTTGTTAATTATTTAGACAGGCGTCCACATGCTTATAAATGCATGTACGTTCTTGAATTAAATGCATGTAAGTTCTGGAATTGGAATAATTTGCAGAAAATACATCTCTTGTGGGGCGAGACTGATAAGATTACCGATATGCAAACTTCCCGCAACTTAAAAGAGTATGCTTATAATTAGCTTTTGTTATATTTTCTTTTATTTATGTTTGAAGATGATTTCACATTATATTTAGGGTTGTATAAATTTTAACCACAGATTTTGAAAATTAAAATATTATTTTCATATTAATCTGATCTGATTAGAAATATTTAAAAATTTACCTTTATAATTTTAACAACTTAATATTTTGTCTTGATATTTACTTATTATTTCTAAATCTCAACACTGAATATTTAATTTGTATCAAATTAAAGTTTTGACTTCACTATAGATATCTCCTACCCGCCTAATCATTTTTCGAGTTGTGAGTTAGACTATTTTTTTTTTTTATCCAATCCACTAAATAAGCAACCCAAGTTACATTAGTTTTCTCATATTACTATATAAATAAAGTGACTTCAGAGGTGGCACAAGAGAATTTGAGGGTCATAGGCAAAAGTTATATCTTAGGCCTTTTCATGTTACTATAAAAATGGAACTACTAGTTGAAGTTGTAAGTAGGGGCAAAAAAATCTCAATTTTTCGAGATTCAGATGAAAAATCATTTCGGAAAAAAAGTTTAAGTCGAGATTTAAGATATTTTTATTCCCGTATAAAAAATTGGGTTGGAATTTGAGATGATTATTCATCTCGAATCATAAATTTTAGCTTTCGGGATTCATGATCCCAAACTATTCAATCTGATAATCGAAATATTTTTATCATTTTGAATCATTATCTTGACGGGAAAAGACGTCCCGATTTCCATCCCCAGTTAAAAATTATTCTTTTATTTAAGCTTTTGTTTAATGTTTCTTAAGTTGCTAAGTCCAAAAATAATCAATGTATTTTTTTATAACAATACCGACTAAGAAGCCATAATTTTTTTCCATGTCAATGTTTTTTTTCCCCTAAGAAGTCATTATTTTCCATGTTAATGTTTTCCATTTTATTGATCCAAAAAATGACATGAGTTTTAATTTGACAACAGGCAAGTGGGAGAGAAAGCAACATTGGAGTCAATTGAAAAAGCAGGTCACCTTGTTAACGTAGAACGTCCGTTCGTTTACAATAGCCACCTCAAAAGAATTCTTGCCTCTTTGGTGCAACAAAATGGTTTACACAATTAATTGAAAGTTTGAAATTTTGTGAATTCAAGTGTTGATTTGAATAAATTATTGTGGCAAAATATTTTTATTGTAAATTTTTATTAGATTTATATATACCTATTTGTACCGTTCATAATATTAAGGTTTAAAAAAAACACACACACACTTCATTTATCTCTAAAAATCATGTTTGGTCCAATTGGTGGCCCAAAAGTTTATTAACTTGTTAACTTTAGATTTAGATCAAATTGTAAGCGGAGGTAGTGAGCTTTTTCTTGCAAAAAGGTGAGATTTGCGAATAGAGAGAAATATAGTAGTGTCCGAAACTCAGTTTTTGGGGGTGGGTTTTGAATCTTTAATCGGATAATTAGAGGGTGAAATCTACTCCATTTTCCCCATATTTATGAGATAAGTTCCCAACATAGTATTCTATATATTTATTGATCATGATTTTAGATTTAATCTTTCTTCAATTGAAATTTATGATACCCACTTGTGATAGTATATTGTTGCTGGTAGTTAACATTATTGAGATTCTTGATATTGTGAATATATAGTATTATCTAGAGAAGAACTTGTATTATAATCCAATTAATTATTTTTCAAAGTTTTTATCGGACAACAATCCATGATTTTTCCCAATTTAGGTTTTCCACGTAGAATCTGATGTCTCATTTTATGGTTGTTTGTGTTTATTTATTACCTTAGTTGTGATTCCTTTTTAGCTTCCGTTACTTTATTTTATGACAACAATCCGTTTTAATCACATAAAGAGGGTAATAGTTATTTCCGCTTAATTATTGGTTACGTTGTGATGAGTCCCTCTACTAACAAGTGGTATTAGAGTTTTTGGATTTTATGGGACATGATTACTTGTGTGGATTTAGATGGAGGAGTCTTCAGCTTGCATGATTAAATAAAAATTTTGGAATTATGGTATTTCGAAGTTAGGATGAAAGATTTGCTCTATATGAAAGGCTTACATAAACCTATTCAAGGTGATGATGTTAAACCCAAATATTTAGATGATAGAAAATGCGCTTAATTGAATTAAAATATTGAAGGTATTATAAGGTCATGGATTGATCAGAGTGTGTATAACCATATAACAAAGGAGAGTAAGGTCAATGTTCTTTGGAAGAAATTGGAAACAAATTATAAGCAGCCACACATAACAAAGCTAACTGGATGAAAAATCTTGTGAATTTGAAATACAAACAAGGGCACAATGTAATATATACCTAGTGAGTTTTAGGGCATTGTTGATGAGTTGATTATGATGAATATCACACTAATTATTGAGATGCAAGCATTTGTAAGTGTCCTAGACATGCCAATGATCTCTAAGAATGATTTGTGTGTGAATATTAAAGAAGTTTGCGGAAAAAACTTACAATGATCGGATGTTGGATTTCAAAAATATTTGATGTTTGTTGAGAGCTCCAAGCTTTCTTTGAGTGAATCCAACCCAAGGGTGAGTTTCCCTATCACCTCACAAGACTCCTTAAGTGCTAGCTCACTTGATTTTGAAGCAACATCAATGGAGGAAGAACCCTAGGTTCACGGCAAAAGCAAGGAGAGAAAAGAGAGTTTTTGATATTTTATTTCTAAAACAATTACCAAAAAATGCCTTGTAAAAAGTGGTATATCTTTTTCAAAAAGAAAAAGCAAAGTCAAAGTGTGTTGAAGGGAAAATGGCATTAAATGCCCTCAACCACTTCCATCACTCATGTAGACATTTGATGTAAGTTGGTGGACCCCACCTTTTAAATTCAAAATTCAAGTGGCTTGCTCAACACACTTCGGGCTCGGGTTCGTTTAATATATTAAACGAATTTTCCGTCGCGACGTAATTAAATCCAATTTAATTAAATAATAATGCCTAGCAAAATTATTACGAAAGTCGCTTACGAATTAATTCCAAATTAATTCTTTCGCCCGAATTAAAATCCAATTTTAATTCCGCTTTGAAATCTGATTTAAATTAATATATCCAATATATTATTTAATCGATTAATTCCAAATTTATCGCTTTCTCTCTTCTATTAGAATTTTATCCTAGATAAATTATTGCCGCGATTAATCCTAGATTAATTTCATCTCTCTTATAATTAATCCTAGATTAATTCTGTTCGAGTCAAATGTCATCGGTGAATCTTTGGGAAGCGACCCAAGAGATCCCTGGATATGTTTGTTGGAAAATTATGACCCATAGCGTCACTATTTGTAAAAGACATTGTATTTTTGTACAAATTAATTATGTAGCAAAGGAAATTGCCTTTTATCATTTCGTAATTAGATTACTTAAATGTGTGAATGATGAAAGTCCTTATGATTAGTTCCGGATTGAGATGATATGAGACAGTATCAATCCACGACGGTTTAATCATTAAATATCCCTAGTCGTAGTATTATCGAGACTGGACATCGATAATGCGGAATAGACTAATATCGCACTTGTGCGTGTTATGGAAGCGTAACAACATAGTTCTCATATATTTAAGTATTGGATACTTATGCAAGTGTGGTAGGAGGTTGTGTTTTACCGATGGTACGAAAAATAGCTTCGCTATGGATAGACCCCACGGAATCCCATTGGTAGTATGACTATGTGTATATGGGAGTCCGCATCAGGGTAGGTGTATTTGGTCTTAACCTGAAGCTTGCATCGCTAGTACTTGCGACAATCAATACGCTTTGGTTTTGGTCGTCCAAGACTTTAACAGGTTCTGTGTACGCCTCTTCTGGGTTTATTGAGAATCGTAGTGTATTGGATGTGATGTCAAGACGGAAGTATCACTTCAGTCATATGGAGATGATAGTCACGCAGGGATACAGAACTGGTTCTCTAAAAGGTTGCAACCGTCGGGATAATATGACTAGGTCATGATTATCCGATAATAAACAGACTAGTTGCTAGTGATTCGATATATGCTTCGTACGGGGCAGACACTATTCCAGCCCCAGGCCTTGCATGTGACATCCGATACTGGATCAATATACGCAATACTACGTATACTACGCCTGATATAGATTATATATTCCATTAATAATTTTTCTGGAGAATTGGGTAGACATGGCGCTTTGCTAGAAGCCAACCTTGTCTCGTAAATCGGAAAGAACGTAGTACAAGGTACGTACGTGTTCGGATAGTCCGACGACCGGATTTACTGCCAATATATCCAGGGATCTCTTGGGTCGCTTCCCGAAAATTCACCGATGACGTATGATTCGAACTTTATTAATCTGGGATTAATAGCGGAGATAATTTATCTAGGATAAAGTACTATTTGAAGAGAGAGAACGATTAATTTGGAATTAATCGATAAAATAATATATTCGATATATTAAACGAAATTAGATTTCGACGCGGAATTAAAATTAGATTTTAATTCGGGCAAACAGATTAATTTAGAATTAATTCGCTAGCGACATGAATAATAATTTTGCTTGGCATTATTATTTAATTAAATTTGATTTAATTACGTCGCAACAGAAAAATTCATTAATTCGGAATTAGCGAACCCGAGCCCGGGAGTGTTTGCGGGCCCACTCGGATTTCAAATCAAGTGGGGCCTACATGTCACATCATTAGTCACATCACTTGTCACTTTGAGTTATGGGTTTTGGTGAGAATGATTTTAACTTGTTTTACACTCCAAGTTAAAATGACATGATTGACTTATTACCAAAATTTTGGTAAACCTTTAATTTGGTTTTTGAAATCAAATAAACAGAAAGGAAATGAAGTCAACACTCTCCTCACTTCTCTCTCATTCACGCACATCACACAAAATTGCACTCTCTCCATTTTTCTTTCACTTGGCCGAAAGTTCAAGGTAGAAGGAGGTGATTTTTGTTGCAAAAATTACCAAGAGCTAGCACTCAAAAGGATCATCACAAGGTGATAGGGAAACCAACCTTGGAGCTTGGAATCACAAGACAAAGCTTGGAGCTTTGAGGACCACCTTGGCCGAAAATTGCAAAGGGATCTTGGAGTTCATTTTGCTTCTCACCACATCCAAATCCGTTCAATGTAAGTGTGTTTCCGTCACTATTCTTTGCGTATTCATTCTATTTCTATGCTTAATATGATCTTGGGATTAACCTAGAAATCCAACAATGGTATCAATGAGCCATTTTGAGCATGAAATAAACTTAGGGTAAAATTTGGGTAAATTGTTTTTGAGCATGTTTTGACTAAATTACTTGTTTGAGCATGCTTGTGAATGAATGACTTGGAGTTGTTTGTGATCAATTTTGTGAAAAATGGATTGGATCAATTTTTCCCCAAAAATGAGGCTTGGCCGAATGCTTATAGTGCCCTAAAGTCATGGTATTATTGTTCATTTGATCATTGGATGACTTGAAATAATTGGGAAATGTTGATTTATAATTCAATCGGATTGAAATCGGAATCGAACATATAAACACTAAAATGCCGTGAGTGTTGTAGCATATAATGAGATGATTTTTGAATCAAATATGTTGGACATGTGTTGATGATGAAAAGCATGATTAATTGGTTAGATTAGTATTTTGGAAATGTTAATTTAATGGTTAATCATGGCTTAACACTTAATTAATTGAATTTTAAAATTTGGAATATTAAAGTTTAATTAATTGAGCTTGATTTTAAATTGGGCTTGTAATTGTTGTATTTGGGCCTTATGGACTTGGTTGGGCCAAGTAGGTTTGGGCCAAATGGATTGGATCCATATTGGGCCTAAACCATTCCATTAAGTCCAAATATAACAAATGGGCTTTAAATGTTTAATTGGGCCTAATGGGCCAAAATTGGTTTCTTGGCAAATAAGGGTGATTCCTTACTTGAGCCTTGGTATTTGGGTTTGACCCATATTGACCAAAGCCCATGCCTTATGAAATCAATTGAAAGCCCATTGGACTTTTAATTAAACAACATTGGATGTTAATTGGGCTTTGAGACCCATTTAGATTAGATTTGGAATCTAAGTCGTTAAAGCGCATTAAAAGTGTAGTTATTTAATTTGGAATTAAATAAATGAATTAGTATTGATTATGAATTAAATTAGATTAAACGAGTAGTTCGATATAATTCAAGAATTCGTACTTCGAATACTTATTCACAATCGAGTTGGACTCGCGCAAATCAAATCATTGTTTGAACATTGGATGATTACTAATATTCAAAGATTAATTAATTTGATTAGATTGATTTAATAACATGCTATGAATAAATACATGGATGTGATGAATGAATAGCGTATATCAGATGGATATTAGAAGGGAAAGGGCAATTTTAGAAATTGTTGTAAATTTAGAATTTATAAATTGGACCTGTGTGTCCAGCCTTCTCTCTTTATTGATTCTTTGTATTCTCTTCTCACCTAATTCCCCTCAATGTTAATGAGGTTTCTATTATTGTATTATGTAATTGGGTAGAAGATGGAATAGTGCTAGCCGGGGAGAGGAAATAGAGTGATTTGTTCTATGAACAATTTGTTAAATATTCATCCGTATATCGTTATTAATTTACTTTCTGCGCCTTATTATGCTTTTAGAATGCATGTTTAAGGGTGTATGATGAGACCTAACAAAGATAATAAATTGGTTGCCAATTTACGCGAAAAAACCTCAAAACATATTAAGCATTTTCCTTCCATTGAGTGATTCTTACTCAAGATCCAAGATTGGCACTGGTTTGTTGCCAAAGTCAAGACCTTTGTCAATTGCGGATGTGTTTGTATCATGAAAGCTTTGTTCCATATCCGTGTCTTGTCCAAGTTGTGATTTGTTGGCCAAATTCAAGATCACTTCTTGTCCATCGACATTGATTACGAAGCTTTCCAATGTTAATGGGTCCCGTTTAACTGGAATCATTAAGCTTGTTGTGCCAAAGCCAAGGCTTAGTTGATTCAGGGGAAAAGATTAGGAAAATATATTGGATATATTGGCATATATATTGTATATATGTTTCGGACTTGGAGGTCCACCTACCGGATCTAAGAATTGGATGAGATCAAATTGATCTTCGAGATCTACATAGTTAAATATCATACAGCTTGTTGGCCAAAGTCAAGGTTGTGTGTTATTTAACGGGATCCTAGCCCACTAGGAAACTAGGTTTCCCGAGTACTCCACAGAGGGTTAGAGGCTCGCCGAAAAATAGTGGGAGGCTAGTATTGAATTTGCAATTTCGTTCAAATACTTAGCTTTACAAGCTTTCAAAATTATTTCGTCAAAATTATTTTATTAGTTGGACTAATATTGTGTTATTTTTCTTGTAACAGTTAGACTGTACCCTTACATTCTTAATTTGATAGTTAGACTATCGCAATTAAAATGACTGGAAAGAACAGTGTTCGGGACATCATCATGGGTGATAATGTCTTTAACAGGACTAAATTTTCCGTTTGGGAAATGAATCTAAGGATAGTCCTTGGATCCGAGAGGCTGCTATATACTATAGAGAGACCTCTTGGGCCTAAGCCCAGATCTGATCAGTTGCTCGAGCTAGAGCTTTGGAAGACTCATAGCGATGACAATGCAACTGCTCAATCTATTATGCTTGCTGCTATGACTCAGCAATTCCGTCGACAGAACAAGGGATCGGATCCCTATAACATGTTGGCGAAGTTGAATGATCTACACCGATCTAATCTTAGATCACAAAGATATGAGTTACAGAAGAAGCTCTTCCGCGCTCGGATGTCGGAGGGTACATCTGTTGAACATCATGTGACACAGATGATTGCCGATATCGAGCAGCTTGGACAAATGGGGATTGTCTTTGAGATAGAGACCTCTATAGATTTGATCTTGCAGTCTCTCCTCGACACTTGGAGTGGGTTCATCATGAACTACAATATGATGAACCAAGAGCAGACTCTTTGAGAGCTGATGTCCACGCTGCGAGAGGCAGAAAAGAAACTTCTTAAGGGCAAGAAGCGCGAGGCGCACTTCGCTTCTACATCTCGGACTCCGAGGGCTGGGCCGAAGGCGACTGGAGGTGTCAAGAAGAAGAAGAAGAAGAAGGGCAAGGCCAAATCGTCAAAGGGTTCTGGGAAGCCCAAGGAAAAATCCCAAGATGTTTGTCTTCAATGCGGACAGCGGGGTCACTAGAAGCGTGACTGCCGCAAGTACAAGGCACTCAGGAAGGAAATCAAGGTGGGCAATGTTGGGTTTCTATTAGGTCCCAAGGATCAAATGAAGCAAGAAACACATGCGAATACATCGAGGAAGTTACGGAATACTTACATCGATCGGTTGAGCGATGCGTAGAAGAACAAAACTTCAAGTTTTTCCCTCCTCCATGGCTCGGCAGTGGCATGAAAACAGTCCACTATTTTGGCTCTCCAAAAACGGTCCAAGCTCCAAGCTTCTCAAATGGTATTCCAAGCCCACGGGTGGGTTTCCCTATCACATTCGCAAGACTCCGATGTGTGCTAGCACTTTGATTTTTGCCACAAAAATCATCACATTTCTTCTTGCCATTTCTCGGTAAAACCAGAAAAGAAAACAGCAGCCCTTTTGGGCGTGAAGATAGAGAGAGGAGAGGAGAGTGAGTGTGAGTGTGAGAGAGAGATGAATTGGTTGGTGAGAAAAAGTGTATCTAATACCCTTTTTGAATTTCCAAAAATTCAATTTCCTTATTTTGGCTTTCAAAAAGTCAATCCATAAATGCCAACCACTTCCATCAATCAATCAATCAATCAAATTGTCACATCACTCAAAGTGACATGTGATTTGACGCTTGATGTGACTAATGATTTGACACTTGATGTGACTTGCGTGCCGCACTCAAATGCGAATGCGCTCGCAAACACTCGCGGGCTCGGGTTCACTAATTCCAAACAAACAAATTTTCCGTTGCGACGTAATTAAATGATTATGCCTAGTGAAATCACTATTCACGTCGCTAACGAATTAATTCTAAATTAACTCGTTCGCCCGAATTAAAATCTAATTTCAATTCCGCGTCGAAATCCAATTTCGTATAATATATCGATTATATTATTTAATCGATTAATTCCAAATTAATCATTCTCTCTCTTTAAATGATATTTTATCCCAGATAAAATATCTCCGCAATTAATCCTAGATTAATTTTCTCTCTCATTTAATTAATCCCAGATTAATAAAGTGCGAGTCATACGTCATCAGTGAATCTTCAGGAAGTGACCCATGAGATCCCCAGATATGTTGGCAGTAAATCCGGTCGTCGGACTATCCGAACACGTACGTACCTAGTACTACATTTGTACCGATTTACAAGACAAGGTTGGCTTCTAGCAAAGCGCCATGCCTACCCAATCTTCCAGAAACATGCTTACAGGAATAAGCAATCTATATCAGGCGTAGTATACGTAGTATTGTGTATCTCGAACCAGTATCAGATGTCACATGCTAGGCCTGGGGCTGGAATTGTCTTTGCCCCGTATGAAGCATATATCGGATCTCTGGTAACTAGTCTCTATAATAGGATAAATATGACCTTGTCATTTTATCCCGATGACTGCAGTACATAAGAGAACCAGTTTCGTATCCTACGTGACCATCATCTCCACTATGAATGGAGTGATACTTCCGTCTTGACATCACACCCAACACACTACGATTCTCATTATACCCAGCAGAGGCGTACACAGAACCTGTTAAAGCCCTGGACGACCTAAAACCAAAGTATATTGATTGTCGCAAGTATTAGCGGTGCAAGTCTCAGGTTAAGACCAAATACACCTACCCTGATTTCAGACTTCCATAGACACATAGTCATACTACTAATGGAATTCGGAGGGGTCTATCCAGAGAGAAGCTGTTTTCTGTACCATCGGTAAAACACAACCTCCTATTACACTTGCATGAGTATCCTATACCCAAATATATGAGAACTATGACGTTATGCCCTCACAACGCGCACAAGTGTAATACTAGTCTTTTACACATTATCGATGTCCAATCTTGATAATACTCTGAATAGGGATATTTAATGATTAAACCTTCGTGGATTGATACTGTCCCATATCATCTCAATCCAGGAACTAATCATAAGGACCTCCTATCATTTATACATCTTGGTGATCTAATCACAAATGATAAGAGAGCAATTTCCTTTGTCACATAGTTAATTTGTACAACATCACTATGATCTGTATAAATAGTGACGCTATTGGTCATAACTGTCCAACAATCTCTCACTTGGCCTATAGCCAGTCACTCGAGTGTTCTACACCTGAAATATGTACGGTTGGCTCAAACTTCTACTGAGAAAAGACTTTCGTCAGCAGATTTACATGATTATGATCTGATGCGATTTATTCGATCATCACATCGCCACGATGTATGATCCGAACGAATCAGATGAATAGTCGAAGTATTTATCTGGATCGTTGATGAGACCATTAATTCTTTAGCCTGCGCTGTAGCCTAGCTCAGTTGCTAACAGAACTATTTCTAATCTAATTAGATTTGTTATCGACCCAAATGGCTTCTATTGCTGCCTCAGCTGCAGCAATAACCCGCATTTGTTATTTATTCGGTAATAGTATCTTGCTTGGATGATTTCCAGCTCACTGTACCGTTATTCAAACTTTATAGTACCGTTATTACGACTTATAGTCGTTATATCAGTTTAGGAAACTTACAGCAGTGATTCCAGTCATTTCAAGTTCTCATTCTCCATAGTATAAGACATCATCCTTAGTTCCTCTAAGATACTAAAGGATGTTCTTAACATCAATCCAATGACTATCACTTGGATTGGCCTGATTGTGACTCCATATGCTCAAAGCGTATGAGACACCAGGTCGCGTACATGTATTAATGTATGATTTCTCGGAGAGTGTCAACAACTTTAAATCTATCCCAGTAGATCTTTATTCCTAGAATAAATGTTGTTTCTCCCAAGAATTCTACGGAGAATTTTCTTGAAAGCCAAGCTTTCACCGATTGTGTTTTATGGGAATATCATTTCCAAGAAATGACATATCATCATTATTTAAGACATTTATGTCAGTGCTCTCCCACAAACCTACTTATATACACAAGAATCATTTTCGTTTTGAATTAAATCATACACCATTATGATTATATCAAAACGATAATTCCAAGAACTCAATGCTTGCTTCAATCCATTCATGGATCGAATAACCTGCAAACTTTGTTTGCTAGTTTTGGTACGACAAAACCGTCAGGATGTTGTAAACATCCTCCAAAAGGTTTCCGTCAAGGAAAGCGATTTTGGCGTTCAGCTGACATATTTCATGAATGAAACATGCAGCATTAGCAAGCATTATCCAAATGAATTTACCGTGGCAACAGGTAAAAGTTTTCATCGAGATCGACACAATGTTGATAACGATACCTTTTCGCTACAAGCCTAGCTTATTACGTTGGTATGTTGCCATCCATGTATGTCTTCCTTGAAGACTTATATAGTACCAATAGGCACAATGCCTTGCGGTACATCAACTAGTGTCTAAACATAGTTGGTATACATGGAATCCATTTCGGACATCATTGCACTTTGCCATAATAGGGAGTCGATACCTTGTATCACTTCCTCATACGTAGTCAGTTCGTATTCCTCAATAAGATTGACATCTTTATGAGGTGAGATCAGAAACCCATACCCCAGGTTGTTTTCTAACTCTCTCCGACTTACGTGGTTCTTGTGTATTCAAAGATTATTGGTATAGTTTCATCCTTGATGAACTATTTGTGTTCCATTAGGATTCGGTGCCTGGAACAGTATTACTCTGATTTTCATCCAGTTTTACTTTCCTCCCACTTACCACTGCATATCGATATTCCTCCTAGGAAAACCGCATGGTGAGTAACAATTAATTTTTTCTCTGGTGAGATGTATAAGTACTATACTTTGGTATCCCTAGGATAACCTACAATTTAGGCACTTATCCAATTTGGGTTCTAGTTTGGTATCATCCAAACATATGCCTAGCATACCCAAATCATCAGGAATTAGAAAACCTGGTTTCTTTCCTGTTCTTATCTATGAAATCAGTCTAACAGATTTTTATGGAACCTTATTCTAAATAAGTTCTGCACTGTTTATGCGTATCCGTTGAAGGAAATGGTAGCTCAGAGCTACTCATGATTAACCTTATCATGTCCAACAAAATTCGATTTCTCCGTTCGGACACACCGTCAAACTGACGTGTTCCGGGAGGAGTCCTCATTGAAAGAATACTGTACTCTTTCAAGTATATGAGAAAATTATTGCTTAAGTATTTCATTATGGTCTAACCGTGATTGTTTTATACTTTAGCCGATTTGTTTGTCTATTTCGTGTCGAAACTCTAAAAGTTTCCGATTTGTGTTTCAAAAGAAACACATATAACCATAACGCGATGCCACATCCGTGTAGGTCACGAAATATTCATATCCACTTCTAGCCTAGCTAGAGATGGGCCCACTTGCTTCACTATGAAATAGGGCTAATAGATCGGTGGCACTTACACTTTTACCAAGTAAATAGTGTTACAGACACTTTGCCTAATAAACTAGATTCGTAGACTTTATTTGAATAGAATAAAATTTGTCCTAGTATCCACTCTTCAAAAGTGTGGATATACGAGTCTTGGTTAATTGTGTCCCAGACAATAATGCCACAATTAAGTCTCTTCTGATCAAATCAGTTTGAGCTATTTGTTTGTCATGTTATACGCTTGAGATTTATTTATATTCAAAATATAAATACTGTTATTCACATCTAATGTGTTTATCTCAATATCATCTTTATGTAATAAAATACTTTAGTGTTCTAGAATATAAAGGTATACCCGCAACGGGTTAAACCCTGATATAGAGATAATGTATCTAGTCAAACTAGTTACATTTTAACAGTTTCCTAATTTAAGTACACACCCGTAGGGTAGTTCCTAAACTTAGGTATCTACGGTTAAAACAGCGACTTTCGTCCCGCCTTCAATTCGCAGATAAATCTCATCTGAAGTCAGTATCCTGCTCATAGCAGATTATGTACACCAGTACATATTTATGTACCACACTAAGTATCTAAAATCCAATTTTAATACTAGTAGTGAACATATTTATGACAAACATATTTGAGGTCAGAGCCTAGCCCGTCTTCAATTCCTTCATGTCTGCTTTGTCCAAACGGCAGTCACGCTTCCGCAATCCCGTTTGCCACAATTTAGGCAGACATTTTAGCATATGTCCTTTATCTTCCCAGAAGATTATAATGATTTTGCCTTTGCCCTTTTCCACACTCCAAAAGCCTTTGGCCAAGCCTTGGCCTTCTGGGATGTTGAAATAAGATGCGCCTTGCGCTTCTTGCCTTATTGCAAACTTTGGCTTTGACTCTTTGAGTATAGCCATTAACTCTCCAAGAGTTTACTATTGCAATTTAATACTTCAAAGATCTAATAATAGACCTATGAAGATCCTTCAATTTCATTGTCATACTTTAAGGATCTAATCTTTAGTTCTGATTAAGAAATTAAGGAGTCTAAGCGGCAAGCTTAATGGATTAAACACTAAAGTTATCATCACATGAATCTTCCAAAGATTATGCTCTACTATTTGCTCAACTCCGGGCTTAGGCCTAATATGTTATTTTATCAAATAAAGTAACTTATTAGTTTCCAGGACCATCCTGAAATTACATTCCCAATTTGAAAATTAAACCATTTAAATACATTTTCCCCAGGATTATGTTTTAAATGCTAATCTTTCAATTTTATCTTGATTCTAATAGTCCAACTATTTAATCAACGATTTAGGTACTATTTATTATAATGATCACTATAGTTAAACTATTTAATCAGCTATAACTAATTAAATCAAATATATTGATTACTATAATCCAATTATATAATCAACTATAAATGAAATAATTTGAATACAGTCCAACTGTTTATTAAAACAACGATTAAATATTAGTCCAACTAACATTTTAATTTATTTGACGAATGATATTTGAATTGAGAGCGTATGGCAAGTAACTAAACGAATATTGAAAATTTAATACTTGCCTCCCACTATTTTTCGGCGAGCCTCTAACCCTCTGTTGAGTACTCGGGAAACCGTGTTTCCTAGTGCGCTAGGATCCCGTTAAATAACACATAATCTTGACTTTGGCCAACAAATTGTATTATAATTAACTAGGTAGATCTCTAAGATCAATTGGATCTCATCCAATTCCTAGATCCAGTAGGTGGACATCCAAGTCCGAAACATATATCATATATATGCCAATATATCCAATATATTCCCTAACCTTTTTCCTCTGAATCAATTAAGCCTTGGCTTTGGCACAACAAACTTAGTGATCCTAGTTAAACGGAACCCTTTGACCATGTAAAGCTTCGTAATCAATGTCGATGGACAAGAAGTGGTCTTGACTTTGGCCAACAAACCACAACCTGGACAAGACACCGATATGGAACAAAGCCTTCATAATTCAAACACATCCTCGACGGACAAAGGTTTTGACCTTGGCCAACAAACCAATGCTAGTCTTGGATCTTGAGTAAGAATCACTCAATGGAAGGAAAAACACTTAATATTTTTTGAGGGTTTTTCGCGTGCAAATTGCCAACCAATTTATTATCTTTGTTAAGGTCTCATCATCATACACCCTTAACCATGCCAACCACTTCCATCAATCAATCAATCAATCAAATTGTCACATCACTCAAAGTGACAGGTGATTTGACGCTTGATGTGACTAATGATTTGACGCTTGATGTGACTTGCGTGTCGCACTCGAATTCGAAATGCGAATGCGCTCGCAAACACTCGCGGGCTCGGGTTCGCTAATTCCAAATTAATAAATTTTCCGTTATGACATAATTAAATGATTATGCCTAGCGAAATCATTATTCACATTGCTAACGATTAATTCCAAATTAGTTAATCGATTAATTCCAAATTAATCGTTCTCTCTCTTTAAATGATATTTTATCCCAGATAAAATATCTCCGCAATTAATCCCAGATTAATTTTCTCTCTCATTTAATTAATCCCAGATTAATAAAGTGCGAGTCATACGTCATCGGTGAATCTTCGGGAAGCGACCCATGAGATCCCCAGATATGTTGGCAGTAAATCTGATCGTCGGACTATCCGAACACGTACGTACCTAGAACTACATTTGTACCAATTTACAAGACAAGGTTGGCTTCTAGCAAAGCGCCATGCCTACCCAATTCTCCAGAAACATGCTTACAGGAATAAGCGATCTATATCAGGCGTAGTATACGTAGTATTGCGTATCTCGATCCAGTATCGGATGTCACATGCTAGGCCTGGGGCTGGAATTGTGTCTGCCCTGTACGAAGCACATATCGGATCTCTGATAACTAGTCTCTATAATCGGATAAACATGACCTTGTCATTTTATCCCGATGACTGCAGTACATAAGAGAACCAGTTTCGTATCCTACGTGACCATCATATCCACTATGACTGGAGTGATACTTCCGTCTTGACATCACACCCAACACACTATGATTCTCAATATACCCAGCAGAGGCGTACACAGAACCTGTTAAAGCCCTGGATGACCTAAAACCAAAGTATATTGATTGTCGCAAGTATTAGCGTTGCAAGTCTCAGGTTAAGACTAAATACACCTACCTTGATTTCGGACTTCCATAGACACATAGTCATACTACCAATGGAATCTCGAGGGGTCTATCCAGAGCGAAGCTGTTTTCCGTACCATCGATAAAACACAACCTCCTATTACACTTGCATGAGTATCCTATACCCAAATATATGAGAACTATGATGTTATTCCCTCACAACGCGTACAAGTGTAATACTAGTCTTTTACGCATTATCGATGTCCAATCTCGATAATACTCTGACTAGGGATATTTAATGATTAAACCTTCGTGGACTGATACTGTCTCATATCATCTCAATCCAGGAACTAATCATAAAGACCTCCTATCATTTATACATCTTGGTGATCTAATCACAAATGATAAGAGAGCAATTTCCTTTGTCACATAGTTAATTTGTACAACATCACTATGATCTGTATAAATAGTGCCACTATTTGTCATAACTGTCCAACAGGCAAGCCCCGGCCTCAGGTATGTTTGTTATAGAAATAAACATGACTACTTCTAGTTTTAAAAATTGGATTTTTGATTCTGGTTGTGGTACTCACATTTGTACTGATGTGCAGGATCTGCGGATTAGCAGGAGACTGGCTTCATGAGAGATTGACCTCCGTGTTGGAAATGGGACACCAGTCGCCGTTTTAGCCGTTGGCACTTTTGTTTTAGAACTACCCTCGGGGCATGTACTTGAACTTACAGACTGTTATTATGTACCTAGTTTGACTAGGAATATTATTTATGTATCTATGTTAGCCCAATGTGGGTACACTTTTGTATTTAGATACACTGGGTGTTTTATGTATAAAAATGATATAGAAATTTGCACTGCTGTTGTAAATAATGGTCTTTATATTTTGAATATAAACCAATCTCAAAATGTAACAAACAAAAGGCTGAAAGTAAGTCATAAAAATGAAACTTATATGTGCCATTGTCGTCTGGGACACATAAACAAGACTCGCATATCCACACTTTCGAAGAGTGGGTACTTGGACGGATTTGATCCAAATTCATATGACGTCTGCGAATCTTGCTTATTAGGCAAAATGCCTAAATCACCTTTTAGCGGTAAAGGTGTACATGCCACCGAACTGTTAGTCCTTGTTCGTAGTGACGTTTGTAGGCCCATGTCTAGTCAGGCTAGAGGTGGATATGAATACTTCGTAACCTTTACGGATGATGCAACATGTTATGGTTATGTGTATCTTATGAGACACAAGTCGGAAACTTTTGAGAAATTCAAAGCGTTTCGACACGAAGTTGAAAAACATACCGGTAAAAGTATTAAGACATTACGGCCGGACCATGGTGGCGAATACTTGAGCAATGAGTTTCTTGACTACTTGAAATAATATGGTATTCTTTCACAGTGGACTCCTCCCGGGACACCGCAATTAAACGGTGTGTCCGAACGGTGAAACCGAACCCTGTTAGACATGGTAAGGTCTATGATATGCATTAAATAGTGTAATACTTATTTTGAATAAGGTTCCGTCAAAGTCTGTTCAACAGACTCCGTATGAGATATGGACAGGAAAGAAACCGAGTTTCTCATTCCTGAAGATTTGGGGTTGCTGGGCATACGTCAAACGTTTGGAAGGTACCAAACTAGAACCCAAATCGGATAAATGCCTTTTTGTGGGATATCCTAGGGAAACCAAATGATATTACTTCTATCAAACACGAGAGAACAAAGTTTTTGTTGCTCTACATGCGGTTTTCCTTGAGAAGGAATTCCTAAATGCAGTGATAAGTGGGAGGAAAGTAGAACTCAATGAAAATCGGAGTGATACTATTCCTAGCATAGAATCCTCAACGAAACATGAACATTTCATCAGGGATGAAGCTGTACCACAATCTTCGAATACACAAGGACCACGTAGGTCGGAGGGAGTCAGAAAAAAACCTGAGAGGTATGGGTTTCTGATCTCACCTCATGTAGATATCAATATCATTGAGGAAGATGAGCCGGCTACGTATGAGGAAGCGATACAAGGTATCGACTCCGGTTTATGGCAAAATGCCATGAATTCTGAAATGGATTCCATGTATATCAACCAAGTTTGGACACTGGTTGATGCACCAGAAGGTGTAAAACCTATTGGTTGCAAATGGATCTTCAAGAAGATGACCGACATGGATGGCAACGTACAAACATACAAAGCTAGGTTTGTAGCGAAGGTGTATCGTCAATGACATGGTGTCGATTACGACGAAACTTTCTCACCCGTTGCCATGATTAAATCCATTCGGATAGTGCTTGCTAATGCTGCATATTTCAATTACGAGATATGGCAGATGGACATCAAAACCGCTTTCCTTAACGGAAACCTGTTGGAAGATGTTTATATGCAACAGCTGACGGTTTTGTTGTGCCTAAACATGCAAACAAGGTTTGCAAGTTAAATCGGTCCATTTATGGACTGAATAAAACATCGCGTTCTTGGAACCAACGTTTTGATGAGATCATAAAAGAATATGATTTCATTCAAAACGAAGATGATCCTTGTGTATACAAGAAGGTTAGTGGGAGCGCACTGACTTTCATTGTCCTTTATGTTGACGATGTATTGCTTATGGGCAATGACATTCCCATGTTAACATCGGTGAAAGCTTGGCTTTCATTAAAATTCTCCATGAAATATTTGGGAGAAGCAGCCTTTATTCTGGGAATAAAGATCTATCTGGATAGATCTAGAAAGCTGCTTGGACTCTCCCAGAGCACGTACATTGACAAAGTGTTGAAGAGATTCAACATGGATCAGTCCAAGAGGGGACTGTTGCCAGTGTCACATGGAGTCACTCTATCTAAGGACATGTGTCCTAAAACTCAAGATGAGAGAAACAACATGAGTCGGATACTGTTCGCCTCAGCAGTCGGATCGATCATGTATGCCATGATATGTACACGACCTGATGTCTCCTATGCTTTGAGCATGTGTAGTCGCTATCAGGCCGATCCAGGTGAAAGTCACTGGATAGCGGTTAAGAATATCCTTAAGTATCTTAGACGAACTAAGGATACTTTCTTAATCTATGGAGATGGAGAACTTGAGGTAACTGGGTATACCGATGCATGTTTCCAAACCGATAAAGACGATTGTAAGTCACAATCTGGGTACGTGTTTTGTTTGAATAACAGAGCAGTGAGCTGGAAATCATCCAAGCAAGAGACTGTTGCCGATTCAATAATAAAAGCAGAGTATATCGTTGCAGCTGAAGCAGCAAATGAGGCAGTTTGGATCCGAAAATTCCTAATTGGATTAGGAGTAGTTCCGTTAGCAGCTGAGCCTGTTCCATTATATTGTGACAATAACGGGGCTATAGCGCAGGAAAAGGAACCGCGGTCTCATCAACGATCCAAGCATATTCTTCGACGTTTCCATCTGATTCATGAGATCATACATCGTGGCGATGTGAAGATCGAGAAGGTTGTATCAGATGAAAACATTACAGATCCGCTAACGAAAGAAATTCCTCAGCAAAAGTTTGAGCGACATGTACATAGTTCAGGTGTTAGATGCTTGAGTGACTGGCTATAGGCCAAGTGGGAGATTGTTGGAAAATTATGACCCATAGCGTCACTATTTGTAAAAGACATTGTGTTTTTGTACAAATTAATTATGTAGCAAAGGAAATTGCCTTTTATCATTTCGTAATTAGATTACTTAAATGTGTGACTGTTGAAAGTCCTTATGATTTGTTCTGGATTGAGATGATATGAGACAGTATCAATCCACGACGGTTTAATCATTAAATATCCCTAGTCGTAGTATTATCAAGACTAGACATCGATAATGCAGAATAGACTAGTATTTCACTTGTGCCTGTTATGGAAGCGTAACATCATAGTTCTCATATATTTAAGTATTGGATACTTATGCAAGTGTGGTAGGAGGTGGTGTTTTACCGATGGTACGAAAAACAGCTTCGCTCTGGATAGACCCCATGGAATCCCATTTGTAGTATGACTATGTGTCTATATGAGTCCGCATCAGGGTAGGTGTATTTGGTCTTAACCTTAGACTTGCATCGCTAGTACTTGCGACAATCAATACGCTTTGGTTTTGGTCGTCCAGGACTTTAACAGGTTATGTGTACGCCTATTCTGGGTTTATTAAGAATCGTAGTGTATTGGATGTGATGTCAAGACGGAAGTATCACTTCAGTCATATGGAGATGATGGTCACGCAGGGATACAGAACTGGTTCTCAAAGAGGTTGCAACCGTCGGGATAATTTTACTAGGTCATGATTATCCGATAATAAAGAGACTAGTTGCTAGTGATCCGATATATGCTTCGTACGGGGCAGACACTATTCCAGCCCCAGGCCTTGCATGTGACATCCGATACTGGATCGATATATGCAATACTACGTATACTACGTCTGACATAGATTATATATTCCATTGAGAATATTTCTGGAGAATTGGGTAGACATTGCGTTTTGCTAGAAGCCAACCTTGTCTCGTAAATCGGAAAGAACATTGTACAAGGTACGTACGTGTTCGGATAGTCCGATGACCGGATTTACAGCCAACATATCCAAGGATCTCTTGGGTCGCTTCCCGATTTACAGCCAACATATCCAAGGATCTCTTGGGTCGCTTCCCGAAGATTCACCGATGACGTATGATTCGAACTTTATTAATCTGGGATTAATAGCGGAGAGACTTTATCTGGGATAAAGTACTATTTGAATATAGAGAACGATTAATTTGGAATTAATCGATAAAATAATATATTCGATATATTAAACGAAATTAGATTTCGACGCGGAATTAAAATTAGATTTAGAATTAATTTAGAATTAATTTAGAATTAATTCGCTAGCGATGTGAATAGTAATTTTGCTTGGCATTATTATTTAATTAAATTTAATTTAATTACGTCGCAACGGAAAAATTCGTTAATTCGAAATTAGCGAACCCGAGCCCGGGAGTGTTTGCGGGCCCACTCGAATTTCGAATCAAGTGGGGCCTACATGTCACATCATTAGTCACATCACTTGTCACTTTCAGTGATGGGTTTTGGTGAAAATGATATTAACTTGTTTTACACTGCAAGTTAAAATGACGTGATTGACTTATTACCAAAATTTTGGTAAACCTTTAATTTGGTTTTTGAAATCAAATAAACAAAAAGGAAATGAAGTCAACAATCTCCTCACTTCTCTCTCATTCACGCACATCACACAAAATTGCACTCTCTCCATTTTTCTTTCACTTGGCCAAAAGTTCAAGGTAGAAGGAGGTGATTTTTGTTGCAAAAATTACCAAGAGCTAGCACTCAAAAGGATCATCACAAGGTGATAGAGAAACCAACCTTGGAGCTTGGAATTGTTGGTTTCTAATTAGGTCCCAAGATTCATCAAATCAAGCACAAAATTCACATGAATACATCAAAGAAGTAAGGCAGAATACATACTCACATTGAACGGTTTGATGCTAAGAAGAACAAGCCTCTTCTTCCTTCATGGTGAAGCTCGGCAGTGAGCGTCTGAGACAGTGGGCTGCACGTTTTTGGGCTGTGAAACTCCTCCAAGAATCGGCCATTGATTACTCCATTGAAGCTCCAAGCTTCAAGCTCCAAGAATGGATTCCAAGCTCATGTGTTAGTTTCCCTATCACCATAGTATAAACCCATATGTGAGCTAGCACTTCTTCTTCTTCATTATTCTCGGCAAAATTGCAGAAAATAGAAGCAAGAATTCGGCTCCAAGCCGTGAGAGAAGAGAGGAAAGAGAGGAGGGAAAAATTGGTTTCCATGAAACCCTATTATCGTGAGAAAGAGAGAAAAAATAAAAGAAAATGAATTATATATATTTTTATTTTATTTTCTAAAAACAAAACAAATACATAAATCATTTTTCATTTATTAAAAGTCAAAAAGTAAAAAGCAAAAGTGATTTTCAACTACTACATCAATCAATCAAATTGTCACATCACTCAAAGTGACATGTGATTTGACGCTTGATGTGACTAGCGATTTGACACTCGATTTGACTTGCATGCCGCACACGAATTCGAAATGCGAATGCGCTCACAAATAATCCCGGGCTCGGGTTCGCTAATTCCAAATTAACGAATTTTCCGTTGCGACGCAATCAAACGATTATGCCTAGCGAAATCACTATTCACGTCGCTAACGAATTAAATCTAAAATAATTCGTTCGCCCGAATTAAAATCTAATTTTAATTCCGCGTCGAAATCCAATTTCGTATAATATATCAAATATATTATTTTGTTGATTAATTCAAAATTAATCGTTCTCTCACTTTAATTAATATTTTATCCCAGATAAAATATCTTCGTAATTAATCCCATATTAATTTTCTCTCTCTTCTAATTAATCCCAGATTAATAAAGTGCGAGTCGTACATCATCGGTGAATCTTCGGGAAGCGACCCATGAGATCCCGGGATATGTTGGCAGTAAATACGGTCGTCGGACTATCCGAACACGTAAGTACCTCGTACTACGTTTATACCGATTTACAAGACAATGTTGGCTTCTAGCAAAGCGCCATGCCTACCCAATTCTCCAAAAATATCCTTATAGGAATATGTGAACTATATCAAGCGTAGTATACCGTAATATTGCGTATTCATGTCCAGTATCGGATGATCACGTGCTAGGCCTGAGGCTGGAATTGTGTCTGCCCCGTACGAAGCACATATCGGATGTCTGGTAACTAGTCTCTATAATCGGATATACATGACCTTGTCATAATATCCCGATAGCTCGAGCATTTAAGAGAACGAGTTCCGTATCCTACGTGACCATCATCTCCATATGACTGGAGTGACACTTCCGTCTTGACATCACACCCAACACACTACGATTCTCAATATACCCAGCATTGGCGTACACAGAACCGGTTAAAGCCCTGGACGACCTCAACTAAAGTATATTGATTGTCGTAAGCATTAGCGGTGCAAGTCTCAGGTTAAGACCAAATACACCTACCCTGATTGCAGACTCCCATAGACACATAGTCATACTACCAATGGGATTCCGCGGGGGGGGGGGGTCTATCCAGAGCGAAGCTGTTTCCTGTACCATCGGTAAAACACAACCTCCTATTACACTTTCATGAGTATCCTGTACCCAAATATATGAGAACTATGTCGTTGTGCCCTCACAAATGCGCACAAGTGTAATACTAGTCTTTTACGTATTTATCGATGTCCAATCTCGATAATACTCTGACTAGGGATATTTAATGTTTTATCCTTCGTGGACTGATACTGTCTCATATCATTCTCTGTCCAGGAACAAATCATAGAGACCTCTCATCATTTATATATCTAGGTGATCTAATCACAAATGATAAGAGTGCAATCTCCATTGTCACATAGTTAATTTGTACAACAACACCATGATCTGTACAAATAGTGACGCTATGGGTCATAATTGTCCAACAATCTCCCACTTGGCCTATAGCCAGTCACTCGAGTCTCTGACACCCGAACTATGTACGGTTGGCTCAAATAGCTGTGAAAATCTTTCGTCAGCGGATTTTCATGATTATCGTCTGATGCGATTTATTCGATCATCACATCACCACGATGTATGATCCGCTTGGATCAGATGAATAGTCGAAGTATGTATCTGGATCATTGATGAGACCATTAATTCTTTAGCCTATGCTGACGCCTAGCTCAGCTGCTAACAGAACCATATCTAATCTAATTAGATTTGTTGTTGACCCAGATGGCTTCTATTGCTGCTTCAGCTGCTACAATTAACCCGCATTTGTTGTTTATTCGATAACAGTATCTTGTTTGGAAGATTTCCAGCTCACTGTACCGTTATTTAAACTGTATAGTACCGTTTGCAACTTTAGTCATTTTATCGGTTTAGGAAACTTGCTACAGTGATTCCAGTCACTTTAAGTTCTCATTCTCCATAGACTAAGACATCATCCTTAGTTCTCTAAGATACTAACGGATGTTTTTAACATCAATCCAGTGACTATCACTCGGATTGGCCTGTTTGTGAATCCATATGCTCAAAGCGTATGAGACACCAGGTCGCGTACATTTTTCAATGTATGGTTTCTCGGAGAGTATTTCGAAAGCCAAGCTTTCGCCGATAATTATTTTATGGGTATATCATTTCCAAGAAATGACATATTATCATTATTTTATAGGACAGCCACTGTCAGTGCGCTCCCACTAACCCTCTTATATACACAAGAATCCTTTTCGTTTTGAATTAAATCATAAATCATTATGATTACATCAAAACGATAATTCCAAGAACCTAATGCTTGCTTCAATCCAAACATGGATTGAATAACCCGCAAACCTTGTTTGCTAGTTACGTCAAAACTACAGGATGTTGTAAACATCCTCCAAAAGGTTTCCTTTTTCAGGAAAGCGATTTTCCCGTAAAGCTGTCATATTTCATAAATGAAACATGCAGCATTAGCAAGCATTATCCAAATGAATTTACCGTGGCAACATGTAAAAGGTTGAATCGTAATCAACACAATGTTGATAACGATACATTTCCGTTAAAAGTCTAGCTTTATACGTTGGTATGTTGCCATCCATGTACGTCTTCCTTGAAGACTTATAGTACCAATAGGCACAATGCCTTGTGGTACATCAACTAGTATCCAAACTGGTTGATATACATGGAATCCATTTCGGACTCATGGCACTTTGCCATAATAGGGAGTCGATACCTTGTATCACTTCCTCATACGTAGTCCAGTTGGTATTCCTCAAAAGATAGACACTTTATGAGGTGAGATCAGAAACCCATACCCCAGGTTGTTTTCTGACTCTCTCCGACCTACGCGGTTCTTGTGTATTCGAAGATTAATGGTATAGTTTCATCCTCGATGAACTATTTATGTTCCATTAAGATTCGGTGCCTTGAACAGTATTACTCCGATTTTTATCGAGTTTTTTACTATCCTCCCACTTACCACTGCATATCGGTTATTCCTCTTAGGAAAACCGCATGGTGAGCAACAATCTAATTGTTCTCTTATGAGGTATATAAGTACAATACTTATGGTTCCCTAGATGACCTACAATTGGCACTTATCCTATTTGGGTTTTAGTTTGGTATCATCCAAACATATGCCTAGCATTCCCAAATATTCAGGAATGTGAAACCCGTTTTCTTTTCCTGTTCATATCTAATATGCTATCTGTCAAACAGATTATTATGGAACCTTATTCAAATAAGTTCTTGCACTGTTTAAAGCTTATCGTGAAGGAAATGGTAGCTCAGAGCGACTCGTGATTAACCTTATCATGTCTAACAAAATCCGGTTAATCCTCGTTCGGACACACATCGTCAAACTGACGTGTTCCGGGAGGAGTCCTCATTGTTAGAGTACTATACTCTTTCAAGTATACGAGAAACTTATTGCTTAAGTATTTTCCATTACGGTCTTACCGTGATGGTTTAATACTTTAGCCGATCTGTTTGTCTATTTCGTGTTGAAACTGTGAAAGTTTCCGATTTGTGTTTCAAAAGAAACACATAACCATAATGCGATGCCACATCCGTAAAGGTCACGAAATATTCATATCCACATCTAGTCTAGCTAGACATGGGCCCACTTGTTTCATTATGAAGTAGGGCTAACAGGTCGGTGGCAGTTACACCTTTACCAAATAAATAGTATTTTAGGCACTTTGCCCAATAAACTAGATTCGTAGACTTTATTTGATTGGAATCAAATTAGTCCTAGTACCCACTCTTCGAAAGTGTGGATATACGATTCTTGTTTAATAGTGTCCCTGACAACTATGCCACATTTAAGTTTCTTAATTGATCAAATCATTTTGAGCTATTTATTTGAGATATATTTATATTCAAAATATAAATGATGTTATTCACATCTAATGTGTTTATCTCAATATCATCTTTATATAATAAAACACTTTAGTGTTCTAGAATATAAAGGTTCACCCGCAGCGGGTTAAACACTGATATAGAGATAATGTATCTAGTCAAACTAGTTACATTATAACAGTTTCCTAATTTAGGTACACACCTGAGGGTAGTTCCTAAACTTAGGTATCTGTGGTTAAAACAACGACTTTTGTCCTGTTTCCAATTTGCAGATTTATCTCAATTGAAGTCAGTATCATGTTCAAAACAGATTCTGAACATCAATATATATATTTTATGTACCACACTAAGTATCTAAAATTTAATTTTAATACTAGCTGTGAACATAATTATGACAATCATTTTTGAAGTCAGAGCCCTGCTCGTCATCAAATCCTTCTTGGGATATGTCATTTTATCTTCCTAGAAGATTATAATGATTTTGCCTCTGCCCCTTTTTTCATATTCCGGTCGCCTTTGGCCAAGCCTCGGGTTTCTAGAATATCGAAGTAAGGTGCGCCTTGCGCTACTTGCCTTATTGCAAACTTTGACTTTATCTCATTTAGATTAGTCATGAATTCTCCAAGAATTATTTATTGCAATTTTTACTTCTAAAATCTAATTTTAGATTTATAAAGATCCTTCAATTTTAATATCATACTTTAAAAATCTAATCTTTAGTTCTGATAAAGAAATTAAGGAGTCTATATGACAAGTATTATGGATTAAGCACTAAAGTTATCATTACATGAATATTCCAAATATCATGTTCCACTTATTTGCTTAACTCCGGACTTAGGCTTAATATAGTATTTTATCAAATAAAATAACTTATTAATTTCCAAGACCATCTTGAAATTTATTCCCAATTTGAAAATTAAACCATTTAAATACATTTTCCCCAGGATTATGTTTTAATGTCAATCTTTCAATTTTCTCTTGATTCTAATAGTCCAACTATTTAATCAACGATTTGTGGTACCTTTTATTATAATGATTATAATAGTCCAACTATATAATCAAATATAATTTAAATCAATTAACCTCAATTACACTGATTACTATAATCCAATTATAAAATCAACTGTAAATTGAAATTAATTAATTCAAATATATTGATTAATATAATCCAATTATATATAATCAACTATAATACAATCCAACTGTTAATTAAAACAACAATTTAAATATTAGTCCAACTAACATTTAATCTAACGACGAAATAATTTGAATGAGCGCGTATGGCGAGTAATTGAACGAATATTGCAAATTCAATTCTTGCCTCCCACTATTTTTCGGCGAGCCTCTAACCCTCTGTCGAGTACTCGGGAAACCGCGTTTCCTAATGGGCTAGGATCCCGTTAAATATCACACAATCTTGACTTTGGCCAACAAATTGTATGATAATTAACTAGGTAGATCTCTAAGATCAATTGGATCCAATCCAATTCCTAGATCCGGTAGGGGGATATCCAAATCCGAAACATATATCTTATATATGCCAATACATCCAATGTATTACCTAACTTTTTTCCTCTGAATCAACTAAGCCTTGGCTTTGGCACAACAAACTTAGTGATCCCAGTCAAGCGCGACCCATTGACCATGGAAAGCTTTGTAATCAATGTCGATGGACAAGAAGTGGACTTGACTTTGGCCAACAAACCACAACTTGGACAAGACACTGATATGGAACAAAGCCTTCGCGATTCAAACACATCTTCGACAGACAAAGGCCTTGACTTTGGCCAAAAAACCAATGCCATCTAGGATCTTGAGTGAGAATCACTCAATGGAAGGAAATGCGCTTAATATTGAGCGAGGGTTTTTCGCATGCAAATTGGCAACCATTTTATTATCTTTGTTATGATCTCATCATCATGCACCCTTAAACATGCATTCTAAACACATAATAAAGCGCATATAAATAAAATAATAATGATATGCGGATGGATACTTTACATTGATCCTAGATCAAATCTCTCATTTTCTCTCTCCAGCTAGCACATGTATTTACTTCTACCCGTTACACTACACTTCTAAAGAAACCTCATTTACATTGAGGGGAATAGGTGAGAAGAGAATACAAAGAGTATAAAGGTGATAAGGCTGGACACGCAGGTCCAATTAATAAAGCAAATTTATTACAACAATTTCTAAAATTGTCCCACCCGACTAATATCCATCTGAAATACATTATTCATGCATCGCAACCATGTATTCATACAAGCATGTTATCAATCAATCTAATCCAATTAATTAATTTGATAATTAGTGATCATCCAATGTTCAAACAACGATTTGATTTTTGCTCGAGTCAAACTCGTTTTGCGAATAAGTACTTAAAGTACGAATTCTTGAATTAAATTAAACTACATAATTAAATCCAATTTAATACGCATTTAATTCTAATTCACTATTTAATTCCAAATTAAATATTACACTTCATTAATGAACTTTTACGACTTAAATTCCAAATTTAATCGCAAAGGGTCTCAAAGCCCGATTAACATCTAATGTTTATTTAATTAAAGTCCAATGGTCTTTTAATTAATTTCTTTAAGGCGTGGACTTTTGGTCAACTCGGGTCAAACCGATAACCAAAGTCCAATCCGGGAGTTACCCCATAAGCCTTTAAATTAATTTTGGCCCATTAGGCCCAATTAAATAATTAAGGTTCATTAAGTCATAATTGGAATTTATGGATGCGGTTTTAGGCCCAATTGGATCCAACCAAATTGGCCTAAACCTAACTTGGTACAACCAAGATCAAAAGCCCAATTACAACCTTTAAGGCCCAATTTCCAAAAACAAGCCCAATTAATTAACTTATAAAATTCCAAATTCCATAATTAATTAACCTAAGTGTAATACACAATTACCACCCAATAATATTTCTAAAACATCAATTAGCATAATTAATCATGCACTTCTACATCAAATAGTGTCCAACAAAATTTCATTAAAATCAAACCCAATTTACATTCTTAAAGTCTCGGCAATTAGGGTTTTTTAATCCGATTCAGTTTCAATCCAATTGAATCCACAATCATCATTTCCCAAATCAATTCAACTCATCCAATGAATCAAAAACAAAAAATCACAATGAATTTCATGTTACTTGAATTCGGCCAAGCCAACTTTTAAAGGGAAAAATTGTTCCAAATCAAAATTCAATCCAATTGAACTTCAAAACAACATTACCCAATTGTTTTAAGTCATCCAATGATCAAAAAACAAAAAATTACCAAGACAATTTAGGGTTCATATTTTCGGCCATGCCCAAAATTTGGGGAAAAATGGATCCAATCCAATTTCATGAAATTGATCATGCACAACTTCAATTAATCAACATACAAGCATACTTAATCAATCAATTTAACCAAATCATACTTCAATTGATTTTACCCAATTTCAAACCCTAACTTTTTCATGCTTGATCAAAGCTCATAGATACCATTGTTGGTTTCTAATTAGGTCCTAAGATTCATCAAATCAAGCACAAAATTCGCATGAATACATCAAAGAAGTAAGGCGGAATACATACTCACATTGAACAGTTTGATGCTACGAAGAACAAGCCTCTTCTTCCTCCATGGTGAAGCTCGGCAGTGAACTTCTGAGACAGTGGGCTGCACGTTTTTGGGCTGTGAAACTCCACCAAGAATCGGCCATTGATGACGCTATTGAAGCTCCAAGCTTCAAGCTCCAAGAATGGATTCCAAGCTCATGTGTTAGTTTCCCTATCACCATAGTATAAACCCATGTGTGTGCTAGCACTTCTTCTTCTTCATTATTCTCGGAAAAACTGCAGAAAACAGAAGCAAGAGTTCGGCTCCAAGCCATGAGAGAAGAGAGGAAAGAGAGGAGGGAAAAATAGGTTTCCATGAAACCCTATTACCGTGAGAGAGAGAGAAAAAATAAAAGAAAATGAATTATATATATTTTTATTTTATTTTCTAAAAACAAAACAAATACATAAATCATTTTTCATTTGTTAAAAGTCAAAAAGTAAAAAGCAAAAGTGCTTTTCAACTACTACATCAATCAATCAAATTGTCACATCACTCAAAGTGACATGTGATTTGACGCTTGATGTGACTAGCGATTTGACACTCGATTTGACTTGCATGCCGCACTCGAATTCGAAATACGAATGCGCTCGCAAATAATCCCGGGCTCGGGATCGCTAATTCCAAACTAACGAATTTTCCGTTGCGACGCAATTAAACGATTACGCCTAGCGAAATCACTATTCACGTTGATAACAAATTAATTCTAAATTAATTCGTTCGCCCGAATTAAAATCTAATTTTAATTCCGCATCGAAATCCAATTTCGTATAATATATCAAATATATTATTTTGTTGATTAATTCCAAATTAATCGTTCTCTCTATTAAATTAATATTTGATCCCAGATAAAATATCTTCGTAATTAATCCCATATTAATTTTCTCTCTCTTCTAATTAATCCCAGATTAATAAAGTGCGAGTCGTACATCATCGGTGAATCTTCGGGAAGCGACCCATGAGATCCCCAGATATGTTGGCAGTAAATACGGTCGTCGGACTATCCGAACACGTAAGTACCTCGTACTACGTTTATACCGATTTACAAGACAAGGTTGGCTTCTAGCAAAACGCCATGCCTACCCAATTCTCCAGAAATATCCTTATAGGAATATGTGATCTATATCAAGCGTAGTATACAGTAATATTGCGTATTCATATCCAGTATCGGATGATCACGTGCTAGGCCTTGGGCTGGAAATGTGTCTGCCCCGTACGAAGCACATATCGGATGTCTGGTAACTAGTCTCTATAATCGGATATACATGACCTTGTCATAATATCCCGATAGCTCGAGCATTTAAGAGAACGAGTTCCGTATCCTACGTGACCATCATCTCCATATGACTGGAGTGACACTTCCGTCTTGACATCACACCCAACACACTACGATTCTCAATATACCCAGCATTGGCGTACACAGAACCAGTTAAAGCCCTGGACGACCTCAACTAAAGTATATTGATTGTCGTAAGCATTAGCGGTGCAAGTCTCAGGTTAAGACCAAATACACCTACCCTGATTGCAGACTCCCATAGACACATAGTCATACTACCAATGGGATTCCGCGGGGGGTCTATCCAGAGCGAAGCTGTTTCCCGCACCATCGGTAAAACACAACCTCCTATTACACTTGCATGAGTATCCTATACCCAAATATATGAGAACTATGCCGTTGTGCCCTCGCAAACGCGCACAAGTGTAATACTAGTCTTTTACGTATTTATCGATGTCCAATCTCGATAATACTCTGACTAGGGATATTTAATGATTTATCCTTCATGGACTGATATTGTCTCATATCATTCTCTGTCCAGGAACAAATCATAGAGACCTCTCATCATTTATATATCTAGGTGATCTAATCACAAATGATAAGAGTGCAATCTCCTTTGTCACATAGTTAATTTGTACAACAACACCATGATCTATACAAATAGTGACGCTATGGGTCATAATTGTCCAACAGGAATCACAAGACAAAGCTTGGAGCTTGGAGGACACCTTGGCCGAAAATTGGAAAGGGATATTGGAGTTCATTTTGCTTCTCACCACATCCAAATCTGTTCAATGTAAGTGTGTTTCCGCCACTCTTCTTTGCGTATTCATTCTATTTCTATGCTTAATATGATCTTGGGATTAACCTAGAAATCCAACAATATTGGCAGTAAATCCGGTTGTCAGACTATCCGACACGTGCGTACCGCGTACCACGTTCTCACCGATTTACAAGATATGGTTGGCTTCTAGCAAAGCATCGTGCCTACCCAATTCTCCAGAAATATTAAACGAAGAATATATAATCTATATCATGCATAGTATACTATGTATTGCGTATTACGATCCAGTATCGAATGTCACATGCTAGGCCTGAGGCTGGAATTATGTCTGCCCTGTACGAAGCATATATCAGATCACTAGCAACTAGTCTGTTTAATCGGATAATCATGACCTAGTCATACTATCCCGATAGCTGCAAAATATTAGAGTACTAGTTCTGTATCACTGCGTGATCATCTTCTCCATATAAATGAAGTGATACTTCCATCTTGACATCAAACCCAATACACTACGATTCTCAGTAAACCCAGAAGAGGCGTACACAGAACCTGTTAAAGCCCCGGATGACCAAAACCAAAACGTACTGATTGTCGCAAGTATTAGCGATGCAAGTCTTAGGTTAAGACCATATATATCTAACCTGATGCGGATTCCCATAGACACATAGTCATACTACCAATGGGATTCCGAGGGGTCTATCCAGAGCGAAGCTGTTCCCAGTCAAACGGCTAACAGAACCTCCTATCACACTTGCATAAGTATCATATACTTAAATATATGAGAACTATGATGTTAAGCTTCCATAACGCGCACAAGTGTAATACTAGTCTATTCCGCATTATCGATGTCCAGTCTCAATAATACTAAGACTAGAGATATTTAGTGATTAAACTGTTCGTGGATTAATATTGTCTCATATCTTATTAATCTGGAACTAATCATAAGAACTTTTATCATTTATATATATTCAAGTAATCCAATTACAAAATGATAAAATAGCAATTTCCTTTGTCACATAGTTAATTTGTATAAAAATCACAATGTCTTTTACAAATAATGATGCTATGGGTCATAATTGTCCAATAATCTCCCACTTGGCTCATAGCCAATCACTCAAGTATCTAACACCTGAACTATGTACGTGTCGCTCAAACTTCTGCTGAGAAATAGCTTTCGTCAGCGGATCTGCAATGTTGTCATCTGAAGCGATCTTTTCGATCTTCAAATCGCCACGATGTATGATCTCACGAATCAGATGGAAATGTTGAAGTACATGATTGGATCGTGGATGAGACCGCAGTTCCTTATCTTACGCTATAGCCTCGTTATTGTCAGAATACAAAGGAACGGGCTCAGCTGCTAACGGAACTACTCGTAATCTAATTAGGAATTTACGGATCCAAACTGCTTCTTTTGCTGCCTCAACTGCAGCGATATATTCCGCTTCTGTTGTTGAATCAGCAACGGTCTTTTGCTTAGAAGATTTCGAGGTCACTGCTCCGTTGTTCAAACAAAATATATACCCAGATTGCGACTTAGAGTCGCCTTTATCAGTTTGGAAACTTGCATCGGTGAACCCAGTCACCTCAAGTTCTCCATCTCCATAGACAAATAAAGCATCATTAGTTCGTCTAAGATATTTAAGGATGTTCTTAACAGCAATCCAGTGACCATCACCTGGATCGGCCCGATAGCGACTACACATGCTCAAAGCATATGAGACATCAGGTCATGTACATATCATGGCATACATGATCGATCCGACTGCAGAAGCGAATGGTTCCAGGAATAGTATCACTACGATTTTCATCGAGTTCTACTTTCCTCCCACTTCCCACTGTATTTAAGAATTCCTTCTCAAGGAAAACCGCATGAGAGTAACAAATACCTTGTTCTCTTGTTGGTTGTAGAAGTATATTCCTTTGGTTTCCTAAGGATAACCTACAAATAGGCACTTATCCGATTTGGGTTCTAGTTTGGTACCATCCAAACATTTAACGTATGCCAAGCATCCCCAAATCTTTAGGAATGAGAAACCAGGTTTCTTTCTTGTCCATATTTCATATGGAGTTTGTCCAACAGACTTTGACGGAACCTTCTTCAAAATAAGTATTGCACTGTTCAATGCGTATCCCCATAAGGAAATTGGTAGCTCGATGCGACTGTAACATCCCACCTAGGCCAGGATGCTACCGGCAGGAGACAGGAAAACCCATCTCCATAAGCCTCTGATTCTAACGAAATTTCGGCATGATGTATGCAGAACATCATGCAACCTGGCTTATAGCCAGCACCATAAGACAACCTGTTATGCCACTCAAAACCTATGCAAACATAATCAAGACCTCAGGCCTGAACTCAATAAACAAATTGAAAATACTTGGCCTCCGGCCAGAACTCAAAATAAAACTATGCTATTACATGACTTATACATGTAAAATACAAATGCAAATACAAAGATATGGGCCGTGAGGACCCATAACTCGACCCAGGACTCTCTTGACTACAATTGGGGTGATCCACCGTCTTCAAAGTCTTCACGATCTTCTACTGGTTCTATATGACAGCTACTGTCCTGCAAAACTTCAAACTGTGGTGGTGTGAGTCATAATGACTCAGTAAGCAACCATGCAAATAACTATGAGGTCCAAATTAATTAACTATTTCCTAACCATTTCACAAATGTGGTACTTTAGCTGATCATCAAGTGCTACTCCTATTTACTTTATTCGTTACCAAACATCTGTAAACTATAGGTAATTATATATCTTAGGTTTCTATATCGCAATTACATAAGACTCGTCATTCTTTTGCTGCGCTACACTGATTCTTACTTACTTACCATACTCTTTGCTAACCTGATTCAGATATTCATTATAATATTCTTTCTTTCATTATCTTGAAATATCATGAAATCAGACTATTTAAAACCTTATTTATGTAAACTATCTGTACCCAAAATGTAACCATTTCATCATAATCTAGCATCCTTACAGTGTGTTCCTTCTAAGTAAGCAAGCAACTCATACAACCATACTTGATACACATATATTAACACAAGATCGTGCTACTATGCACTCGTATCTTACAAATGCTAACTTTATATACATATGCTATGCACAAGGTTAACCATATAATTATGGATATGAAATCATATAATCATAAGCTATTAACCAATTGTTCCTTCCATGTGAATATATGCTACACACAGGCATCAAATCACAAATATATATATATAATCATACTATCAAACTTCTATGTCAACTATATGCATCTCAGATGAATTACTAGCATATATAATTCATATGCCCGTTGTGTATGCTATATAAAACATTAACATGTTATGCTTTTTAGAAGATACTTTTGAAAACTCTTTCTGAAAAAACTATTATCTTAAAGTTTCTTTCTCAAAATTATTTGCTGAAAACTTTACTTCACTTTCTCTTTCTGGAAAAGCTCTTTTTGAAAACTTTGTTTCTAAAACTTCATCTTTCTAAAACTGTCTTTAAAATAATAGTTTATGAAAACTCTAATTTAAAGTCTGATTTCCGAAGTCTGAATCTTGAAAATCTGAAAACTCTATACTGAAGATATGAAAACTAAAAACTGAAAATACTTGATGCCCAGGACAACAACTCAACTGCGGCATCTCTGAAAGCTGAAAATCGAAATCTGAAAAACTGTTTCTAAACTCTGTTTCTGAAAATCGTGTACTGAAAATCTAAAAACTGAAAACTGCTCTGCACCCAGGACCATCACTCAACTGGGTGTACTCGATGCCCAGGGCCATCACTCAACTGGGCATCTCTAGAACTCGTGATACCCTACGTCCAGGACCAATACTCAAGTAGCAACGTAGAGCTCTACACCCAGGACCATCACTCAACTGGCAGTGTAGCCACCAAGCTCTGAAATCAGGATTTCGGGACCCTGTAGCCCCTAGTCCTACTCGAGGATCTGAAAGCATCCCCTCAGTCCTCCACATGTGCACATGCTACTATATCCGTCAATTTCAAAGTTTCCTTCAATTCCGAACTGTATCTCAAGTTACATACTGGGGTGAGGTTTTGCCTCATGCCCCGAAAACATAAAACCGTGGATAACCTTTTAAAACATGAGTCGAATCTCAAAACTGTAAGAAACTTTTCTGAAATATTTTTCTTTCAAAAACATCTTCAACTTTTCTTTAAAATACTTTGAATTTCAAAAACATAGTTAATTGAAACTCAACCTCTGAAAATCTTAACACACACAGATGCACATGCATATATGCATTTCTCATGCTTCTTTCTACTCTAGCCATGATTCATTAAATGTCATATATGTACATACATTTAATCATGTATATCTATAACACTCTGAGATTATTCATATACATGCATTTCACTAAGCATACACAAACTTATCTAACATGCTTAAACTCATCACATACATGCTATCAATACCGTATCAATCCACATTGGCATATTTAACTCACTCCCAAAACCAATACATGCACACATACACATACTTACCATAAAACAACTTGCTTATTACTTCATGCAACTTACCTTATGTTTTATCAGCATAAGATATCATTAGTATGCTTTGTTCACACCCAAACATACTTAAATTGACATACATTAAAAACTCGTAACCTAACATTACACATAAAATATATGCCTATGTTCTTGATTGTACCCCTCTATGCATCAGTGCGTGCTTGTCTATTCATTTCTTTACAATTTTATCGTTCTTTAAACTTTAATCTCTTCCCTAGGGTGTAGTTTCTACAACCCTCATACCCAAGTCTCAATATATATATTTATATTCATAAACATAACATCATTCATATGCTCTATCTATCTATATAAATACATATATTGGTTTATATCTAGACATGTGTCTCATTATTTCTATATACTAATGCTTGTCTTTACTTTTATATATATACTTGAATCCGCTTGTTCACATCTACATGAGTATACCGATACACTTACTTCTTCCTTCAACGTTCCTCTTTATATGTATACAAGTTTCATACTTATAATTATATACAACTTGTTATATTACTGATTTCGAGCAACACCAAAGTTCTTAAGTATTCAAAGCATGAGTTACTTACCTGGCTAGGCGAACGCCCGCGATCCGGGTCCGATCTGTCAAACAAATAACAAATCATGTCAGAACCGCTATTTGCGGAACTTTCAACCCATCTATTCTAAACTTCCGGACCTCCCCGTAACATCTGAGTCATCTCTGATACTACGGTTTAAGCTTCATTACTCTAATACATATCTTTCTATACTGTTCCAACTAGCTGGGTAGCCTAGAATCTCGTTTTACGAGTTTGTGGTAAATTTTATGGAAACGTTTCCGCAAACGCTACGGAAGGGTCTCGAACCCTCCGAACTAATCCGAAATTACTCAATTACCCTCGCAATATCATGTTTATATCTCAACTAAGGCTACGGTCATCTAAGCTCATTCACACGAGAAACTTTATTTTACCGGAAACTCGCTAATTCTACCGTATCAATCAAATCTAATCCGTTTCTCCCCGGATTATACCACATTTATCGCCTTAACATATTAAATCATGCCCAATTCATTTCATGTTAATTCGTTAAACTACAGAACTACTAGAAGCATCCGAATATAAAAATGTAAACTTTAAAATAACAAATTCTAAACGGAGAGTCGTACCGAAATTCCGAGGCCATATTCGGACTCCCATTGGCCATACGAACGCGCTGGTGCCATCGGAATTCAGATCGGAGTTACTGTTTATCGTGGGTTTACTGATCACCGATGCTTCTCTCCTCTTTTTGCGTGATTTCGGCCGCTGTTCGGTGAAATAGACTCCGCATACTCGTAGTACTCTCCGAGGGCTTCGATTTGGTAGGTGGCTCGGGCCATGGTTCGAAGCGACGGGCCGTGGCTAACCCATTGTCGCGCCTTCTCTCTCTCCCTGCCGCCATTCTGGTCGCCATCTGCACGATCGCCGGCCACCACGAGATGCGCCGTGGCCGGAAGATCACTATGGCACCGTCGCGGGCCGCCGCCGGCCACCGGATGGCCGTCCACGACTCCGTTCTTTCTTTCTCTCTCTTGACGCCAAATACCCCATGTTTCTCTTCTTCTAATGCGTATTTCCTTTTTTTTTGTTTTCTTTTTCATTTCTTAAATCAGTAATAATAATAATTATTATAATAATAAAAACACAAATATCTTATTCCTGAAATTACTAAAAAGCCCCCACTAATAAGGGTATTTTTGGAAATCATGACTTTTAAAGCCCATCTGGCACGATATTCGGAAAAATTCAACGTGAAAGTTGTTCGTCTCGGAAAAACGAGTCCGATGGTTCAAGAATCAACTCGATCGGAGTTCGTTTTCTAATTCGGTGACCAAAACTGTAAACTTTACTCGTATAGTAAAAATCGCGTAACTGACTTTTGATCCCACGCATTTTCCAACGCGACGAATATTCATAATCTATTATTCCAACCCATATATCATCACTTGAACTCTTATTCTTCATTATCATCATGCTCCGAGACTATAACATCACTCAGGAAATCTTCTAGAATAGTCCTGAAAATCTGGGATGTTACATTCACCCCTCCTTATAAAAATTTTGTCCTCGAAATTTCTCCATCCCTATAACTGCTGATTCAAACCTGGTCGAATGTGCGAAAACTATCTCACTTTAAACTTCATTGATATCACTTCTCTATCTCAACTCTGAACTAACCACCATCCATAAACTAAGATCCTTAACAGCTTATCTATGACTTTAAACTGGCTGTTCTGGTCCGACTCTCATCTATGACTTTACTAATCTGGCTCTTATCTCAAGCTATACTATTCTGGTTCTGATCTCGAGTCCTCTGGCCTCACAAGGGCCCTATACTGGTACTATCTCATTCTTACCAATTCACTGACTAAAAGGGCGTAAAAGCACTGTCTTAATCTAATCTCCTCCCATACGGAGATAGCTAATCTATGCACAACAAATGAGTCACCCATGGACTCATATTCAAGCAAGAAAAGTACTGGATAAAAGAATCAAATCATATCAAACAATCATAGAAGATACATACAAAGACCTATGTGGTCTTTACAAAACTGAAGACAATCTCTGACAGTTGGATCCCCATAATTGCAGTCACTGACTTCTAGACTATGTCACTGACTCTGACTCTTAAACCATGCTCTGATACCATCTTTGTAACATCCCACCTAGGCCAGGATGCTACCGTCAGGAGACAGGAAAACCCATCTCCATAAGCCTCTGATTCTAACGAAATTTCGGCATGCTGTATGCAGAACATCATGCAACCTGGCTTATAGCCAACACCATGAGACAACCTGTTATGCCACTCAAAACATATGCAAACATAATCAAGGCCTCAAGCCTGAACTCAATAAACAAATTGCAAATACTTGGCCTCCGGCCAGAACTCAAAATAAAACTATGCTATTACATGACTTATACATGTAAAATACAGATGCAAATACAAAGATAAGGGTCGTGAGGACCCATAACTCGACCCAGGACTCTCTTGACTACAATTGGGGCGATCCACCATCTTCAAAGTCTTCACCGAACTTCTGCTGGTTCTATATGAAAGCTACAATCCTGCAAAACTTCAAACTGTGGTGGTGTGAGTCATAATTACTCAGTAAGCAACCATGCAAATAACTATGAGGTCCAAATTAATTAACTATTTCCTAACCATTTCAAAAATATGGTACTTTAGCTGATCATCAGGTGCTACTCCTATTTACTTTATCCGTTACCAAACATCTGTAAACTATAGGTAATTATATATCTTAGGTTTCTATATCGCAATTACATAAGATCGTCATTCTTTTGCTACGCTACACTGATTCTTACTTACTTACCATACTCTTTGCTAACCTGATTCAGATATTCATTATAATCTTCTTTCTTTCATTATCTTGAATTATCATTAAATCAGACTATTTAAAACCTTATTTATGTAAACTCTGTACCCAAAATGTAACCAATTCATCATGATCTAGCATCCTTACAGTGTGTTCCTTCTAAGCAAGCAAGCAACCCATACAACCATCCTTGATACACATATATTAACACAAGATCGTGCTACTATGCACTCATATCTTACAAATGCTAACTTTATATACATATGCTATGCACAAGGTTAACCATATAATTATGGATATGAAATCATATAATCATAAGCTATTATCTTACCAATTGTTCCTTCCATGTGAATATATGCTACACACAGGCATCAAATCACAAATATATATATATATATATATAATCATACTATCAAGCTTCTATGTCAACTATATGCATCTCAGATGAATTACTAGCATATATAATTCATATGCACGTCGTGTATGCTATATAAAACATTAACATGTTATGCTTTTTAGAAGATACTTTTGAAAACTCTTTCTGAAAAAACTATTATCTTAAAGTTTCTTTCTGAAAATTCTTTGCTGAAGACTTTACTTCACTTTCTCTTTCTGGAAAAGCTCTTTCTGAAAACTCTATTTCTAAAACTTCATCTTTCTAAAACTGTCTTTAAAATAATAGATTATGAAAACTCTTATTTAAAGTCTGATTTCCGAAGTCTGAATCTTGAAAATCTGAAAACTCTATACTGAAGATCTGAAAACTCAAAACTGAAAATACTTGATGCCCAGGAGAACAGCTCAACTGCGGCATCTCTGAAAGCTGAAAATCGAAATCTGAAAAACTGTTTCTAAACTCTGTTTCTGAAAACCGTGTACTGAAAATCTAAAAACTGAAAACTGCTCTGCACCCATGACCATCACTCAACTGGGTGTACTCGATGCCCAGGACTACTCGATGCCCAGGACCATCACTCAACTAGGCATCTCTAGAACTGGTGGTACCCTACGTCCAGGACCAATACTCAACTGGAAACGTAGAGCTTACACCCAGGACCATCACTCAACTGGCAGTGTAGCCACCAAGCTCTGAAATCAGGATTTCGGGACCCTGTAGCCCCTAGTCCTGCTCGAGGATCTGAGAGCGTCCCCTCATTCCTCCACATGTGCACATGCTATTATATCCGTCAATTCCAAAGTATTCGTCAATTCCGAACTGTATCTCAAGTTACATACTCGGGTGAGGTTTTACCTCATGCCCCGAAAACATAAAACCGTGGATAACCTTTTAAAACATGAGTCGAATTTCAAAACTGTAAGAAACTTTTCTGAAATACTTTTCTTTCAAAAACATCTTCAACTTTTCTTTAAAATACTTTGAATTTCAAAAATATAGTTAATTGAAACTCAACCTCTGAAAATCTTAACACACACATGCACATGCATATATGCCTTTCTCATGCTTCTTTCTACTCTAGCCATGATTCATTAAATGTCATACATGTACATATATTTAATCATGTATATCTATAACACTCTGAGATTATTCATATACATGCATTTCACTAAGCATACACAAAACTTATCTAACATGCTTAAACTCATCACATACATGCTATCAATACCGTATCAATCCACATTGGCATATTTAACTCACTCCCAAAACCAATACATGCACACATACACATACTTACCATAAAACAACTTGCTTATTACTTCATGCAACTTACCTTATGTTTTATCAGCATAAGATATCATTAGTATGCTTTGTTCACACCCAAACATACTTAAATTAACATACATTAAAATACTCGTAACCCATATACTTACATACTAAATATATGCCTATGTTCTTGATTTTGTACCCCTCTATATGCATCAGTGCTTGTCTATTTATTTCTTTACAATTTTATCGTTCTTTAAACTTTAATCTCATTCCCTAGGGTGTAGTTTCTACAACCCCCATACCCAAGTCTCAATATATATATTTATATTCATAAACATAACATCATTCATATGCTCTATCTATCTATATAAATACATATACTGGTTTATATCTAGTTATGTGTCTCATTATTTCTATATACTAATGCTTGTCTTTACTTATATATATATATATATATACTTGAATCCGCTTGTTCACATCTACATGAGTATACCGATACACTTACTTCTTCCTTCTACGTTCCTCTTTATATGTATACTGGTTTCATGCTTATAATTATATACAACTTGTTATATTACTGATTTCGAGCAACACTAAATTTCTTAAGTATTCAAAGCACGAGTTACTTACCTGGCTAGGCGAACGCCCGCGATCTGGGTACGATCTGTCAAACAAATAACAAATCATGTCAGAACCGCTATTTGCGGAACTTTCAACCCATCTATACTAAACTTCCGGACCTCCCCGTAACACCCGAGTCATCTCCGATACTACGGTTTAAGCTTCATTACTCTAATACATATCTTTCTATACTGTTCCAACTAGCTGGGTAGCCTAGAATCTCATTTTACGCGTTTGCGGTAAATTTTGCGGAAAAGTTTCCGCAAATGCTACGGAAGGGTCTCGAACCCTTCGAACTAATCCGGAATTACTCAATTACCCTCGCAATATCATGTTTATATCTCAACTAAGGCTACAGTCATCTAAGGTCATTCGCGCGAGAAACTCCGTTTTACCGGAAACTCGCTAATTCTACCGGATCAATCAAATCTAATCTGTTTCTCCCCGGATTATACCACATTTATCGCCTTAACATATTAAATCATGCCCAATTCATTTTATGCTAATTCGCTAAACTACAGAACTACTAGAAGCATCCGAATATAAAACTGTAAACTTTAAAATAACAAATTCTAAACGGAGAGTCGTACCGAAATTCCGAGGCCATATTCGGACTCCCATCGGCCATACGAACGCGCTGGTGCCATCAGAATCCTGATCGGAGTTACTGTTTATCATGGGTTTACTGATCACCGACGTTTCTCTCCTCGTTTTGCGTGATTTTGGCCGCTGTTCGGTGAAATCGACTCCGCATACTCATAGTACTCTCCGAGGGCTTCGATTTGGTAGGTGGCTCGGGCCATGGTTCGAAGCGACGGGCCGTGGCTAACCCATTGCCGCGCCTTCTCTCTCTCACTGCCGCCATTCTGGTCGCCATCTGCACGATCGCCGGCCACCACGAGATGCGCCGTGGCCGGAAGATCACTATGGCACCGTCGCGGGCCGCCGCTGGCCACCGGATGGCCGTCCACGACTCCGTTCTTTCTTTCTCTCTCTTGACGCCAAATACCCCATGTTTCTCTTCTTCTAATGCGTATTTCCTTTTTTTTTTTTGTTTTCTTTTTCATTTCTTAAATCAGTAATAATAATAATAATAATTATAATAATAAAAACACAAATATATTTTTCCTGAAATTACTAAAAAGCCCTCACTAATAAGGGTATTTTCGGAAATAATATCTTTTAAAGCCCTTCTGGCATGATTTTCGTAAAAAGTTCAACGTGAAAGTTGTTTGTCTCGGAAAAACGAGTCCGATGGTTCAAGAATCAACTCGATCGAGTTCGTTTGCTAATTCGATGACCTAAACTGTAAACTTTACTCGTATAGTAAAAATCGCGTAACTGACTTTTGATCCCACGCGTTTTCCAACGAGACGAATATTCATAATCTATTATTCCAACCCATATATCATCACTTGAACTCTTATTCTTCATTTTCATCATGCTCTGAGACTATAACATCAGTCCGGAAATCTTCTAGAACAGTCCTGAAAATCTGGGATGTTACAGCGACTCATCATAGACCTTACCATGTCTAAAAAAGTTTGGTTTCTCCGTTCAGACACACCGTTTAATTGAGGTGTTCCGGGAGGAGTCCACTGTGAAAGAATTCCATATTCTTTTAAGTAATCGAGAAACTCATTACTCAAGTATTCTCCACCAAGGTCCGACCGTAATGTTTTAATACTTTTACCGGTCTGTTTTTCTATTTCGTGTCGAAACTCTTTGAATTTCTCAAAAGTTCCCGACTTGTGTCTCATAAGATACACATAACCATAACGCGATGCATCATCCGTAAAGGTTACGAAGTATTCATATCCACTTCTAGCCTGGCTAGACATGGGCCCACATACGTCACTATGAGTGAGGGCTAACTGTTCGGTGGCACGAACACCTTTACCGCTAAAATGCATTTTAGGAATTTTGCCTAATAAACAAGATTCGCAGACATTATATGAATGATGATCAAATCCGTCCAAGTATCCACTCTTTGAAAGCGTAGATATATAAGTCTTGTTAATGTATCCCAGACGACAATGCCACAGATAAGTTTCATATGTTTTACTCATTTTAAGCCTTTTTTTGTCATATTATATGTTTGAGATTCATTTATATTCAAAATATAAAGACCATTATTTGCATCAACAGTACATATCTCAAAATCATCTTTATAAACAAAACACCCAGTGTTTCAGAATACAAAAGTGTACCCGCATTGGGTCAAACAAGATATAGAGATAATGTTTCTAGTCAAACAGGTACATAATAAACGTCTGATAATGAAACTACATGCCCCGAGGGCAGTTCCAAAATATAGGTCTCTACAGCTAAAACAGCGACTCTAGTCCCGTTTCCAAATCGTAGGTCAATCTCACTTGAGGCGAGTCTCCTGCTAATCCACAGATCCTGCAATTCAGTACATATATGAGTACCACATCCAGAATCAAAAATCCAATTTTTAAAACTAGAAGTAGACATATTTATTTCAATAACAAACATACCTGAAGCCGGAGCCTTGTCCGCTTTCACTTCATTCATGTGCGCCTTGTACTCAAGGCAGTCACGCTTCCAGTGACCCTGTTTGCCACACTGCAGGCAGACATCTTGGGATTTGTACTTTTCCTTCCCAAAAAACTTTGATGATTTGGCCTTGCCCTTTCTTTCCTTCTTCTTCACACCTCCAGAAGCCTTCGGCCAAGCCTTGGCCTTCTGAGATGTCGAAGCGAAATACGCCTCACGCTTCTTGCCCTTCAAAAGCTGTGGCTCTGCCTCTTTCAGCATCATTATCAACTTTCCAAGAGTCTTCTCTTGGTTCATCATATTGTAGTTCATGATGAACCCGCCCTAACAGTCAGGTGGAGATTGTAAGATCAAATCTATGGAAGTCTCAGCCTCAAAGGTTATGCCCAGCTGACCTAGCTGTTCGATGTCAGCAATCATCTGCGACACATAGTGCTCGAAAGATGTACCCTCTGACATGCGAGAGCGAAAGAGCTTCTTCTGCAATTTAGACTTCTGAGATCTAAGGTTAGATCTATGAAGGTCCTTCAATTTCAATATTATGTTGTAGGGATCCAATCCCTTGTTTTGACGACAAATTGAGGGGTCATTGCGGCAAGCATGACAGACTGAGCAGTTGAGTTGTCATCACTATGAGTCTTCCAAAGCTCATAATCAACAATCCGTTCATGTCCAGGCTCATGCCTGAGAGGTATGTCTAATACATAGAGCAACTTCTCGGCTCCCAGGATCATCCTGAGATTCATATCCCAATCTGGAAAATTAGAACCATTAAAGACAGTATCACCCATGATGATGTCCCTAACGTTAATCTTTCCAGTCATCTTGATTGCAATAATCTAACTATTCAATCAATGATATCGGGTACAGTCAAATGTAATGATTACTATAGTCCAACTATATAATCAACTACAAATGATATTATAAGGATACAGTCCAACTGTTCAATAAAACAATAAAGTATTAGTCCAACTAATAAATATTTAACGACAAAAATAATTTAAAAGCTCGTATTTGGCAAGTATTAAACGAAATTACAAATATAATACTGGTATCCCACTATTTTTCGGCGAGCCTCTAACCCTCTGTTGAGTACTCGGGAAACCCAGTTTCCTAGTGGGCTAGGATCCCGTTAAATAACACACAACCTTGACTTTGGCCAACAAGCTGTATGAAATTTAACTAGGTAGATCTCAAAGATCAATTGGATCCCATCCAATTCCTAGATCCGATAGGTGGACCTCCAAGTCCAAATATATATCCAATATATATTTCCTAACCTTTTCCTCTGAATAAACTAAGTATTGGCTTTGGCTCAACAAGTTTAATGATTCTAGTTAAGTGCGACCCATTGACAGTGGGAAAGCTTCGTAATCCACGTCGATGTACAGAAGTGACCTTGACTTTGGCCAACAAGTCACAACTGCCCAAGACATGCGATATATAACAAAGCCTTCGTGGTTCAAACACATCCGCGATGGACAATGATATTGACTTTGGCCAACAAATCAAAGCCAATCTTGGATCTTGAGAGAGAACCACTCAATGGAAGGAAAAACGCTTAATGTTTGAGTGATGGTTTTTCGCGTAAATTGGCAACCAATTTATTATCTTTGATTAGGTCTCCTCATACACCCTTAAGCATGCATTCTAAAAGCATATTAAGGCGCGGATAAATTAATAATGATATGTGGATTGATATATAATAAATTGTTCATAGAACAAATCTCTCCATTTCCTCTCTCCCGCTAGCACTATTCATACTTCTACCCAATTACATAATACATTAAGAAACCTCATTTACATTGAGGTGAATTGGTGAGAAGAGGAATACAAAGAGTAAAGAGATAATAGGCTGGACACGCATGTCCAATTTAATAAATTCTAAATTTATTACAACAATTTCCAAAATTGCCCTCACCCGTCTAATATCCGTCAGATACACATTATTCATACAAATACATCCAAGTATTCACACAAAGCATGTTATTCAATCAATATAATCCAATTAGTTAATCTTTGAATTAATGACCATCCAATGTTCAAACAACGATTTGATTTGCGCGAGTATAACTCGTTTAAGAATAAATACTCAAAGTACGTATTCATAAAATATATCGAACTACAATCTTAAATCCAATTTAATTTGTATCCAATATTAATTCGTATTTAATTCCCAATTAAATAATTACACTTATTTTAGTGCCTTTTAGACTTAGATTCTAAATCTAATCTAAATGAGTCTCAAAAGCCCAATTAGTATCCAATACTATTTAATTAAAGTCCAATGGGTTTTTAATTAATTCTTAAGGCATGGGCTTTGGCCAATTATGGATCCAATCCAAGATGCCAAGGCCCAATAAGGAATCACCCTTTTGTCAAAAATCAATTTAGGCCCATTAGGCCCAATTAAATTTTAAAAGGCCCAAAAGTCATATTTGGACTTTATGGAAATGGTTTTAGGCCCAATTTGGATCCAATCCAATTGTCCAAAATCTTGCTTGGCCCAACCAAGCCCATTAAGCCCAAATACAACAAATTAGCCCAATCCAATTTAAAGACTAATTTATTCTAACATAATATTCCAAATATCACATTATTTTCTATTAAAGTTTAATTAACACAATTAATTTATTAATCTACTATTTCAAAAATATTAATTAATCAAATTAATAATGCTTAATTATCCAACTCATGTCCAACACAAATTGAAGCAAAATCAATCTATTACATGCTTCACACTCCACGACAATAGGGCACAAAATAATACTCAATTTAATTTCAATCCAATTAAATCAACATACAAGATTTATTTCATGCTTTAAACTCATCCAATAGTCTAAAATCAAAAAATTACCAAGAGTGTATAAGGGTTCATTTTCGGCCAAGCTCAAGAATTTAGGGAAAAATTAATCTAATCAATTTTCTCAATTCTTATGATGCACAAATCCAATTAATCATCATCAAAGCACAACCAAGAAACCAATTTTGAAAAAATCATACACCAAGCACAAAATCCCCAAATAAAGTATATGAACCCTAAAAATAAATCATGCTTAGATATGTCTCAGATACCATTGTTAGTGTCATAGACATGCCAATGATCTCTAAGAATGATTTGTGTGTGAATAATAAAGAAGTTTGCGGAAAAAACTTACAATGATCGAATGTTCGATTTCAAAAATCTTTGATGTTTGTTGATAGCTCCAAGCTTTCTTTGAGTTAATCTAACCCAATGGTGAGTTCTCTATCACCTCACAAGACTCCTTAAGTGCTAGCTCACTTGATTTTTGAAGCAAAATCAATGGAGGAAGAACCCTAGGTTCACGGCAAAAGCAAGGAGATAAGAGAGAGTTTTTGATATTTTGTTTCTAAAACAATTACCAAAAAATGCCCTGCAAAAAGTGGTATATCTTTTTTAAAAAGAAAAAGCAAAGTCAAAGTGTGTTGGAGGGAAAATGGCATTAAATGTGCTCAACCACTTCCATTACTCATGTAGACTTTTGATGTAAGTTGGTGGGCCCCACCTCTTAAATTCAAAATTCAAGTGGCTTGCTCAACACACTTCGGGCTCAGGTTCGTTTAATCCGATTAAACAAATTTTATGTCGCGATGTAATTAAATCCAATTTAATTAAATAATAATGACTAGCAAAATTATTACGAAAGTCGCTTGCGAATTAATTCAAAATTAATTCGTTCGCCTGAATTAAAATCTAATTTTAATTTCGCTTTGAAATCCGATTTCAATTAATATATCCAATATATTATTTAATTGATTAATTCTAAATTAATCGCGTTCTCTCTTCTATTAGAATTTTATCCCAGATAAATTCTTGCCACAATTAATCCCAGTTTAAATTTCTTTCTCTTATAATTAATCATAGATTAATTCTGTTCAAGTCAAATGTCATCGATGAATCTTTGGGAAGCGACCCAAGAGATCCCTGGATATGTTGACAGTAAATTCGGTTGTTGGACTATCCGACACGTGCGTACCGCGTACCACGTTCTCACCAATTTACAAGACATGGTTGGCTTCTAGCAAAGCATCGTGCCTACCCAATTCTCCAGATATATTCAACGAATGATATATAATCTATATCAGGCATAATATACTATATATTGGGTATTACGATCCAGTATCGGATGTCACATGCTAATCCTGGGGCAGGAATTGTGTCTGCCCCGTACGAAGCATATTAGAGTACTAGTTCCGTATCCCTGCGTGATCATCTTCTCCATATGACTGAAGTGATACTTCCATCTTGACATCACACCCAATACACTACGATTCTCAGTAAACCCAGAAGAGGCGTACACAGAACTTGTTAAAGCCCCGGACGACCAAAACAAAAGCGTACTGATTGTCGCAAGTATTAGCGATGCAAGTCTCAGGTTAAGACCATATACATCTACCCTGATGCAGATTCCCATAGACACATAGTCATACTACCAATGGGATTCCGAGGGGTCTATCTAGAGTGAAGCTGTTCCCGGTCCAACGGCTAACAGAACCTCTTATCACACTTGCATAATTATCCTATACTTAAATATATTAGAATTATACCGTTAAGCTTCCATAACGCGCATAAGTATAATACTAGTCTATTCCGCATTATCGATGCCCAATCTCGATAATACTTAGACTAGGGATATTTAATGATTAAACCATTCGTGGATTAATATTGTCTCATATCTTATTAATCTAGAACTAATCATAAGGACTTTTATCATTTATATATATTCAAGTAATCAAATTACAAAATGATAAAATAGAAATTTCCTTTGTCACATAGTTAATTTGTACAAAAACCAAAATGTCTTTTACAAATAGTGATGCTATGGGTCATAATTGTCCAACAGTATTGTATTTGCTTCATTCCTTACCTGACAGTTAGGAAATATTAGTGGTGTCAGTGAATAATTCAGTACCGATTGGAAAGCTAACCTTAGGTATGGTTATAAACGGGCTATGAAATTAATAAGTTAGATGCACTTTTTTTAGAAAAATAGAAAAGGCTTATATAAGGCTTAGAGGAGAAGTGCTAAGTGTTTTCATTGCAATAAAATGGGTCACATAAAAATGAAGTGTAGATTGTGGAAAAAAGAATAGGTGAAGGGAAAAGGGCGATAGACATAAAAATGACAAAGGATACTGCAATCATATTTGATTGTGATATGGGTATTATTTATGATGAAAATTTTATAAATCTCACTTTTATACCATTGACTAGGTGATTGATTCAAATGTTTCATTTCATGTTACTATACACGCTGATTTCTTCACATCTTATAATAGTGGTAATTACGATTTTGTTAGGATGGGAAATGAGGGTGCATCCAAGATTGTCGGCTTGAGGGATATTTGCTTAGAAACTAGTATTGGCACTAACGTCTTAGTCAAAGATGTCAGAAATATTCTAGATATTCTCCTTAATTTGATCTCTAACAGAATTCTTTATGATGATGATTATTCTAATCAACTTAGTGAATGGAAATGGTGTTGGGGCGGTTGTTGGACCTTGAAGGTCGGATCAGTATCCTGTGCAGCAGAAGTGGGTCTAACCCTTGGATATCTAATATGGGTGTATTTTTAAATTATTTTATGGAATACTATATTTTGTTATAAAGTCCTTAGGAAAAAACAAGGACCAAATCGAAGTCCGAAAACTTCGAAACAGAGAAAATGAAGTTTCAGCGTTCATGGACAGCGACCCTCGGCGTGTCGCGACACGCAGGCTTGGGAGTTGCAACACCCAATCTGTGAGATCCCGGCATCACGACGTAGGTGAATGTCGTGATGCTGGAGTTCGGAGTCGCGACGCTGTCTTGTGTAATATGTTGGCAGAAAGTGTTTTTGCCTTTAATTCAATTTTAAACACTTCCAATTTTCTCCAAACAATTCAATACACCTAAAAGTCAAATTTTAACATCAAAATTAATATCAATACATGTTATACAACAAACATACATGTATTCTAAATACGTGAGTCACTCAAAGGTGGTCGAATGATTATAGAATGGTAGTCATAGCTCTAAGCTATAATCTAGAGTTCCAAACTCTAATTTAATATTTCGTGTCCAAAATGAACATATTTGACCCAATTATAAGCATATTGTGTTTATGCTTCCAAAGAACCCATACATAATTCATTAGCTTAATTTCAACTTAAAGCTATGTTATTATGTATCCAATACATAATTCATCACTATATGTCTCACTAATGATAAGTCACTAATAAAAACATAGCTTTGGAGAAGATCAAACTTACCTAGGAAGGTTGATTCCAAGATCCAACCTTCTTCTCCTTGTTGAAATATAGTGGAGAACTTCCAAAACTAGTAAGCTTGGTTCCAAGATCCAATCTTCTTCTCTTTGTTATTGTAGAGAATTTCCAAAGCTAGCAAGCTTGGTTGCAAGATCCAATTTTCTTCTCCTTGTTGAAATATTGTAGAGAACTTCCAAAGCTTCTCTAAACATTCTTTACTTAGGCTAATATATTTAATTCTTGCTTGTTTTAGCTTTCTCAAACTTGATTAAAACCTTGCTCAAACTTGCCTTGTATAGTAAAACTTATGCAATTTTTTATTAATAAAAGCTCTAATCAATTTTTATGTGGACTTAATCTAATTTTTCTAAATATTTATAATTAGGTGTCCCTGATTTGCCAAGTTCAAATTTCTCTTGTTTCTTTTAGTAGGTCCAAATTCCTCTTCAGTTTCTCCTGATTCACCTTTCCATGTTCTGTGACCAAGGTCTTCAACTTGGGTAACCCAGCCTCTATTTGTATCACAGCTTCAAACCCATACACTAAGGAGAATGGTGTTTCTCATGTTGCTTCTTTCCGTGTGGTCCTCTATGCCCATAGTACTTAAGGTAGCTCATTCATCCACATGCCTTTCTTATATTCTAGGTTGCATTTGAGGTTGTTTAGAATGATCTTATTCGTAGCCTCTGCCATCCCATTAGGTTGTGAGTAGTACACTGGTGAGAAGTTGATCATGATTCCATGTTGTTCACATAACTGAGGGATTCTATGGTTATTGAATTGAGTGTCGTTGTATATTATAAAGGCTCTAGGGATGCCAAATTTGCAATTTATGTGCGTCCAGATGAAAGCAATCACATAATTCTAAATGTTCTTGGAGTATGGTTTGGCTTCCACCTAGTTGGTGATATAATTAGTTGTTGGAGTTTCTACGGCCCCGAGGATCGATTACAAAGCAAGAAATAAGTGCGAATACAACGAGGGAGTTGCGGAATACTCACATCAATCGGTTGAGCGACGCGGTAGGCAACAAAAATTTCCTTTTCTGCTCACTGCAGCTCACGACAGTTTCTATTTTTGCTCCATGGTGTGCTCAGCAATCATCAAGTTTTTTAGCTCCAAGCTTCGTCAAACGATTCCAAGCTCATGGGTGGACTTCCCTATCACATTCGCATGTCTCTCAGATTGCTAGCTCTCTTGATTTTTGCCACAAAAATCAAACACTTTGCTTCCTTACCTCACGGTTTTTGCCCAGAAAAAACCAGTGAAGAAATGTGCCCAAATGGGCGTGAAGAAGAGAGATGGAGAAGAAAGAGAGAGTTAGTTTTGTGTAAAATGGAATCAATGTATCTAATACACAAATTTGAAAGTCAAATACCATTAATAAAATAATGTTAAATGTCTTTCAAGCCATCAAATGCTTTCCGTCAACTTCCATAAAGTCACATCAATCAATCAAATCAATCAAGTGACTAGTTGTCACATCACTCAAAGTGACTAATGATTTGACGCTAGATGTGACTTACGATTTGACGTTTGATTTGACTTGCGTGCCACACTCGAAGTCTAAATGAGAATGCGCTCGCAAACAATCCCGGGCTCGGGTTCGCTAATTCCAAATTAATGAATTTTCCGTTGCGTCGTAATTAAATGATTAAGCCTAGCGAAATCACTATTCACATCGCTAATGAATTAATTCTAAATTAACTCGTTCGCCCGAATTAAAATCTAATTTTAATTCCGTGTCAAAATCCAATTTCGTTAATATATCGAATATATTAATTAATCGATTAATTCTAAATTAATCGTTATCTCTCTTTTATTGATATTTTATCCTAGATAAAATATCTTCGCAATTAATCCCAAATTAATTTTCTCTCTCATCATTAATTAATCCCAAATTAATAAAAGTGTGAGTCATACATCATCGGTGAATCTTCGGGAAGCGACCCATGAGATCCCCAGATATGTTGCCTGTAAATTCAGTCGTCGGATTATCCGAACACGTAAGTACCTAGTACTACATTTATATCGATTTACATGACAAGGTTGGATTCTAGCAAAGTGCCATGCCTACCCAATTCTCCAGAAATATCCTTACAGGAATATAAGATCTATATCAGGCGTAGTATACGTAGTATTGCGTATTTCGATCCAGTATCGGATGATCACATTCAAGGCATGGGACTGGTACAGTGTCTGCCTCGTACGAAGCATATATCGGATTACGAGCAACTAGTCTCTTTAATATCGGATAATCATGACCAAGTCATATTATCCCGACGGTTGCAACCTTTTTAGAGAACCAGTTCTGTATCCCTACCCTACGCGATCATCAACTCCATATGACCGGAGTGACACTTCCGTCTTGACATCACACCCAACACACTACGATTCTCGATATACCCAGAAGAGGTGTACACAGAAACCGGTTAAAGCCCTGGACGACCAAAACCAAAGTATATTGATTGTCGCAAGTATTAGCGGTGTAAGTCTCAAGTTAAGACCAAATACACCTACCCAGATTTCGGACTTCCATAGTGATGAGTGGTATTTATACCACTATTTCTCACTCATTTGACCTAATGTTTTGTATTGTTTCTCGAGTTTAATGAACGTTTTGATGTGTTTTGTTGTTATTTTGCAGATAAATAAAGTTTGGACAGCACTGGAGGCAATTTGGGGCAAATCCGGACAAAAATGCGCCAACTGGAAAATTTCAGTCTTTAGCGCGTCGCGACGCTGGAGCCTTGCGCGCCGCGACGCCCAGCATGCACCGAAGTTGCTAAAATGCGCCGTGGTCAACGGGTCAACAAGTTGAAAAGTTTGACTTTGCTAACATGCGCCTGCCACGTGTCACCATCACAACGGAGATGCTAACGTGCGCCGTGCCACGTGTCAAGATCTCATTGCTTGGACGGCCACCGCCTCACGTGTCATGCCACGTGTCGCCACGTCATCATCCACATCAGCAGCCAATCACAGCGCGCCACGTGTCAAGCTCTCATTCGTCCGACGGCCGCCGCCCCACGTGTCGCCACGTCACCTTCCACCTCATCACCATCACATCAACCAATGACGAAGCAATGACGTCATGAACAGTTGACACGTCAGCATGACGTAAGCATGACGTCATGAACAGTGCCAAGTCAACGGATCAAATCTGAGTCAACCAACCAGCGCGTGACACGTGTCACTGTAGCGCGCGGCGCGACGCGTGCCCAGCGTCGCGACGCTCACCCCTTATCCGCGCCTATAAATAGAGGGCGAGATTTCAGAATTCAGTGTCCAGTCCTCTCTCTCTCAAATCTTCCTAAAGAGAGAGTTTCTCTCTCTAAAATCTTTAAGTTTTTACTTTTTTTACTTTTGTAAATAATTTTTAATTACTTTTTGTAATAATAGTAATTTAATTTTTACTTTTTACTTTCTTTTACAGTTTTTACTATTTACTATTCACTTTTTACAGTTTTTACTATTTACTATTTACTTTTTACAGTTTTTACTATTTACTGTGATGCGGTAATTTCTTTATGTTCGGGTGAAAGGTAATTTCTTTTACTATTACTATTTAGATTAATCTCCCTTAAAATAATATATTTACTATTTAAATTGGACTTAATCAGGATACCGCCAGATTGGTCGGTGGGTAATAAAACATAAATTCCGCCTTTATGGCTGGTTATTTTAGTTCCGCCTTTATGGCTGGTTATTTTGGTTCCGCCTTTATGGCTGGTTATTTTGGTTCCGCCTTTATGGCTGGTTGATAATAATCACAAGTTTATATATTATTTTAATGGGAGATATCTAAATAAGTAATAGTAGAATTAATTCCTTTTACCTTAACATTTTATTTTATTTTACTTTTCAGTATTTTTATTTTATGTCTTTTATTTTTATGTTTTTACTAGTCCTAGTTATGTGTTAGTTATCTAGGGGTTGTGATAACTTTTAATATCAATAGTTTATAAGGGATTATTTTATAGTTTGGATAATTAATAAGTTTACTTATTAAGTCTTAAGCTTAATGCTTCTTATTGTCTGATCACCAATAAGATTGATATGGTAAATCTAAAATGAACTAGACATAGGGATTTTGGTTTCAGCCTAGACTTAATAGCCCACGATCTTCCTTGAATAGATAACCCTTTAATAGATTTCCTTACAGGATAGGAATATACCTGTAGGGCGGGGGTAGCCATAATTGGACTTAGACTTATGAATCCAGGTAATGTGGTTGACATAGGAATATGGTTCAATTGGGTTATACTGGGTATTTGTAGTTGACCATCGGAAGAGGCTTTTACATAATTTAGTGTTCCAGGTTAGTAAAAGATTTATTACACAAACATAAAATAATCACTTCATCTTTTAAATGATATTAAAAGAATTCACAACCTTATATCTTTTTATCTGTATTTTCCTTAGTATTTTCTTTTATCTTTTTATTTATTTATTTAGCAAATCTTCAATCAACCAAATCAATCAAGCAATCAATTCCATTCTCCCCTTAATTAGATATTTGTAATTAAATAGATTCAATAATTAATAACAATAGTAGGAATTAAGTCCTCGTGGGATCGATATTTTTATACTACTTGAACGATACGTGCGCTTGCGTTATACGTGTGTGTTTACGCCGGTCAAGTTTTTGGCGCCGTTGCCGGGGACTTATATTTCTTGAGTTGTTAATTTTGAAGCTATCTAATTTACTTGTATCTAATTTTTTTTATTTTTATCTGTAATTTTTATTTTCTTTCTTTTAATTTCAGGTGACTTAAAATGGAACATTACTGGGAGATTGAAAGATTACGTGCTGTACAAGAAGATACACCCCAAATCTGGGAACAACAGTCCGGTTTTCTGAGGCCTGTTGAACAACCCAATGATTATCACTGGATGCCAGAACCAAGCAATGCTACATTTGTTCATCAGAACGAAATGGGGAGATGTGTTTGTGATAGTAACCACCCGAGCGATCAATGTATATATCGATCAGGTGGGAGAATTTCTGGAGGCAATCATGCAATGAAGAGCCATCACATTTCACAGAGCCACATTTTCCATCTTATCCACCATCTACCTTTGATCTTCATCAACAACCAGAACCATTTGAGGAAGATCAATTGATTCACATGTTCAAGAACAAGCAGCTCATTTGATCACAAGTTCAGAGTAACACAGAATCCATACAGAGAATGACAGATCAGATCAGACAATTAACAGAAAACCAGAACTATATACCTCAAGAACCAGTTCCAGATGACACTGATGAAGCCTTCAAGTACCAATCATTTCACAATAATATTTCAACAGAGGAGGAGGCTGAGCAGTATCAACAACCAGAGGTATCAGTTCAGGAACCCGAACCGGCAAAGTCTCGATTTGATTTCTATTATTCAGATTCTGACGAGGATGAAGCTGAAATATTTATACCAACTGCACCAACAACGGAGGATCAAACTTTCAAGCCTCAAAATGAAGATCTTGGAGAATGCTTTGCAAAAATGTTTGAAGAAGATCTACCTGAGACAATCATTTTACCCAGATCAGAGGATGAAGACCTAAAATCTGACATTTCTTTTCATCCTCAGGTTAACAATTTTGAGACATGTATTTCACAGATGACAGATGAAGAGCTGAATATGGAAATTTTCAAATACATCTGTGAAGAAAATGTGGAGCAAAAAGAAGAGCAAATGAAAGAGCAACAGTCAGACCAAAATAAAGATCCAAAGCATTCAGGAAAAACATCACTGTGTTGGGGAGTACAAATCAAAGATATCACCCAGAAGTTTGACAGAATGGAACTTCCATTCCAAGTCAAACACCATACGAGACCTCCTGATTTTCTTTCTTTCTTTTCAGGTACTACTGGAGCAACAAAAGTCAAAAAGGTGGCACGAGCACTGAATGAGACAAAACTGATTTTTCCACTTTACCGTTGGAAAAGACCATTCAAAAGCAACGCTCACGGGATTGTCTTTAATCGGACATCCAAAATGACATTGAAACCTCCTTAACAGATGAATTTCAGTCACGTCTGGCTGAAGACGAAAAATTCAGCGCTAGCAGGGAGGCAACCCATGCAATTTTATTGAATTTTATTTTGTGTGAACTTTTTTATTTTGTGTGTTATTTTTGTAGGGAAAGGCAAACGGAGCTTTAAGGACAGAAGGAATTGTGTTTGGCAATCAAAGAAGAGAAACAATTCATTAGCAAAGACTTAGTAATGAATGAAATCTTGAGACGCATCCTAATGGATTTATATACCAAACGAGTGGCGTATTGCGTACACAATTCCGTTACCTTAATTATTGCTTTGATTCGCTTTTCTGTTGTACTTATCTTTATTTTCGTAGACAGGATCCAGACTTTTTGACCTTTCACGATTTGTTTTGTTGTTTAGCTAACAAACGTCCTCTGGAAGATATTAGTGCTATTATTACTCACCCTTTTTCAGGTACTATAAATTCAGCCCGTCATTGCACTTTTGAAGGCATCCTAATTTGAAAAATAAATACATAAAAAAATGGAAGCCACTTCAAGAAGACGAGTTGAAAACATTTGTGTGTTTTGCGGAAGTACTGTTGGTACTAAACCACAATACATAGAAGCAGCACGAGAATTGGGTCGAGTTTTAGCTGCAAGGAATATGCACCTAATATATGGCGGAGGCAATCTCGGACTTATGGGGATCGTTTCAAAAGCTGTACAGGAGGGAGGCAGTCACGTTTTGGGAATCGTCCCAAAACCCTTGGCAGAGGCAAATCTTATTGGCTCATCAACGGAGAGGAACTGATCGTATCAGGTATGTCTGAACGTTTGGTAGAAATGATTAACCGTGCTGATGCTTTTATTGCTTTGCCAGGTGGTTTAGGTACATTGGAGGAAATTTTTATTGTTTATCTTGGGCGAACCTGAACATACACCAGAAACCAATTGGATTGCTCAACGTTGATGGATTTTATGATTTTCTTTGTGTGTTTCTTGATGATGCTCGGAGAAATGGGTTCGTATCAAAACCTATGAAAGAACTCCTCTTCACTGCCAGACTTGCTCCAGATCTGATAGACCAACTCATAGCCTATGAACCACAAGTTGACCCTATCCTATCAAAGATAAATTGGTCTGAGGACGATCGTGGTAAGAGGCGTCGAATTAATCTGGATCTTAACCTTTAATTTCCTGTAGATTTCAGCTAACCAGGTACAACCTTCTAACTCTCCTTTTACTGTTTCAGACATTGGGGACAATGTCTCATTTAGGTTTGGGGGAGGGATTTAGTTGATTAGTACCTGTTTTTAGTTTGTATGTTGTTTTTATTTTTAGTCCAAAATTTTTCGAAAATACAAAAAAATTGAAAAATTTTCAAAAATTACAAAAATATTTTGCATTTTCGTATTTTTATTTTGACTAAAAAGGTGAAATTGGTAAAAGGTAGCTGAGTAAGGAATTCTCACTCCTGATACGTATCTCAAACCATTTATTTCAAAAATAAGTTAATTTTTGTTTATTTCCTTTTAAATTATTTAATTTGTGAATTCTCCATAAATCTGACTAAAATGAATCTTCATATGTTCAGTTGACAGGTATTATGAACTTACATGGAACATACAGTCATGAGATAAAATTGAAAAGTTTGTAATATTCCGTGCTATCGTTTAATTGGAGGAAGCATCTCTAAATAGTGATGGAGTAAAAAAAAAAAAAAAAAAAAAAAAAAAAAAAAAAAGTCCGAGATCCGAGTTATTAAGTCTGTAAGGGTGTTTTAACACCTAGTGCCCTAAAACCAACTGGTTTGGGAGTCACTGGCCCAAAGCTCGTTACATGGATCGAAGATGCTGCAAAAATATAAATATCTGAAGTCTGAGTAATTAAGTTCGTAGGGGTGTCTTAACACCTGGTGCCCTAAAGCCAACTGGTTTGGGAGCCACCAACCCAAAGCTCGCTACATAGACGGAAGGTATTGTATATAAATAAAAAATAGAGAAAAAATCAAAGAAAAAATCAGAAAAATCAGAAAATTATTCCATTGCTACAAAAAGGTGTGAAATCTGATAAAACTTTAGGACAAAAATATTATTCTCTTATCAACTGCACTTATGACTGTTGTGGGAAAAAATGAGTTGATTAATATTTTGTTAGCTGTGTATATGAAGAATGGTAAAAATAATCGGAGAATTTACTTATTCGGTAATTTAGAAAGAAACAAAACAACTAGTAACTTGGAGTAGAATTTTCACCTGATTAGTCACTAACTTTCTTTATTCTCTTTTCTCTTGTCTTTTTGCTTTTGTGTGCATTAGTTTTAACTAACTTTTTACTTTTGTAAAATGTTTGTGGGTATCATTGCTGTAAACCCTCACGAGACTACACTCGTCCACTAGGGACACCTAGGGGTTTAAAGGCTTGTTGCATACGCTAAATGCAACCGTGATCCCTACGAAAGTGGCTTAGTTAAAGTTTATTTTTATGTTATTTTATTTTCTGTTTTGCTCGAGGACTAGCAAAATGTTAGGTTGGGGGTGTGATGAGTGGTATTTATACCACTATTTCTCACTCATTTGACCTAATGTTTTGTATTGTTTCTCGAGTTTATGAACGTTTTGATGTGTTTTGTTGTTATTGCAGATAAATAAAGTTTGGACAGCACTGGAGGCAATTTGGGGCAAATCCGGACAAAAATGCGCCAACTGGAAAATTTCAGTCTTTAGCGCGTCGCAACGCTGGAGCCTTGCGCGCCGCGACGCCCAGCATGCACCGAAGTTGCTAAAATGCGCCGTGGTCAACGGGTCAACAAGTTGAAAAGTTTGACTTTGCTAACATGCGCCTGCCACGTGTCACCATCACAACGGAGATGCTAACGTGCGCCGTGCCACGTGTCAAGATCTCATTGCTTGGACGGCCACGCCTCACGTGTCATGCCACGTGTCGCCACATCATCGTCCACATCAGCAGCCACGTCAGCAAGTCAACCGAGTCAACGTGCCACGTCATCATCAGCCAATCACAGCGCGCCACGTGTCAAGCTCTCATTCGTCCGACGGCCGCCGCCCCACGTGTCGCCACGTCACCTTCCACCTCATCACCATGACGCAAGCAATGACGTCATGAACAGTTGACACGTCAGCATGACGTAAGCAATGACGTCATGAACAGTGCCAAGTCAACGGATCAAATCTGAGTCAACCAACCAGCGCGTGACACGTGTCACTGTAGCGCGCGGCGCGACGCGTGCCCAGCGTCGCGACGCTCACCCCTTATCCGCGCCTATAAATAGAGGGCGAGATTTCAGAATTCAGTGTCCAGTCCTCTCTCTTCAAATCTTCCTAAAGAGAGAGTTTCTCTCTCTAAAAGTCTTTAAGTTTTTACTTTTTTTTACTTTTGTAAATAATTTTTAATTACTTTTTGTAATAATAGTAATTTAATTTTTACTTTTTACTTTCTTTTACAGTTTTTACTATTTACTATTCACTTTTTACAGTTTTTACTATTTACTATTACTTTTTACAGTTTTTACTATTTACTGTGATGCGGTAATTTCTTTATGTTCGGGTGAAAGGTAATTCTTTTACTATTACTATTTAGATTAATCTCCCTTAAAATAATATATTTACTATTTAAATTGGACTTAATCAGGATACCGCCAGATTGGTCGGTGGGTAATAAAACATAAATTCCGCCTTTATGGCTGGTTATTTTAGTTCCGCCTTTATGGCTGGTTATTTTGGTTCCGCCTTTATGGCTGGTTATTTTGGTTCCGCCTTTATGGCTGGTTGATAATAATCACAAGTTTATATATTATTTTAATGGGAGATATCTAAATAAGTAATAGTAGAATTAATTCCTTTTACCTTAACATTTTATTTTATTTTACTTTTCAGTATTTTTATTTTATGTCTTTTATTTTTATGTTTTTACTAGTCCTAGTTATGTGTTAGTTATCTAGGGGTTGTGATAACTTTTAATATCAATAGTTTATAAGGGATTATTTTATAGTTTGGATAATTAATAAGTTTACTTATTAAGTCTTAAGCTTAATGCTTCTTATTGTCTGATCACCAATAAGATTGATATGGTAAATCTAAAATGAACTAGACATAGGGATTTTAGGTTTCAGCCTTAGACTTAATAGCCCACGATCTTCCTTGAGGATAGATAACCCTTTAATAGATTTCCTTACAGGATAGGAATATACCTGTAGGGCGGGGGTAGCCATAATTGGAACTTAGACTTAATGAATCCAGGTAATGTGGTTGACATAGGAATATGGTTCAATTGGGTTATACTGGGTATTTGTAGTTGACCATCGGAAGAGGCTTTTACATAATTTAGTGTTCCAGGTTAGTAAACAGATTTATTACACAAACATAAAATAATCACTTCATCTTTTAAATGATATTAAAAGAATTCACAACCTTATATCTTTTTATCTGTATTTTCCTTAGTATTTTCTTTTATCTTTTTATTTATTTATTTAGCAAATCTTCAATCAACCAAATCAATCAAGCAATCAATTCCATTCTCCCCTAATTAGATATTTGTAATTAAATAGATTCAATAATTAATAACAATAGTAGGAATTAAGTCCTCGTGGGATCGATATTTTTATACTACTACTTGAACGATGTGCGCGTGCGTTATACGCGTGTGTGTGTTTACGCCGGTCACATAGACACATAGTATCTACACCAATGGAATTCCGATGGGGTCTATCCAGAATGAAGCTGTTTCCCGTACCATTGGTAAAACACAACCTCCTATTACACTTGCATGAGTATCCTATACCCAAATCATAAGGACCTCTTATCATTATATATCTTGTGATCTAATCACAAATGATAAGAGTGCAATCTCATTTGTCACATAGTTAATTTGTACAACAACACCATGATCTGTACAAATAGTGACGCTATGGGTCATAATTGTCCAACAATCTCCCACTTGGCCTATAGCCAGTAACTCGAGTGTCTTACACCCGAACTATGTACGGTTGGCTCAAACTGCTGAGGAAAGACTTTCGTCAGCGGATTTGCATGATTATCTTCTGATGCGATTTATTCGATCATCACATCGCCACGATGTATGATCCGAACGAATCAGATGAATATCGAAGTATATATCTGGATCGTTGATGAGACCGTTAATTCTTTAGCATGTGCTGAAGCCAAGCTCAGCTACTAACAGAAATATATCTAATCTAATTAGATTTATTATCGACCCAGAAGGCTTCTATTGCTGCCTCAGTTGCAGCAATAACCCGCATTTGTTGTTTATTCGGTAACAGTATCTTGCTATGGAAGATTTCCAGCTTACTGTTCCGTTATTCAAACTGTATAGTACCGTTTTACGACTTATAGTCGTTTAATCGGTTTGGAAACTTGCAATAGTGATCACAGTCACTTCAAGTTCTCAATCTCCATAGTTTAAGATAGCATCCTTAGATCTCTACGATACTAAGTATGTTCTTAACATCAATCCAGTGACTATCACTTGGATTGGCCTGATTGTGACTCCATATGCTCAAAGAGTATGAGACACCAAGTCGCGTACATTTTTCAATGTACGAGTTCTCGGAGAGTTTTTTTATGAAAGCCAAGCTTTCGCCGATTTTATTATGGGAATATCATTTCCAAGAAATGATATATTATCATTATTTTATAGGACATCGATTGTCAGTGCGCTCCCACTAACCCTCTTATATACCCAAGAATCATTTCGTTTTGAATTAAATCATAAACCATTATGATTACATCAAAACGGTAATTCCAAGAACCTAATGCTTGCTTCAATCCAAACATGGATCGAATAACCCGCAAACCTTGTTTGCTTGTTATGGTACGACAAAATCGACAGGATGTTGTTAACATCCTCCAAAAGGTTTCCTTTTCAGGAAAGCGATTTTCCCGTTCAGCTGACATATTTCATAAATGAAACATGCAGCATTTGCAAGCATTATCCAAATGGATTTACCGTGGCAACAGGTAAAAGGTTGAATCGTAGTCAACACAATGTTGATAATGATACCTTTTCGCTAAAAGCCTAGCTTTATATGTTGGTATGTTGCCATCCATGTATGTCTTCCTTGAAGACTTATATAGTACCAATAGGCACAATGCCTTACGATACATCAACTAGTGTCCAAACTAAGTTGATATACATGGAATACATTTCGGATTCATGAAACTTTGTCATAATAGGGAGTCGATACCTTGTATCACTTCCTCATACGTAGTTAGTTGGTATCCCCCGAAAGATTGACATCTTTATGAGGTGAGATCAGAAACCCATACCCTAGGTTGTTTTCTGACTCTCTCCGACTTACGCGGTTCTTGTGTATTCGAAGATTACTGGTATAGTTTCATCCTTGATGAACTACTTGTGTTCCATTAGGAATCGGTGCCTGGAATAGTATTACTCCGATTTTCATCGAGTTTTACTATCCTCCCACTTACCACTGCATATCGGTATTCCTCTTAGAAAAACTGTATGGCGAGCAACAATTACATTGTTCTCTAGTCAGATGTATAAGTACTATACTTTGGTATCCCTAGGATAACCTACAATTGGCACTTATCCAATTTGGGTTTTAGTTTGGCATCATCCAAACATATGCCTAGCATACCCAAATATTCAGGAATGAGAAACCTAGTTTCTTTCCTGTTCATATCTAATATGATATTTGTCAAACAGATTTTTATGGAACCTTATTCAAAATAAGTTCTTGCATTTTTTATGCTTATCCGTTGAAGGAAATGGTAGCTCAGAGCGACTCATGATTAACCTTATCATGTCCAACAAAATTAGGTTACTCTGTTCGGACACACCGTCAAAATGACGTGTTCCGGGAGGAGTCCTCATTGAAAGAATACTATACTCTCTCAAGTATATTAGAAATTTATTACTTAAGTATTTTCCATTACGGTCTTACCGTGACGGTTTAATACTTTAGCCGATCTGTTTGTCTATTTCGTGTCGAAACTATAAAAGTTTCCGATTTGTGTTTCAATAGAAACACATAACCATAACGCGATGCCACATCCGTAAAGGTCACAAAATATTCATATCCACTTCTAGCCTAGCTAGACATGGGCCCACTTGCTTCACTATGAACTAGGGCTTACAGATCGGTGGCATTTACACTTTTACCAAGTAGGCGTTTTGCCCTGTAAACTAGATTCGTAGACTTTATTTGATTGGAATCAAAAATGTCCTAGTACCCACTCTTCGAACGTGTGGATATACGAGTCTTGTTTTAATTGTGTCCCAGCCAACAATGCCACATTTAAGTTTCATCTGATCAAATCAGTTTGAGCTATTGTTTTTCATGTTATACGTTTGAGATTTTATTTATTTTCAAAATATAAATTCTGTTATTCACATCTAATGTGTTTATCTCAATATCATCTTTATATAATAAAACACTTTAGTGTTCTAAAATATAAGGGTCAATCCACAATGGATTAAACACTGATATAGAGATAATGTTTCTAGTCAAACTAGTTACATTATAACAGTTTCCAAATTTAGGTACACACCCGAAGGTAGTTCCTAAAATTAGGTATCTATGGTTAAAACAGCGACAGTTGTCGCGTTTCCAATTCGCAGATAAATCTCAACTGAAGTCAGTATCCTGCTCATAGCAGATTCTGAACATCAGTACATATTTATATGTATCACACTAAGTATCTAAAATCCAATTTTAATACTAGTTGTGAACATATTTATGACAAACATATTTGAAGTCGGAGCCTTGCACCGTCTTCATTCCTTCATGTCTGCTGTGTTCAAACGGCAGTCACGCTTCTGCGATCCCGTTTGCCACAATTAAGGCAAACATTTTGGGATATGTTCTTTATCTTCCTAGAAGATTATAATGATTTTGCTTTTACCCTTTTTTCAATACTCCAGAAGCCTTTGGTCAAGCATTGGCCTTCTAGAATATCGAAGTAAGGTGCGCCTTGCGCTACTTGTCTTATTGCAAACTTTGACTTTATCTCCTTGAGAATAGCCATTAACTTTCCAAGAGTTATTATTGCAATTTAGTACTTCTAAGATCAATAATTAGATCTTTGAAGATCCTTCAATTTCATTATCATACTTTAAGGATCTAATCCTTAGTTCTGATTCAGAAATTAATGAGTCTACTGTGACAAGCTTAATGGATTAAGCACTAAAGTTGTCATCACATGAATCTTCCAAAGATCATGCTCTACTATGTATTTAAGTCCGGACTTAGGCCCAATATGTTATTTTATCAAATAAAGTAACTTATTAGTTTCCAGGACCATCCTGAAATTTTATTCCCAATTTGAAAATTAAACCATTTAAATACATTTTCCCTAGGATTATGTTTTAAATGTCAATCTTTCAATTTTATCTTGATTTTAATAGTCCAACTATTTAATCAACGATTTTGGTACTATTTATTATAATGATTACTATAGTCCAACTATTTAATCAATTATAATTGAATTTTTTGAATATAGTCCAACTATTAATTAAAACAACAATTTAAATATTAGTCCAACTAACATTTATTTTATTTGACGAATGATATTTGTTTTAAGCGCGTATGGCAAGTAATTAAACGAATATTGCAAATTCAATTCTTGCCTCCCACTATTTTTCGGCGAGCCTCTAACCTTTTGTCAAGTACTCGGGAAACCGTGTTTCCTAGCTGGCTAGGATCCTGTTAAATATCACACAATCTTAACTTTGGCCAACAAATTGTATGATAATTAACTAGGTAGATCTCTAAGATCAATTGGATCCAATCCAATTCCTAGATCCAGTAGGGGGACTTCCAAGTCCGAAACATATATCTTATATATGCCAATACATCCAATGTATTACTTAACATTTTTCCTCTGAATCAACTAAGCCTTGGCTTTGGCACAACAAACTTAGTGATCCCAGTTAAGCGCGACCCATTGACCATGGAAAGCTTCGTAATCAATGTCGATGGACAAGAAGTGGTCTTGACTTTGGCCAACAAACTTAAACTTGGACAAGACACCAATATGGAACAAAGCCTTCGTGATTCAAACACATACTCGACAGACAAAGGCCTTGTATTTGCCCAACAAACCAATGCCGTCTTAGATCTTGAGTAAGAATCACTCAATGGAAGGAAAAATGCTTAATATTTTGTGAAGGTTTTTCGCGTGCAAATTGGCAACCAATTTATTATCTTTGTTAAGGTCTCATCATCATACACCCTTAAACATGCATTCTAAACACATAATAAAGCGCATATAATAAAATAATAATGATATGCAGATGGATACTTACAAAATGATCCTAGATCAAATCTCTCCCTTTCTCTCTCCCGCTAGGACATGTATTACTTCTACCCGTTACACTACACTTCTAAAGAAACCTCATTTACATTGAGGGGAATAGGTGAGAAGAGAATACAAAGAATAAGAAGGTGATAAGGCTGGACACGCATGTCCAATTAATAAATCAAATTTATTACAACAATTTCTAAAATTGCCCCACCCATCTAATATCCATCAGATATACATTATTCATGCATCGCAACCATGTATTCACACAAGCATGTTATCAATCAATCTAATCAAATTAATTAATCTGATAATTAGTGATCATCCAATGTTCAAACAACGATTTGATTTTGCGCGAGTCAAACTCGTTTTGCGAATAAGTACTCAAAGTACGAATTCTCGAATTAAATTAAACTACAAAATTAAATCCAATTCAATTTGTATTTAATACTAATTCTCTATTTAATTCCAAATTAAATACTACACTTTATTTGACGAACCTTTAAGACTTAAATTCCAAATTTAATCGTTACGGATTTCAAAGCCCGATTAAGGTCCAACGTCAATTCAATTAAAGTCCAATGGGCTTTTAATTAATTTCTTAAGGTGTGGACTTTTGGTTAACTCGGGTAAAACCGAATAACCAAAATCCAATCCGGGATTAACCCCATAAACGTAGAAATCAATTTAGGCCCATTAGGCCCAATTAAACTTTAAAGGTCCATTAGTTGCATTTGGGCTTTATAGATGCGGTTTTGGGCCCAATTGGATCCAACCAATTTAGCCTAAACCCAACTTAGTACAACCAAGCCCAATAAGCCTATTTAAAAAAACATCAAATTAGACTAATTAATCATGCTTATCATCATTAAATCATGTCCAACACAATTTAACAAAAATCAAACCCATATACATGCTATATTGCTCTCGGCCAAGGGGAAATTTTATGTCCAAATTAAATTCAATCCAATTAAATTCAATTCAACATTAAATCAATATTCCCAATTGATTTCCAACACATCCAATGAATCAAAAAATCAAAATACCAAGACATTAGGGTTCATCAACCATTTGGCCAACACAAGAAATTTGGGGAAATTTGTTCCAAACAACATTTCATCAAATTGATCCAATAAATCCTTAATTAAACATGTATTAAGCATACTCAAACATCTAATTTATTCAAATCATGCTCAAAAATATTTTACCCAAATTTTAAGCCCTAATCAAATTTTATGCTTTTCAATCGCTCTGATACCATTGTTGGAGTTTCTATGGCCCCGATTATCGATTACAAAGCAAGAAATAAGTGCGAATACAACGAGGGAGTTGCGGAATACTCACATCGATCGGTTGAGCGACGCAGTAGGCAACAAAAATTTCCTTTTCTGCTCACTACAGCTCACAACAGTTTCTGTTTTTGCTCCATGGTGTGCTCGGTAATCTTCAAGTTTTTGAGCTCCAATCTTCGTCAAACGATTCCAAGCTCATGGGTGGACTTCCCTATCACCTTCGCATGTCTCTCGGAGTGCTAGCTCTCTTGATTTTTGCCACAAAAATCAAATACTTTGCTTCCCTACCTCATGGTTTCTGCCTAGAAAAAACCAGTGAAGAAATGTGCCCAAATGGGCGTGAAAAAGAGAGATGGAGAAGAAAGAGAGAGTTAGTTTTGTGTAAAATGGAATCAATGTATCTAATACACAAATTTGAAAGTCAAATACCATTAATAAAATAATGTTAAATGTCTTTAAGCCATCAAATGCTTTCCATCAACTTCCATCAAGTCACATCAATCAATCAAATCAATCAAGTGACTAGTTGTCACATCACTCAAAGTGACTAAGATTTGACGTTAGATGTGACTTGCGATTTGACGCTTGATTTGACTTGCATGCCACACTCGAATTCGAAATGCGAATGCGATCGCAAATAATCCCGGGCTCGGGTTCGCTAATTCCAAATTAACGAATTTTCCGTTGCGTCGTAATTAAATGATTATGCCTAGCGAAATCACTATTCACGTCGCTAACGAATTAATTCTAAATTAACTCGTTCTTCCGAATTAAAATCTAATTTTAATTCCGCATCGAAATCCAATTTCGTTTAATATATCGAATATATTAATTAATCGATTAATTCTAAATTAATCGTTATCTCTCTTTTATTGATATTTTATCCCAGATAAATATCTCCGTAATTAATCCTAGATTAATTTTCTCTCTCATCATTAATTAATCCCAGATTAATAAAAGTATGAGTCATACGTCATCGGTGAATCTTCGGGAAGCGACCCATGAGATCCCCAGATATGTTGGCAGTAAATTCGGTCGTCGGACTATCTGAACACGTAAGTACCTAGTACTACGTTTATACAGATTTACAAGACAAGGTTGGCTTCTAGCAAAGCGCCATGCCTACCCAATTCTCAAGAAATATCCTTACGGGAATATCGATCCAGTATCGGATGATCACATGCAAGGCCTGGGGCTGGTACAGTGTCTGCCCCGTACGAAGCATATATCAGATTACGAGGAACTAGTCTCTTTAATATCGGATAATCATGACCAAGTCATATTATCCCGACGGTTGCAAACTTTTTAGAGAACCAGTTCTGTATCCTTACGCGATCATCAACTCCATATGACTGGAGTGACACTTCCGTCTTGACATCACACCCAACACACTACGATTCTCGATATACCCAGAAGAGGCGTACACAGAAACCGGTTAAAGCCCTGGACGACCAAAACCAAAGTATATTGATTGTCACAAGTATTAGCGGTGCAAGTCTCAGGTTAAGACCAAATACACCTACCATGATTTCGGACTTCCATAGACACATAGTCATACTACCAATGGAATTCCGATGGGGTCTATCCAGAGCGAAGCTGTTTCCCGTACCATCGGTAAAACACAACCTCCTATTATACTTTCATGAGTATCCTATACCCAAATATATGAGAACTATGTCGTTGTGCCCTCACAACGTGCACAAGTGTAATACTAGTCTTTTACGTATTTATCGATGTCCAATCTCGATAATACTCTGACTAGGGATATTTAATGATTTATCCTTCGTGGATTGATAATGTCTCATATCATTCTCAATCCAGGAAAAAATCATAAGGACCTCCTATCATTTAAATATCTTGGTGATCTAATCACAAATGATAAGAGTGCAATCTCATTTGTCACATAGTGAATCTGTACAAATAGTGATGCTATGGGTCATAATTGTCCCACATTAGTTGCCACCAGAACAAAACAGTTTCCCCTCTTAACTATTGGAAGTTTCCTGATGATATCCAAACCTCATCGAGCAAATGGCCATGGACTAACTACTGAATTCAACATTTTAGAAGGCTTTTGTATTGTAGGTGCATGATTCTGACACTTTTCACACCTCCATGTAAAATCCTTCGCGCTCTTCATCAAGTAGGGCCAACACTATCCTGCGGTGAGGATACGGGGTGCCAGACTTCTCCTACCCATGTGATTTTCACATGCTCCGATGTGTATCTGTTGCAGCACGTACTTCTGGTCTTGTTCCTCAATGGATCATATGAGTGTCCCGTCAAATGACGTTATTAATAATTCCATTTCTTTCATAGTGTACTTGGTTGCCTTCAATCAGAGCTTTCGATCTTCTTCTCTATCCTATGACCGTGTCCCATTTTCTAAGTAATCTATGATCAGGTCTACCTAGCTGTTGGAGCTCCCCTCGATCATTAATACATCTCCAGGTTATGATTTCTTATGTTATACCCTGCCCGATTCTGTCAAAATACGGGTCTGAAAGTTCTGTTTCTGAAATTGTAGATTCTGACATGCCAGACTCTGAAATTCTCAATCTCTTAACCTCAAGGATGAAGATTCGGATTTCCTGGCCATGTTCTTCAGCTGCTGCTTTCTTGGCCAAGCCATCGGCTCTGGTGTTCAACTCTAGTCGGACGACTTATATCTCAACCCTTGTAAATTCCTTTAATGCTTCATTCACTGTTTCAAATCTTCCATTTGAATACCCTGATACTAGTTCATAATCATGGTTCACCTTTAATATCCCCACCCCAAGATTGGCAGCTAACCCTTTTCTATGCATCAGAGCTTCGTATTCTTACTCATTATTGGTAGTAGCATCTGAGAGCTTGGTAGCCTCTTTTATGAGTACTCATGAATGAGACTTGAGTAAAATTTCTATCCCAGCTTTTTTAGATTGCCACTGTATAGCTTCAACAAACAACATCAACTAGCTCTTTTAGATTGCCTCGAAGCTCTAAATTTCAACCAGGAAGTCAGCTACTGCTTGTCTTTTCTTGGATGTCTTTGGGGCATAGCGAATGTTATATATCCCCAGCTCGATTGCCCACTTGGTGAGTCTTCCTGATCAGTCTGGCTTCGACAGTATTTGCCTGATTGGACAATTAGTTACTACAATTATGGTGTGGGATTCGGAGTAGTGTCGTAATCGATAAATCAAATAAAATTTCTTTAATTTGAAACAAACTTTCTTCGATTCGATGAAAACTTCTTTCACTTCTGTTTGCCTTACAATAACTTTACATTTGGGATTCATATGAATTCACACATACTATAGCTCACTTCTCTTATATTCATGCAAATATAATTTTAGAATTATTAAACATATACGTACAAACCAATATAACTTAGTAAACACGCTTTATAACATCTGATACTCACATCGGTTTTCAAACCATCAATTCATTCCACATAAGCACACATTGTTCATACATATTACGGTTTCTATCATACACATACATACATTAAGACATACATACAATCATCATGCAACCGACAACGAAGCACATATAATGATCCATTCATCAAAGAACACATCATCAAATAATACATACATACGACTGGCTTACACATGCAATGCTCGTACGACTCATTAACAATTTTAGAATAGGTATGAGATGAATATCGTCCGAACAGATTCCTAACTAGCTTGAACTACACCATGAAATCATCAACCAAGTAAATATATACATATTCGTACACATCATATAACACAAAATCATCACATGATTTATCATACACAAGCACATACATGACAAATGTATGAGATTGATCAACTCATTCTATTTTTTCCCGGATTCTACCAAATTCACATATTCAGTATATTCATACCCAAACAATTCAATTTATATCAATACGTTAATCTATAAAGCTACTGGATACATCCGAATATTTAACGAAAAACTTGATCTACTGTTCACTAGTGGGTCACTATTCAACATCGGTTCTCCTTTCGCTTTGAGTGCAACCACACACGAAATGGGAAATCTATCACCGCCCACTTATAGTACTCTCTGAGAGCTTCACTTTGGCGAGTGGCTCGGGCCGTGAAATGAAATGACGAGTGAGGATCAGAAAATTCACTTCATGAACATTTCTCTATCCTATTGCCGTTCGTCGCACCACTCAGGCTTGTCGCACCGGCCAGTAAGCCACCGGCGCGACAAAGGCAACACCAAGATCAATTTGGGGACGGGAAGTCATGTGGGACTTTTGGGTAGCTTATGCATTTATTTTAATTACTTGAAACTATAGGGTATTTATAGAAAAGTTTTAGAAAATTACATTCTGACCCCCGGTCTCTCACATAGGATTTTCTCAGAAATTCACATATTTGAAGCCCTTCTATTGTAAATTTCTAAAAGTATTCAACACGAAAGTTGTTTGTCTCAGAAAAAAGTCTGATAGTTCAAAAAACAGCTCAATCAGAGTTCGTTTGCTATTTTTATTGTCGAAATAAGAAACTTTACGTGTATAACGATATAAATAGAAATCGTGTAACTCGTTCTCGAAGTCACACGTTTTCCAATGCGATGAAGCTTCACTTAAGAATATTTCGACCTCTTTTCCAACACATAAAATCTTATTTTCGAATACTATCCCGTTGTAAATCCTTAACTTTAATTCGGAAACCTTCCCGTACTGTTCTGAAAAACTCGGGATATTACAGAAACAATCCAAAGACTACCCTGAATCAGCCTCAAAGAAGAATGAGAAGATGGTTTCGTCAATACTACTCAGCCTTTTGTTCTATTCTCGTTACCAACAAATTGAAGTGTTGGCTTCACTCACAATCTTTAATCTCTAAACTCTTTAGGAAGAAAAAAATATGATCACACAATTTTTCTTCTATTTATTTTTCTTTCAACGCTTGAGAGAAAAGAAGATGAACAAGGTGGCTAGGTATTTTTTCAAAATTGCGATTTTTTTCACAAAGAAAATTAACTTTGTCTTTTATATGCTAGGGTTTAGGTTAACATAATTGTAACTGAAATTACCATTATATCCCTAAATCCTTGGGTATTTTTTGCCAAACTTTTCAAATTTCATAACAATAAAATTCATAGTTAAATATCTTCATAATGAAGACCTTAAACCTCCACCTTAATACATATTTTGTAACTTATTTTGAAGTAATGTGTATTCATATCAAATATTAATACACATTTTAAATCAAATAATTATTAAATTATCAAATAATCACTATATATATATTGACCCTCCAAAAATATCTCATAATTAGAGCTGATCATAATGTCTGTAATACCCCTATAATTATTTTGTGCCATAAGTATCATTGACTCTCTAATGAACGATTTATTCATAACTATTGTGACTATTAATCTTATATTCGTAATAAAAAGACTTGAGCACTATAACTGTTCAAGTACCGAATCAATCCTTAAAGAAGAAACCCATCCACTTCTCACAAGAAAGAGTGGATTCCATACATGTGTAAAATATCCCCAGCCACACATCAAACCATGTCCCCAAAATATGTAACTATTGCTCATGATTTCTCCACCAACCCCACCTTTGTAAATCAAAAGACATAGCCTGCCATGCAGAAGTTCATAATACACTCATGATTCAAATCAACCAAAATATGATCATCTATTATACTGATATGAATTTCTTTGTTCAAGAAATATTAAAAGAAATTCATTTATGTCTTATTCTAGTCTTATATGATCGCATCATATATGGTGCCTCCAGTCGCATGTCACCACATCAACAATTCCAAATCAAAATTATCATACAATATAGAATAGACCGCAGCTATAGATAAACCACAACTAAAATGTATGTATCTTTTTTCTCTCTACGGACTATTTACGATTACTAATTTCAGACTTAAATGTTCTTGTGTATAACACTTATACTCCAAGTGTGAAAATACATTTAGTATCCTAGGGCATGCATGATAATTTAAAATATGTAATTTTAAAATGAATATTTTCATAAATGAATAATTTTATCATTTGTTACTTAAAATAAAATCATATTTACATATTACATTATGCTTTAGAACATATATCCCAACAATACAAGCCCATAGTTGTTATCCTATAGAAGTTTATCGTGTGTTTGTGTTTGGGCCTCTAATCATTTAAAGTTGTTTAAACTTTTCACCATGAAAAAGAAATCTTGTTGGGCCGTTTCAACTAGACGAGTTTGCCTTCTCATGATAATTGGGCCAAGTACTATGAAATGCCAATGGGCCACCATGTATTCAAACTTCGTTGGGCCAAAATTTTTTAGATAGGATCCAAAAGTGCCAAACATGAGTCTGATACCCCATATTGGATTTTATCCAAAAAGAGTATGCCTTATTTTTCCCGTTTGGACATTTTTAAACATTTTCAAGCTCATCTCAAAACAACCAAGATTACCAACCAATTCTTCGTCTTTAGCCAATGGCACGATCACCATATTAGGTTTAGTCATTTCTTATAAATGGACAGCCTTTGTCTTTTGATGATGGAACAAAACAAAGGTAGCCAAGGTTTAGCTTTTATAGCATAAGAGAGAAAGAGCTTAAGTACCCCCTGTTGGTGCATAAGCTAAGCCAAATCTAGGGTAGAAATGGATTTACCACGTGTATGGGAGGAATAAGGTTGTAAGGATATATGCTAATGTTTGAGCACACCATGCATTACATGCATACATACTAACACATTATGATGCAGCCATCAGAACGACACATTGTGTTAGAAAAGGAAGGTAGACTAGTCAAGAAACAAATAGTAAACACAAAAATGACCAGCAGTGACAATGCCCGCAATGACAGTGCTTATATAGATCAGTTGGAAACCAATATGAACAAGGTGACAAAACAACTTCAAAACCTAGCGAATGCCATTGCCAATATGATTGTAATTCAGACAGCAACTCGGGCAGCAGAGGATGAAACCAATGCGATTAGGAGTGAGGAGCCTCAGAATAGAAAGGCTAAATAAATATAAGTAATTCATGACAATGATATGGTTGACTATGCCAAAGGTAGAAGGGCTAAGTCTCAAATTAAGGTCGAGCTCTAAAGACTTAAGGAGCAAATGAAGTCATTTACCCAAAAGATGAAAGGCATGCATGAAGACTTACTGTACTACAATGCCATGGCCTTCAAAAAACAATTGCCTTCTAATTTCAAGATGCCTGAAATATTGAAGTTAAATAGGAACGGGGACCCGAAGGTGTATCTCATACTATATATTTCATTGATGAGTTCAACTGGCCTATCCTAATGCCAAGTCCATGTAGGAACAGATTTCCTAGCACATCGGAAACTCGTTAGGCACCTGAGGACGGACTTCAAAATTTTTTATACCATTCCCTTCACCTGGCCGAATATGACAGCTGCTTCAATAAAATTTTACTTCTTTTTTGAACAAAATTCTAGCCCCCGAACAACTGCTTAAAACTGGACTATTTTGGACTCAAAATTATCCCAGGACACCCCTGAAGTACCCCCTAATTTGCGCCTACACTAGTAAAGTTCTAGTTCAGTGTTTTCTATGAAAATAGCCCCAAAACAGTCTTAAAACACTCCTTAATGTTTCCCAATTTTTCTAGATTAAAAACAAAACAAATTGAGCCCATTTTACATTAAATGATATGCAACAGTAAGTAGAAAATTGCTCATTGTCATGTATTGTATGAAGATAAAGAAGAAGATGAATATTATTCGACATCAAATAGCCTTCCGTGATATATCTCATTAGCAACAGAATATAGTGTGGGCTACACTCAATCAAATCTCTAAACTCTTTAGAGATTAAAGTGTCACACAAGTGTTTCTTTTTATTTTCCTTGTTCTTGTTTTTCTTCTTTTCTTTCAACTATTGAGACAAAAGATAAACTAGGTGGCAAGGACTTGATCAAAATGAATTAGGGTTGAGAAGGAAAATAAAAAGTGTGACAAAATATATTATTAATCATATTAATATATATATATATATATATATATATATATGAGTATATAATTGGACTATCCAATTATATTGAGCTAGTACGATGAACAAATAGACCTACAGTTCTGAGCTCCAATAATCCTGAAATATTAATTGAACTCTTAACTAAATATTTAGAATTATTAACTTCGGGTTATTCCACTAAAAACCTGAAGCTGTACACTCATTGCCGTAGATAGATAATTTAAGCTGAACCACATCGGTATCCATCGATATAGTCATTACAAACAGATTGGCCCTTCACGAGTATCTCATAATTAGAGCCTAGTCATAATATCCATTATACCCTATCTATGTAAATTGTCCCCAGCTATATACCAAACCATGTCCCATAGTACATAGCTATTGGTCGGGATTGCTATACCAACCTCACATTTGTAAATCAAATGACATAGCCTGCCATGCAGAAGTTCGTAATTCCCTCAAGATTCATATCAATCCATATATGATCATCTAGTAGATTGAAATGATTTTATTTAACGGATATTATAATAAACTCATTTCTTTCTGGGTCCAATCCTATATGATCACATCATACAAGGTGCCTCCATTCTCATGTCTCCACATGGCAATCTTAGATAAAGGTCGTCGTACAATTATAGAATATACCTTAGCTATAGATAAACCATAAATAAAATACATGCTTTGTTTTCTCTATATTGACTATTTTAGATTACTAACTTTAGACTTAAATCCTCTTGTGTATGACACTTATACACTAAGTCTGAAGGCACATGAGTAATCTAGGCTAAACAAGATAATTTACAATATGCGATATTAAACAAACACTTTGATAAATAAATAATGTATCTTTTTATTTCATAAAATATAATTTAGTTTACATTACATGAAGATCTAAGGCATATATCCCAATAATCTCCCACTTGTACTAGAGAAAATGGGACATGTCAAGTAATCATAGACCATCTAGGTGACTTTCAAATACTTTAGCCGAAATGGTCATTGTAAACGGATTAGCGAGGTACTTTACAGATTTAATCTTCATGACAGTAACGTCTCATCTCTACACTATCGACAATAATGTCTCATCTCTACACTATCTCCCTAATGAGATGATTTTTTCTCTCTATATGCTTTCATCTCTTATGGTTTATTGGTTCTTTGGAATTTGCTACGGCACCACTATTATCACAATAAAGTGTGAGTGGTTTATCCATATCTGGAACAACTTCCAAATCTCCCAAGAACTTTCGGAGCCAAACTTCTTCCTTAGTTGCTTCGCAAGCTACTACATACTCACCTCCATGATGGAGTCAGCAATACAAGATTGTTTTATGATCCTCCACACAATGGCTCCACTACCTAGGGTAAATACTGATCCAGATGTTGATTTTCTAGAATCAACATCTGTCTGAAAATCAGAGTCCGTATATACCCTGAGGATCATATTCTCACCATAATATACAAGCATATAATTTCTCGTTCTCTTAAGATACTTGAGAATATGTTTCACAGCCACCCAATGATCTAATCCTGGGTTAGATTGAAACTTACTGACTACTGCCACTGTAAATATATGTATGGTCTCGTGCATAACATAACATACATGAGACTACCAACTGCTGATGCGAGATATGTCTCATTTCCTCAACTCCTTTGAGGTGTCTTAGGAGACTATTCCTTCGACAAATGAATTCCATGCCGATAACGTAAATTTCCTTTCTTGGAATTCTGCATCCCAAAATCTCACAAGGATCTTGTCGATATAGGATGCCTGAGACATATCTAACAGTCATTTCTTGCGATCCCGAAGAATCTGGATCCCAAAGACATAACTAGACTCTCCAAAGTCTTTCATTTGGAATTGATTAACTAGCCTGGGTTTCATATCTTATAATATCTTTACATCATTCACAATGAGTAAAAAATCATTGACGTAAAAAACGATAAGAACCACCTTCTTGTCAATGATGCGCTTGTATACACAAGGCTCATCAACATTCTGGGTATAACCTTTAGCCTAGCCTTGAAGTTATATACCTTCCAATTAGATCTCCTCTTTCTCTTATAGATCCACTTGCAACCTATTGGTTTTACCCTATCAGTTTGGTCTACAAGTTCCCGAACTGAGTTAGATTACATAGACTCCATCTCGAGGTTCATGGCTTTGAGCCATTCCTCTTTATCAAAATCATTCATTGAACTATGATAGGTCAATGTACCATCTACATCATCGCCAAAAGTGACAACTTATGCCTCTCCAACTCCTAGATAGCGATTAGGTTTTCGTACAACCCTCCCACTGTGTCTAGGTGGCATATCATTTTGAGAAACTTACATCTGACCTTCAGATGCCGAATGTGCTATGTGTTTATCATCTGTTGTTGATGATGGTGCGCTGGTAAGTAACCCCTCGAGTAAAACTTTACTTCGAGGTATGAACTCTCTCATATAGTCCTCCTCTAGAAGCATAGTGTTTGTCGACGTAAAAATTTTCTTATCTTCAAAACTATAAAAGAATTCACTAATAGTCTCTTTAGAATAGCCTACAAATAAGCACACATTTGAACGTGGCTCCAACTTAGTAGTCTTATTCTTTAGCACATGTGCTGGACACCCCATGTGTAAATATCATAAACTAGCGTTACGACCACTCCACAACTCTAAGGAAGTCTTAGGAACATACTTAGATGGAACTACATTTAGGATATATGTTGCAGTTTGCAGTGCATATGCCTAGAACAAACTAGGTAGTGAACTATAACTAAATATAGATCTTATCATGTCTAGTAGGGTCTGACTTCTCCTCTCTGTAACACCATTTTGATGTGGCGTTCCATGTGCTGTGAGTTGGGATACTATCCCATGATCAACTAAGAATTCCTTAAAGTCTATGTCAAGGTATTACCCTCTACGCTCTGATCGTAGTGTTTTGATCGTCTTACAAATTGGTTCTCAACCTCAGCACGATACTCATTGAACTTTTCAAAAGTATCTAACTTATGCTGTATTAGGTAAATATACCCATATCTAGAATAATCGTCAATAAATATGACGAAGTATTCATAACCACCTCAAGCTCTTACATTCATCGGTCCGCAAATATCTGAATGTATTAGCCCAAGTGGTTGATTGGCTCTTATATATTTTCCAGTAAAAGGTCTCTTGATCATCTTTCCTTCTAAAAATGATTCGCAGACTAGTAAAGTTCCAAGCTTTAACTGGTTTAAAGCCCCGTTCTTTATCAATATAGCTATCTGGTCAAGGCTGATATGACCAAGTCTAATATGCCACATATATCTTTCTTCATGAGAAATCTTTTTCCATTTTTTTTTAGGTTTTTCAACCTTAAACATTTCAGTGGTTAGTAGTGACCTATATGCTAACGTTATTAACACATATAAATTATTTTATGAGTTTCCTATGCATATGGTTAATCTATTTCTACCAAAAATAACCAAATAACTATTAAAAGAAACCGAAAAACCATCATCTAAAAGTTTGGAAACAGAAAATAAATTCATGTGAAAACCAGAAATGAATAACACATTATCCAAATTTAAATAACTATCATTTAAAAAACATAGACTAGAAACTCCCACTGCTCTTGCGGAATCCAATGTCTCAACCCTCATGGTATAGTCACCGTCAGTAAGTTCCCTTCATAAATCAAGTAGCTGCAAAGAAGAACAAACATGGTTAGTGGCTCCAAAATCAACAATCCATGCAGGCTTATCATCCTCCACTAATAGAGATTCGATAATAAGTAAATTGTATTTACTTGTAGCTTTCTTCTCTTTCAATTTAGCAAGGTATTTAGGACAGTTCATTTTCCAATGCTCGTCCTTGTTGTAGTGGAAATACTTTCCATTGGGCTTGGCATCATTGGAGCATTTCTTGTTCTTCTTCTTCATAGACTTAGCCTTAGCCTTTCCAGTCCCTTTCTTCTTATTCTTGGCAGATTTAGAAGGTTCGACAACATTTGTCTCTCCACTAGGCTTACAAGGATCCACCAACATGGACTCGTACTGGGTGAGCTCATTGAGTAGCTGAGTCAAAGTAAAAGACAAGTTATTCATAGCATAGTTTCTTTTAAACTACAAAAAACTCTTCGGAAGGTTTTCCATAATCATGGTGACCTGGCTTCGCTCGTCAATACGAGATCTATGGGTTTCAGCCGTATTGAGGTAAGTCATCATCCTTAAGATGTGCTCTCGGAGTAATATCCCTTCCTTCATCCTAGCGATCATTGCTGAGACCATGGCCTCATGACGCAAACGCTCTAAAGGTTGTCTGAACATGCCCTGCAATGACTCCATCATCTGAGATGTTGTAGCCATAGGCTCATGCTTTACCATAAGAACCTCAAACATCACTGCTAGCAAGTAGTAGCGGATATTCTCATTAGCCATGACCCATTTCTGGTGGGCATCGCGCACAGCTTGGCCAGAAGTTTTGGCCGGCTTGGGAGGACACTCCTCCGTCTGGACAAACTTAATGTCTTCATATACCAGAATGAAGTTCAAGTTATTATTCCATTTGACATAATTTTCTCCCATTAATTTATCATTAGAGAGAATGGTAATTATTGGAGAAACCATGACTGAAATAAAATAAAGTAAATATGTATTTAATATTCATTCATCGCATATTAAAATTATCAAACATTTAGGTATAAAATTATACATTATGTATGATGTATGATGCATGAGCCATGAATAATCAATTAGAAACCTAAGAGGATTACAATTCCACGAAAATCTATCATCCCACAAATAAGTACCACCATAGGATAAGTCAAGTATTTGCATGATAGATCGAGACAATCTCAATTGAATAATATATACTGGAATAACTCCTATTCCTATATTAACCAACCACTGTTTGATTTGATCAAGGAATTTTGATTAACATTTAATCATTTATTTGTGAGTATTACCCGTTGTTTCGGAACCTTTGGACTTAACTAGTGAAGTGCCGTCATTGGGTAGGTCAGTTCATCAGATACATCTAGAGTCTTTATCCTCTCGGAACCCAGACTTGATAATGACCCAAAATAGACACCATCCGTAGGGGGACGAAAACAAAGCCATCTTGAGGCGCCTTTTGAATGTCATATTTTCGGACTGACAACGAAGATCACGGGATATATTGTCGTATATCTCTCTCCCACTCACTATTTTAAAAATAAGGTTTCTATTTTAAAATATCTAATATTTTAATTTACCAATGTCAATAAATTTTGGCGGCTAAAACATAACTCTTATATATACTAGTGCATTATTATCGTCCTTACTAATTTTAACTTTTAAAATTTAACTCACTAATGTCGATTAGTCTCTACTAATTATTTTACTCAAGTAAACTAATTTAATTAAGCTAGTTTAATGACCTTATTTATTTTAACTCTTAAAACATTGGTTTACTAATAAGTTTAAAATTTAGAATTCTAAAGTGGATAAAATTTTAGTTAAACCATTTAATTAACCTAGGCGTGTTAAAAATTTCAAGTACATGGAGTTGTATCCCGAGTGCAGACCACATTATCATACATTCGGAATCGGCTATGGAAAACATGTTATGACATTATTTTAGAATAAAGACATTATTTTAGAATTTTCAATTTTAAACCATTAAAATAATTAATTTAATTAATCATTTTTCGTCCATACCATATTCCAATTTAACCATTTTAAATTACATAAAATCATATTTTATGTCTAGAATATCCATGTATACAAAACATGTGATGGCATGTGAAAATGCAAGAGTAGACACCCTAAGCTATATGACATGTTATTCAAACATTTTGAATTAAACATACATACAACATAAAAAATAATTTTGCATTGACCGGACTCTTATTTTTCCTATACTAATTTAATTAGTACATAAAATTCCCAAGGCAACCCCTGCTCTTCAAATCTTGCTCCATGGTGATGTTGGCTCCTTTTGCGACTTTGGCACTCCAAATTACAAATGATGAAATTTTACATAGGAAATTTAAATTACAAAATTTGAAAAAAAAAAAAAATTGGCCTTATGGCTTTACATCCCAAAACCAAGTACAACATAATAAGAGCCGGAAATATTTAAGACCAATGTTAAAAATATTCATCACATGAATCAACAAAAAAATATTCATCTCATGAATATTACTTTGTGCCTATTCATCTAAACATGCATATAATCATTTATGTCTCATATAAAACAAATAAAAACAATAACTTTAATTGAAAAAGAGAAAGGTTAAGAACACTTCTCAACCTCGCTCTTGATTCAAATTATAGGAACCGATTTCCTAGCGCAGCGGAAACTTGTTAGGCACCAGGGATCGGACTTGGAAATTTTTTATGTCTTTTAATTCACTTGGCTGAATATGACCAGCTACTTCACTTAAATTTTTCTTTAATTTTTAATAAAATTTCAGCCCCGAAACAGCCCTTGAACAGCGGCTTAAAACTAGACTGTTTTGGACCTGAAATGCGCCCAACACACCCTTGAAACATCCCCTAATTTATGCGTACACCAATAAAGTTTCAGGTCTGATTTTTCTATTAAAACAGCCCTAAAACAATTTTAAAACACCCATTAATGTTTCCCAATTTTTTAGTATTAAAAACAAAGCAAACCGATCCCCGTTAAACCAAATGATATTCGGTAGGGAGCTGAAAATTGCTCAATGTAGTGTAGTGTATGGAGAAGAAAAAGAAGATTATGAATATTGTTCGACACCAAATAGCCTTCCGTGTTATATCTTGTTACCAATAGAATATAGTGTGAGTTGTACTCACAATCAAATCTCTAAACTCTTTATAGATTAAAGTGTCACACACGTTTTTCTTTTTATTTTCCTTGTTTTTGTTTTTCTTTTTTCTTTCAACTCTTGAGAGAAAAGATGAACTTTGGTGGCTAGGGTTTGATCAAAATGAATTAGGGTAGAAAAGGAAAACAACTTAACCTTTTATACTCAAGGTTTTATTTTACAAAATAAAACAAAACCCTTCCATTCCCTTTGTGATAAGTTTCTGCCAGCCCTAATATTTTTGAAAAAAAAAATTAATAACATCAAAACTTACTTAATGTTAAAAGATGTTACAAAAATAAATGCGTTATTACGTTTTAAAAAAGATGTAATTTCCAAAATCAAACAGAGGGTTTCCAAAATCCATTTTTAGAAATTCAAAAATATAACTTTATTAAATTATAGTATAAAATTTAATAACTGTTAATATATAATTATCATATAATCATTTATTATAAAAACCATATATTAAAATGAATATATAGTTTCAAGTATGACAAAATATATTATTAATCATATTAATAATATATATATATGTGTGTGTGTGAGTATATAATTGGACTATCTAATTATATTTAATCTGCTACAGTATATCGAGCTAGCATGTGGACCAAATGGTCATACAGTTCCGAGCTCCAATAATCTCCGGAATATTAATTAAACACTTTATTAAATATTCTGAATTATTAACTATGGTTATTCCACTAAAAACCCAAAGTTGCACTCTTGTTGTCGCAGATAGATAATTTAAGCCGAACCACGTCAGTGTCCATCGATATAGTCATTACATATGGATTGGCCCTTCACGAGTATCTCATAATTAGAGGCGTTATACTCCTCTAATTAATTTACACCTTAAGTACCATTGACTCTCTAATAAATGATTTATTCATAACCATTACGAATGTTAATCTTTTTATTCGTAATAAAAAGACTTGAACGCTCTAACCGTTCAAGTACCGAATCAACCCTTAAGGAAAATACTCATCTACCTCTCGTAAGAAGGAGTGAAAGCCAAATTTATGTAAAAGTCCCCAGCTACACACCAAACCATGTCCCCAAAATACGTAGCTATTGGTCGGGATTGCTACACCAACCTCACCTTTGTAAATCAAAGGACACAACCTTCCATGTAGGAGTTCGTAGTACACTCAGGATTCAAATCATTCCATATATGACAATCTAGTAAATTGAAATTAATTTCTTTATCTAACGGACATTATAATAAACTCATTTCTATCAGGGTCCAGTCCTATATGATCACATCATATAAGGTGCCTTCATTCTCATATCTCCACATGAACGATCCCAGATCAAGGTCGCCATACAACTATAGAATAGACCGCAGCTATTGATAATCCACAAATAAGGTACTATTTTTGTTTGCTCTCTATGTACTATTTTAGATTACTGAATTTAGAATAAAATCATCTTGTATATGATACTCATACACTAAGTCTGAATAGTAGAAGTGAACGCCCTCTAGAAGTAGCACTTCTCCAACATGGGAAGACCACTAGATCAAGTATTCAAATAGCTGAAAAAATAGGGTATCTTGAAGCAGTTTGATCCACAACAGAAACATATAACGAAATATGACAACCTGACATACTTTTACGTATACCAACAGTTTTCGAGAATAAGACTGAAAGGTGTGCTCGCCTTAAGCACGAGATTCAAGATTTGATTGACAATGACAAAATCACTGACCCTAAGGGACACTGTAGCTAGGCCTAGTGTTTGCATTTGCATCTTTCTCTTGCCATGTAATGACTCTTTTGAATGTTTTATGATGAAATAAACTCAGTTTTGCAAAATGTTTTATCTCTCGATAAGAATGATTGTGTTCGAATTTTTAAAGAAACTTTGACTTTCAAATCACTAAACAAATGTTATCCACAAACATTTCGCACTAAGCTTGCACTTAGAATTGTAAAACACTTAGAATTATAAAGCATAACCTGTTGGGATTGACAAGACACTTGACATTTATTTGAATTTTTTAAGGTTATGGATAAAATAAAACTAGGTTAATGAAATGAAACAAAAGAAGAAAAAAATGTGCAAAGAAAGAAGAAAGAAAAGAAACAAATGGCGAATCCATGAAATTTGCTCCGCTGTTTTGATTACCTAGTAACCGGAAGTATCATGAACCCCAAGACTACTTTTGTGTCCAACAGTTACTAAAATATTAAGTATGCAAAGCAACTTGAGTTAGTGAATTTGTTGAGTAACCAGAGGCTTGCATAACAAATGTCTAGTCTTTCTGTCAAAAGATAATTTGACGACTTAATGAAACTAGAGATAAAAGATCAGCTTTATATAAAATAAAATTTTGAAAAAATCTTGTTGATCATTTACTAGGTTTTAGATTACATTGTCTAAAGAAATGCTAGTATAGTGTTGGCACTAATCTACACTTAGTGACATCATAAACCAATCCGGGTTGCACGTAATTCTTTGTAAAAATCACACACACATGGAGAAGCATTTGAAAGGTGAAACCTTCGTTGGAGCTGAATTTAGAATTTGGACGATGTTTATACTTTGAATAAAGATGGAATTTCAAAAGAACAAAACTTTTTAGTACATATGAGGAGTCATTTCATGGTAAAATAAATTTGGAATGCAACAATCAATGATTTGTGGAACCCCGAAGGAAAGTTTGGACAAAGAAGGACATAATCTAATGAAATCTCCGCGGAAGGCACGCGACCCCTATAAGTCGAAGAATGGGCAAACAGCCTGAGATTTTTTACACACATGCATACATGCACTCATATAAACATAACATTTCTTTTGCATGAAATTTGAACAAAGCAAGCTTCCCATATATGAAGCACCCAACAGTAAGAAAGTCGAGATATGGGGGCGAGGCTGTCTGGCTCGCCTGAACATGGACACTGTGGGTGACTTACACCGCATAGTTGGGTTTTGGAATAACCTACGAGGTTTTTGGTATGACTCTAACATAAAAGGCCTTAGAAATGTCTATACCTTGAGGCAAATAAGGTTATTGGTGAACCTCAAGCAGCAAAGGAAAGTTAATGGATTATAGCAACAATAGATTTGGAACACCAATGGATTTGGACGACTAATAAGCTTGGAAAGTTGGAAATATAGATTTATAACACCTCAGGATTTGGAACATCAACAGAATTGGAACACTGCATGGTTTAGAATACTGCATGGTTTAGAACACCTCAGGATTTAGAACAGTCACGGAATTGGAACACCAAGGGATTGGAACACTCATACACCAAAAGATTAGAACATTCAGAGATTTGGAACACTCAAGAATTTAGAACGCCAATGCAATTGGAACACTAATGGATTTAGAACACCAATGTGCTTGGAACAGATTTGGAAAATTAAATGGAGTTAGAATGATAATAGATTTAGAAAGCCAGATGAATTTGGAAAGCTTGAGGATTTGGAATATCGATGGAATTGGAATACCAATAGATTTGGAATTCCAAGGGACTTCTTAAAATCGATCAAGGCATCGGGGACCAATGGTCCAACCACCTTGACAGTAGAGATTGAAGCATCTTAAAATTGGTCGAAGCATCATAGGACTTGAGGGTCCAATCACAGCAGAGATCAAAGCATCTTTAAATCGATCGATGCATCGGGGAACTTAAGGGTCCAATCACAATTGAGATCGAAGCATCTAAAAACCCGACGAAGCTTCGAAGGACTTGAGTGTCCAATTATAATAGAGATCGAGGAATCTCAAAACCAAACGAAGCATTGGGGGACTTTAGGGTTCAATCATAGTAAAGATTGAAGCATCTCAAAATAGGTTGAAGCATTGGGGGACTCGAGGGTCCAATCACAGCAAAGATCGAGACATCTCAAACCGATCGAAGAATCGATAGACTTGATGGTCTAATCATAACAGAGATCGAAGCATCTCAAAACCGATCGAAGCAACGAGGAACTCATGGGTCCAATCATAGTAGAGATTAAAGCATCTCAAAATCGATCAAACCATCGAGAAACTTGAGGGTTCAATCGAAATAGCGATCGAGGTATACCAATCGAAGCATCGGTGGACTTGAGGGTCCAATCTCAGCAATGATCGAAGCATCTCACAGTTGGTCAAAATACCAAGGAACCTGCGGGTTCATCGTCTATGACACAGTCACAGCTAGGACTGAGGCATCACACATGCCTGAGGGCCACCCATATATCAACAAAAAAAAACTACAACACAACCAGCTAGTTCCGATAATGCGCGACGAACTAGGTAAGTAAAAATATAAGCATAAATTTTATAGTCTTTTCACAGTCACACACTACACAAGCCTACCAAAGTGGGGGCGACTGTAGTCATTGTATTTTTACGCATAGCCCGATGATGACTCTCAAATGGGACACCATCTGAATGCTTGGAAAATTACAATGTCGGATATACATTTCAAATTATAAATTCGGCTGGACATGTGTCGAAAGTTACAGCTTTCTGTAACCATAGAGAAAGTTCGAGTGTATGGAGAGGTTTTATTTCCCTTCTATTTCCATATCCATGTCTACTATTATAAAAATAGAGCCCCTCACCCTTACGGAGAGGAAGAAACCAAACATGAAGGAAGCCTAAAGCTTGCAAAACCCTTGCCAAAATCCAAGAAACAATAACCCTAAAAATCATGAGAGAGAGAGAAAAAAGAAAACACTCACTTTTGGAGTTCTCATACCTTCTGGCTCGAGTCTAAGTAACGACCTAGACACTCAAGAGGATCTCATAAGCTTCCATATATACAAAGGTATGACCTAATGGTACGTTCTTTTCATTACTATCTTTTTAGTTTCTACCTGGTATAGAGTTTATCCGGCTAGATATAGGACACATCCAGTCGAACATGCACATCATAAAAAATTATCTGGACTTTAAGTGCTAAAATATTTTATCTGACATGACAGAAAGTTATGTATTTTGACATGTTCAATTTACATACTTGTACTAGTAGTTTGTTTTACTGTTTCGTCATTACTTATTTCATGCTTGTCTTTGTTACCTCATTGATGCTTAGATTTAACTTTTATGCATGTTTAGTAGTTTAGCTATATTGTTATTGTCTATCCTTTAATTTCTTCAATGCATGATTTTATTCTCTTTTTTAATTCTGGGTCCAAGCATATTATGATATATGTTATTTGCATACCTCAACATTTCTGATTTGTGCAACATCTCTAACCACACTTCCTTTAAGTCTGGCCGGATATAATTCCTTTGATATACATCCAGCCTGCCAAAGATATATCCGGATAGGCCTGCACGAGGCGAGGCCCATGAGAAGCATGTCTAGATTTTTTTCAATACTGCTTTCTTAAAGACTGCAGTAAAAATTTAGAAATATGTGCTTGTTTTATCCATTGTCCCTTTATTAATTCGTGGATGCGCTATTATATGCTTTTAAATCTCTTTTGTATGTTATTTCATTGTAAGATGTGGGGATACTTCCTTCAAGTGTAAATATTATACTGGCATAGTAAAGGACCATTTCGAACCCAAACGAGTTTAAGGTCGAACCTTACGAGGGGTATAGTGCAGTCTTAAATCATTCTCGATGTCTCATATTGAGTGGCAAATCCATTATTCTCTAGTTAGTGACTATGTGGTGCTATGCGTGCTCTCTACGGGCTGCGAACCCAACAGTGTAGTGGTCGCTGACGTCATTGGAATAGCATGAAACTGCTTCTCTCGTACAATCGGACTTGGTTAAAGTCTGTTCAAATGTTTTGACCAACACATGAATAGGAAAACATATGTATACTAACACAGATGTAGTAAATAAGCATTTCAGATGTGTGTATAATGAAATGGCCATCCCTAGTGGTACGTGGCATTATATACCAAGTGTGAACCATATTACCATCTATTCAGAATTGGTTATGGAACTTACATTCGAGTTTCCATCCTTCGGGTATAATAATCTTTTCAAGGGCCTCAACTATGGCCCTAATGTGTTCTTAAGAGGAGCACAGTGGCCCTATATGCTAATATGTGTTTGAGTCTTCTTTAACCATTGGAGCACTGCATTATTTTCTCCAATTTTTCTTCACCCGTCTCTTTTTCTTTTTCCTTCTCTCCCTCTACTACTCATTTTTCATTCTCAGTGATATTTTCCACTTCTGGTCATCCATTTCACTTATTTTTCATCACTACTCAAGAAATGTTCCCAAAGTCATTGGATTCTCCGGCATCACTATCACTATTATCCCAAGCTCACATGACATGGGCATACTAGTTATCTAATATAATTAAATAATATTTATTTAAATATCATATATTTAATAAAAACCATATATTAACTTTTAATATAAAGTTTCAAGTGTGAAAAAAATAATATTATTAATCATATTAATAATATTTATACCTTTGTGAGTATATAATTGGACTATCTAATTATACTAAATCCGCTATAGTAAATCAAGCTAGCACGGGGACCAAATGGCCCTACGGTTCCTAGCTTTAATAATCTCGAAATATTAATTAAGCTCTTAATTAAATATTTTGGAATTATTAACTCTGGGTTATACCACTAAAAAGCCGAAATTGCACTCACGTTGCCGCAGATGATATATTAAGCCGAACCAAGTCGGTGTCCATCGATATAGTCACTACATATAGATTAACCCTTCAAAAGTATCTCGTAATTAGAGTCGGGTCATAATGTCCATTATACCCCTCTAATTATTTTTACCTTAAGTACCATTGATTCTCTAATGAACGATTTATTCATAACCATTATGAATTTTAATCTTTCTATTCGTAATAGAAAAACTTGAGCGCTCTAACCGTTCAAGTACCGAATCAACCCTTAAGAAAGATACTCTTTCACTTCTCGCAAGAAGGAGTGAACTTCATGTTTATGTAAAATATTCCCAGCTACACAATAGACCTTGCCCCCAAAGTACGTAGCTATTGGTCGGGACTGCTACACCAACCTCACCTTTGTAAATCAAAGGACATCGCCTGCCAACAGGAGTTCGTAGTACACTCAGGATTAAGATCAATCCATATATAACCATCTAGTAGATCGAAATGATTTTCTTTGTTTAACGGATATTATAGGAAAGTCAATTCCATCTCGGTCCGGTCCTATATGATCACATCATACAAGGTACCTTCATTCTCATGTCTCTACATAGAATATCCCGTATTAAGGTCGCCATATAAATATATATTGGACCGCAGCTATAGATAAACTACAAACAAAGTACCCATTTTGTTTGCTCTCTATGGACTATTTAAGATTACTAACTTCAGACTTAAATCCTCGTGTGTATGACACTCATACACTAAGTCTGAAGGAACATAAGTAATCTAAGGTATTCTAGATAATTTATAATATGCGAAAATTAAACACACACATTGATAAATGAATAATGCATCATTTTATTTCAAAACATATAAAACCGTTTACATTACATGTAGCTCTAGGTCATACATCCCACTAATCTCCCACTTGCACTAGAGCAAATGGGACATGTCACGTAATCCTAGACCATCTAGTTGACCTTCAAACACTTTAGCCGACAAGGTCTTTGTAAACGAATCAGCCAGATTCTCTACGGATGCAATCTTTGTGACAGTATCATCTCCTCTCTACACTATCTCCCTGATGAGATAATATTTCCTCTCTATATGCTTTCCCCTCTTGTGGATTCTTGGTTCTTTTGAATTTGCCACTGCACCACTATTATTGCAATAAAGTGTGAGTGGTCTATCCATATCTGGAACAACTTCCAGATCTCCAAAGAATTTATGGAGCCAAACTTCTTCCTTAGTTGTTTCACAAGCTACTACATATTCAGCCTCTATGGTGGAGTCAACAATGCAAGATTGCTTTATACTTCGCCATACTATAGCCCCACCACCTAGGTTAAACACTAATCCAGATGTTGATTTCCTATAATCGACCTATGTCTAAGGATCAGAGTCTCTATACCTCTTTAGGATAATATCCTCACCAAAATATACTAGTATATAATCTCTCGTTCTCTTAAGAATTTTGAAAATGTGTTTCATAGCCATCCAATGATCCAATCGAACCTACTGACTACTCCCACTGCAAAATAGATATCGGTCTCGTGCATAACATAACATGCATGAGACTACCAACTGCTGAGGCATATGGGATACGTCTCATTTCCTCAACATCTTAAGGTTTCTTGGGAGACTGTTCCTTGACAAATGAATTCCATGCCGATAAGGCAAATTGCCTTTCTTGGAATTTTGCATCCCAAATCGCACAAGGATCTTGTCGATATAGGGTGTCTGAGACATAGCTAACAGTCATTTCTTGCGATCCCAAAGTATCTGAATCCCAAGAACATAACTGGCCTCTCCCAATATTTCATTTGGAATTGGTTAGCTAGCCAGGTTTTAATGTCCGATAATATCTTTACATCATTCTCAATGAGTAAAATATCATCGACATATAAAACAAGAAAAACCACATTCCCGTCAATGACGCGCTTGTATACACAATGGTCATCAACATTCTGCTCAAAATCATAAGTGTTGGATAATATGACCCATAGCGTCACTATTTGCACAGATCATTGTGTTGTTGTAGCAAATTAACTATGTAATAAGGAAATTGCACTCTCATCATTTGTGATTAGATCACCATAGATATATAAATGAAGAGAGGTCCCTATGATTAGTACCTGGACTGAGAATGATATGAGACAGTATCAGTCCCCGAAGGTTTAATCATTAAATATCCCTAGCCGTAGTATTATCGAGACTGGACATCGATAATGCGGAATAGGCTAGTATTGCACTTGTGCGCGTTTGTGAGGGCACAACGGCATAGTTCTCATATATATAAGTATTGGATACTTATGCAAGTGCGATAGGAGGTCGTGTTTCACCGATGGTACGGGAAACAGCTTCGCTCTGGATAGACCCCTCGGAATCCCATTGGTATTATGACTATGTGTCTATGGGAGGCCGAAATCGAGGTAGGTGTGTATAGTCTTAACCTGAGACTTGCATCGCTAATACTTACGATAATCGATAAACTTTGGTCTTGGTGGTAGGGGGCTTTAACCGGTTCTGTGTACACCACTTCTGGGTTTATCAGAGAGTCGTAGTGTATTGGGTGTGATGTCAAGATGGAAGTGTCACTTCAGTCATTTGGAGATGATGTCACGCAGGATACGGTACTAGTGCTCTTGAGTGTTGCGCAACCAATCGGGATATTGTGACCAGGTCATGTATATCCGATTATAGAGACTATGTTACCAGACATCCGACATGTGTTTCGGACGGGGCAGACACTTATCCAGCCCCAGCCCTAGCACGTGATTATCCGATACTGGGCCGATATACACAATACTACGGTATACTACGCTTGATACAGATCTATATATTCCTGTAAGAATATTTCTGGAGAATTGGGTAGGCATGGCGCTTTGCTAGAAGCCAACCTTGTCTTGTAAATCGATATAAACGTAGTACGAGGTACTTACGTGTTCGGACAGTCCGACGATCGTATTTACTGCCAACATATCCGGAGATCTCATGGGTCGCTTCCTGAAGATTCACCGATGACGTATGACTCGCACTTTGATTAATCTGGGATTAATTAGAAGAGAGAGATAGAATTAATCTGGGATTAATTCGATGAGAGAGAAAATTAATCTGGGATTATTTGCGGAGATATTTTATCTGGGATAAAGTATTAATTAAAGAGAGAGAACGATTAATTTGGAATTAATCGATAAAATTAATATATTCGATATATTAATCGAAATTGGATTTCGACGCGGAATTAAAATTAGATTTTAATTCGGGCGAACGAATTAATTCGTTAGCGACGTGAATAGTGAATTCGCTAGGCGTAATCATTTAATTACGACGCGACGGAAAATTCGTTAATTTGGAATTAGCGAACCCGAGCCCGAGAGTGATTGCGAGCGCATTCGCATTTCGAATTCGAGTGCGGCACGCAAGTCACATCAAGCGTCAAATCACTAGTCGCGTCAATCGTCAAATCAATTGTCACTTTGAGTGATGTGACTTGACAACTTGTCACTTTAATAAAGTGAAGAGATGTGATGTGAATAGTGATGTGAAATGATTGAAAGCTTTTAAAAGGCTTGAGTTGGAATATAACATTATTTTATTCCTTGCCTTTTTGGCTTTTGAATTAAAGTTGAGTATATATCTTATTTTATTTACTTGGTAAAATATTAATAAGAGATATATACAAAAGCCTTTTATTCTCTCTCCACCTAAGGCAATTGTACACGGTTTTGGTAAGCCAAAAACGTTTTCTCTTCCCTCTCATTTTCCCTCTTCTTCTTCTCTTCCTCTTCTCACGGCATGGTGCCGATTTCTTCTCAATTTTTCTGGTTAGACCGATTTTGAGAAGCAAATGAAGAAGGATGGTGCTAGCACACACACATGGGTTATACTTAGGTGATAGGGAAACAAAATCTTTGAGCATGGAAGCTTGAAGCTTGGAGCTTCAATGGAGTCTTGCATGGCCGATTCTTGGAGGTTCAAAGAGGATCAAAACCGCACAGCCCACTGTCAAGGAAAGCCATTGCCGAGCTTGGAGGGAGCTTAAAAACGCACCTTGTTCTTCATCCATCAAAACCGAATTCAATGTGAGTTGATTCCCCCACCTCCTTTGATGTGTTCATATGTCGTTTTTATGCATGTTTTGTGATCTTTGGGACTTGATTGAACTCTAACATTGGTATCTAGAGCCATTGATGCATGAAATCCGAAATTAGGGTTCTTGGCAAATTTGGGGCTTTTTGATTTTGGCTTGATTCTGACAAATTGATTGTGTAAGAATGCTTATATATGATCTAATTTGAGATATATGTAATCAATTTGACAAAAAAATCATTGGATTGATTTTCCCCAATTTGCTAATTTTGGTCAAAACTTTAATTTGGGTAAACTCAATTTAGGCATGATTTGGTTGAATTGTTTGATGCATTATGCTTGAATGAGGTTGAATTGAAGTTGTGCATGATCAATTTCAAGAAAATTGGATTAGATCAATTTTCCCCAATTCTTAGGTTGAATTTGAAACTTGAAATTGGGCAAAATGTGTTTAAGCATGTTTTAATTGAATTGGATGTTTAAGTATGCTTAGAAAATATTTAATTGAGTGTGTGTGATCAATTTCTTGAAATTGGATTGGATTCATTTTCCCCAAATTGGAGGCTTGGCCGAAAATTGGAATAACCCTAATGTCTTGGTAATTTTGTTTTGTTTGATCATTGGATGACTTAAAACAAATGGTTAATGTTGTTTTGAAGTTCAATTGGATTGAATTTTGATTTGGAACATTTTTCCCTTTAAAGTGGCTTGGCCGATTTTAAAGAACATGAAATTCTTTGTGATTTTGTTGTTTTAATTCATTGGATGAATTGAATTGATTTGGGAAATTATGATTGTGGACTCAATTGGATTGAAACCGAATCGAATTGAAAAACCCCTAATTGCCGAGACTTGAAAGCATGTTAATTGGGTTGATTTTAATTGAATTGTGTTGGACACTATTTGGTTGTTAAAGTGCATGATTAATTAGGCTAATTGATATTTTAGAAATGTTAATTGGGTAATTGATTGTGTATTACACTTAGGTTAATTAATTGTGAAATTTGGAATTTTATAAGTTAATTAATTTGGGCTTGATTTTGGAAATTGGGCTTGTTGGGTTGTAATTGGGCTTTTGGGCTTTGTTGTAACAAAGTTGGGTTTAGGCAAAATTGGTTGGATCCAATTAGGCGCCAAAAACCGAATCCAAAAGGTCCAATTATGACTTAATGAACCTTAATTATTTAATTGGGCCTAATGGGCCAAAATTAATTTAAAGGCTTATGGGGTAACTCCCGGATTGGATTTTGGTTGTTCAGTTTGACCCGAGTTGACCAAAAGTCCACGCCTATAGAAATTAATTAAAAGCCCATTGGACTTTAATTAAATAAAACATTAGATGTTAATCGGGCTTTGAGACCCGTTGCGATTAAATTTGGAATTTAAGTCGTAAAGGTTCGTTAATAAAAGTGTAATATTTAATTTGGAATTAAATAATGAATTAGAATTAAATACGTATTAAATTGGATTTAATTATGTAATTTAATTTAATTCATAGAATTCGTACTTTGAGTACTTATTCGCAATACGAGTTTGACTCGAACAAAATCAAATCTTTGTTTGAACATTGGATGATCACTAATAATCAAGATTAATTAATTTGATTGATTGATTGATAACATGCTTGTATGAATACATGGTTATGATGTTTGAATAATGCATATCGGATGGATATTAGTCGGGTTGGGCGATTTTGGAAATTGTAATAAATTTGATTTATTAAATTGGACCTGCGTGTCCAGCCTTATCTCCTATTTCTTTGTATTCTCTTCTCACCTATTCCCCTCCATGTAAAAGAGGTTTCTTTAGAAGTGTAGTGTAACGGGTAGAAGTAATACAAGTGCTAGCGGGAGAGAGATAGTGAGAGATTTGATCTAGGATCAATGTAAAATATCCATCCGCATATCATTATTATTTTATTTCATACTCGCTTTATTATGTGTTTAGAATGCATGCTTAAGGGTGTATGATGATGAGACCTTAACAAAGATAATTAAATTGGTAGCCAATTTGCACGCGAAAAACCCTCGTTTTATATTAAGCAAATATCCTTCCATTGAATGATTCTTGTTCAAGATCCGAAGTTGGCATTGGTTTTTATTGACCAAAGTCAAGACCTTTGTCAATCAAGGATTGTACTTGAATCATGAGAGTTTTGTTGCATATCGGTGTCTTGTCCAAATCGTGATTTTTATTGGCCAAAGTCAGGTCACTTTTTGTCCAATGACATTGATTACAAAACTTTCCTCGTCAATGGGTCCAGCTTAACTGGAATCATTAGGTTTGTTTTTGGCCAAAGCCAAGGCCTAGATGATTCAGAGGATAGGGTTAGGAAAATGTATTGGATACATTGACATTATACATATGTTTCGGACTTGGATGTCCACCTAACCGGATCTAGGAATTGGATGAGATCCAATTGATCTGTGAGATCTACCTAGTTAAATAGCATACAGCTTTTATTGACCAAAGTCAGGGTTGTGTGTTATTTAATAGGATCCTAGCCCACTAGGAAACACGGTTTCCCGAGTACTCCACAGAGGGTTAGAGACTCGACGAAAAATAGTGGGAGGCAAGTATTGAATTTGCAACATTCGTTCGAATACTCGCTAAACACGCTCATTTTATTTTACTCGTCATATTAATCAAAAGTATTAGTTAGACTAATATTTAAATTGTTGTTTTAATAAACAGTTGGACTGTATTATACTTGATTATATATAATTGGATTATATTAATCAATATATTTGAATTAATTAATTTCAGTTTACAGTTGATTTTATAATTGGATTATAGTAATCAATGTAATTGAGGTTAATTAATTTGGATTATATTTGATTATATAGTTGGACTATTATAATCATTATAATATATAAAGTACCACTAATCGTTGATTAAATAGTTGGACTATTGTAATCAAGATAAAATTGAAAAGTTGAATATTTAAAATATAATCTAGGATTAAAATATTTTAAATGATTTAATTTTCAAATTGGGAATAAATAATAGGTTACTTTATTTGATAAAATAACTTATTATACGTTACGCCCAAAATTAAGCAAATAGTAGAGCATAAAATCTTTGGAAGATTTATGTGATGATGACTTTAATGCTTAATTAATATACTTATAATAAATCTATCTTTAGATTTAAAAGTATTAAAATTGCAATTAATAATTCTTGGAGAATTAATAGAATATTCTAGTTGAGAAAAGTCAAAGTTTGCAATTGGGCATGTAGCACGAGGTGCACGTTCCTTTCAATATTCTAAAACCCAAGGCTTGGCCTAAGGTTCCTAAAATATTGAAAAGGATAATTGACATATCCCAAAGGGACTACCATTTAGATATGGAAGACACGAAGGAATTAAAGAAAGGGCGAGGCTCTAACTTTAAAATATTTGTCTAAGTTATGATCACTACTAGTATTGAAATTAGATTTAAATACTTAGTGTGGTACATAAAATATATATGATACGAGAGATAAACACATTAGATGTGAATAACAGAATTTATATTTTGAATATAAATATAAATCTCAAACATATAAAATGACAAATAAATAGCTCATATTGATTTGATCAATAGAGACTTATTTGTGGCATTGTTGTCTAGGACACAATTTAATTAGACTCGTATATCCACACTTTTGAAGAGTGGATACTAGGACTGATTTGACTATTCAAATAAGGTCTGCGAATCTAGTTTATTAGGTAAAGTACTTAAAATACTATTTACTGGTAATAGTGTAAGTGCCACCGATCTGTTAGCCCTATTCATGGTGAAGTTAGTGGGCCCATATCTAGTTAGGCTAGATGTGAACATGAATATTTCGTGACCTTAACGGATGTGGCATCACGTTATGGTTATGTGTTTCTTTTGAAGAACACAAATACGAAACTTTGAGTTTCAACACGAAGTATACAAACAGATCGGCTGTAGTATTATGCCGCTACGGTAAGACCGTATTGGTAAATACTTAAGCAGTAAGTTTCATACGTACATGAAAGAGTACGGTAGTCTTTCATATGAGGACTCCTCCCGAGACACGTCAATTGATGGTGTGTGAACTAAAAACAAGTTTTGTTGGACATGATTAGGTTTTTCGCGAGTCGCTCTGAGCTACTGTTTCCTTCAACAGGATATGTATTAACAGTGCAAAACTTATTTAGAATAAGGTTCCATGTAAATCTGTTTGACAGATATCATAAAGGATATGAACAGGAAAGAAACGAGGTTTCTCATTCCTGATAATTTGGGTATGCCAGGCATAAAGTTTGGATGATACCAAACTAAGAACCCAAATGGATTAGTGCCAATATAGGTTATCTAAGGGAAACCATAAGTATAGTACTTATAAATCCCACATGAGAACAATGTGATTGTTGCTCACCATGCGGTTTTCCTGAGAGGAATACCGATATGCAGTGGTCAGTGGGAGGATAGTGATACTCGATGAAAAATCGGAGTAATACTATTCAAAGCACGAAGTCCTTAATGGAACACAAACAATTCATCTATGATGAATCTGTACCATTAATCTTCAAATACACAAGAAACCGCGTAGATCAGAGAGAGTCAGAAAACAACCTGGGGTATGGGTTTCTGATCTCACCTCATAAAGATGTTAATCTTTTAAGGTACACCAACTGATTACGTATGAGGTAGTGATACAAGGTATCGACTCCCTATTATTGCAAAGTGCCATGAGTCGAAAATGGATTCCATGTTTAACAACTATTTTGGATACTAATTGTTGTACCACGAGGCATTGTGCCTATGGTACATTAAACGTCTTCAAGGAAGACATACATGGAAGGCACACATACCAACGTACAAAGCTGGGCTTTTGACGGAAAGGTATCGTTATCAACATTGTGTTAATAACGGTTCAACCTTTTACCTGTTGCCATGGTAAATCCATTTTGAAGATGCTTGTTGATAACTGTATATTTCATTTGTGAAATATGTCAGTTATAGATCAAAATCGCTTTCCTGAAAAGGAAACCTTTTGGAGGATGCTTTCAACATCCTGACGATTTTGTATAACCGACAAACAAGGTTTACCGGTTATTCGATCCATGTTTGGATTGAAGCAAGCATGAGGTTCTTGGAACTGATTTTGAAATAATCATAATAGTTTATGATTTGACTCAAAACGAAATAATTCTTGTGTATATAAGGAGGTTAGTGGGAGAGGGCACTGACAATGAAATTCCCATGAAACAATCGGTGAAAGCTTGGCTTTCATAAGAAATTCTCCGTAGAATTCTGGAGGGTAGTAAAAACCTTTATTCAAGGAATAAAGATCTACTGGGCTAGATTTGGAGTTGGTAACACTCTCTGAGAAATTGTACATTTAAAATGTACTTGTATTGGTGTCTCATACGCTTTGAGCATATGGAGTCACAATCGGGTCAATCCAAGTGATAGTCACTGGATTGAAGATTAAAGAACATCTGTTAGTATCTGAGAGAACTAAAGATGTTGTCTTAAACTATGGAGATGGAGAACTTGAAGTGACTGGGATCACTGCTGCAAGTTTCCAAACCGGTAAATACTGCGGTACTATAAAATTTGAACACTGGGACAGTGAGCTGGAAATCTTCCGAGCAAAATAACTGTTGCCGAATTAACAACAAATGCGGATTGATGCAGCATGCTGAGCAGCAGCAATAGAAGCCATTTGGATCGATAATAAATCTAATTAGATTAGATATAGTTCTGTTAGCAGCTGAGCTAGGCGTCAGCACAGGCTAAAGAATTAAAGGTCTCATCGACGATCCAGATATATACTTCTATATCATCTGATTCGTTCGGATCATACATCGTGGCGATGTGATGATCGTGTAAATCGCGTCAGACGATAATTAAGTAAATCCGCTGACGAAAACCTTTCCTCAGCAATTTGAGCGAATTGTACATAGTTCGGGGTTAGACACGAGTGACTGGCTATGTGCCAAGTGGGAGATTGTTGGATAATATGACCCATAGCGTCACTATTTGCACAGATCATTGTGTTGTTGTAGCAAATTAACTATGTAATAAGGAAATTGCACTCTCATCATTTGTGATTAGATCACCATAGATATATAAATGAAGAGAGGTCCCTATGATTAGTACCTGGACTGAGAATGATATGAGACAGTATCAGTCCCCGAAGGTTTAATCATTAAATATCCCTAGCCGTAGTATTATCGAGACTGGACATCGATAATGCGGAATAGGCTAGTATTGCACTTGTGCGCGTTTGTGAGGGCACAACGGCATAGTTCTCATATATATAAGTATTGGATACTTATGCAAGTGCGATAGGAGGTCGTGTTTCACCGATGGTACGGGAAACAGCTTCGCTCTGGATAGACCCCTCGGAATCCCATTGGTATTATGACTATGTGTCTATGGGAGGCCGAAATCGAGGTAGGTGTGTATAGTCTTAACCTGAGACTTGCATCGCTAATACTTACGATAATCGATAAACTTTGGTCTTGGTGGTAGGGGGCTTTAACCGGTTCTGTGTACACCACTTCTGGTTTATCAGAGAGTCGTAGTGTATTGGGTGTGATGTCAAGATGGAAGTGTCACTTCAGTCATTTGGAGATGATGTCACGCAGGATACGGTACTAGTGCTCTTGAGTGTTGCGCAACCAATCGGGATATGTGACCAGGTCATGTATATCCGATTATAGAGACTATGTTACCAGACATCCGACATGTGTTTCGGACGGGGCAGACACTTATCCAGCCCCAGCCCTAGCACGTGATTATCCGATACTGGGCCGATATACACAATACTACGGTATACTACGCTTGATACAGATCTATATATTCCTGTAAGAATATTTCTGGAGAATTGGGTAGGCATGGCGCTTTGCTAGAAGCCAACCTTGTCTTGTAAATCGATATAAACGTAGTACGAGGTACTTACGTGTTCGGACAGTCCGACGATCGTATTTACTGCCAACATATCCGGAGATCTCATGGGTCGCTTCCTGAAGATTCACCGATGACGTATGACTCGCACTTTGATTAATCTGGGATTAATTAGAAGAGAGAGATAGAATTAATCTGGGATTAATTCGATGAGAGAGAAAATTAATCTGGGATTATTTGCGGAGATATTTTATCTGGGATAAAGTATTAATTAAAGAGAGAGAACGATTAATTTGGAATTAATCGATAAAATTAATATATTCGATATATTAATCGAAATTGGATTTCGACGCGGAATTAAAATTAGATTTTAATTCGGGCGAACGAATTAATTCGTTAGCGACGTGAATAGTGAATTCGCTAGGCGTAATCATTTAATTACGACGCGACGGAAAATTCGTTAATTTGGAATTAGCGAACCCGAGCCCGAGAGTGATTGCGAGCGCATTCGCATTTCGAATTCGAGTGCGGCACGCAAGTCACATCAAGCGTCAAATCACTAGTCGCGTCAATCGTCAAATCAATTGTCACTTTGAGTGATGTGACTTGACAACTGTCACTTTAATAAAGTGAAGAAATGTGATGTGAATAGTGATGTGAAATGATTGAAAGCTTTTAAAAGGCTTGAGTTGGAATATAACATTATTTTATTCCTTGCCTTTTTGGCTTTTGAATTAAAGTTGAGTATATATCTTATTTTATTTACTTGGTAAAATATTAATAAGAGATATATACAAAAGCCTTTTATTCTCTCTCACCTAAGGCAATTGTACACGGTTTTGGTAAGCCAAAAACGTTTTCTCTTCCCTCTCATTTTCCCTCTTCTTCTTCTCTTCCTCTTCTCACGGCATGGTGCCGATTTCTTCTCAATTTTTCTGGTTAGACCGATTTGAGAAGCAAATGAAGAAGGATGGTACTAGCACACCACATGGGTTATACTAGGTGATAGGGAAACGAAATCTTTGAGCATGGAAGCTTGAAGCTTGGAGCTTCAATGGAGTCTTGCATGGCCGATTCTTGGAGGTTCAAAGAGGATCAAAACCGCACAGCCCACTGTCAAGGAAAGCCATTGCCGAGCTTGGAGGGAGCTTAAAAACGCACCTTGTTCTTCATCCATCAAAACCGAATTCAATGTGAGTTGATTCCGCCACCTCCTTTGATGTGTTCATATGTCGTTTTTATGCATGTTTTGTGATCTTTGGGACTTGATTGAACTCTAACAATAAGACATGATCATTGTATCGAATCTTATATTCCAAGATCGAGACGCCCGCTTAAGTCCATAAATGGACTTTTGCAGCTTACAAATCTTTTGCTCTTGACCTTGGGTTATGAACCCCTCTGGTTGTACCATGTAGATGCTATTATCAAGATTGACATTCAAGAATGCAGTCTTGACGTCCATTTGCCAAATTTCATAGTCATAATATGCGGTAATGGACAGAAGAGTGCGAATGGATTTGAGCATGGCTACTGGCGAGAAAATTTCCTCACAGTGAACTCCCTTTTTCTGGGTATAACCCTTGACCATTAGCCTAGCTTTGAAGGTTTGTACCTTCCCATCTGCTCTCTTCTTCCACTTGTAAAACCACTTACAACCTATTGGTTTCACCCCATCAGGTTGTTCTACAAGTTCCCAGACTGAGTTGGAGTACATAAACTTCATCTCTAGGTTCATGGCTTTGAGCCATTCCTCTTTGTCAGAATCATCCATTGCAGTATGATAGGTCAATGGATCATCTATACCATCACTAGATGTAACAAATTATGCCTCTCCAACCCTAAGGTAGCGATCAGGTTGTCGTACAACCCTCCCACTGCGTCTAGGTGGTAGATCATTCTGACGACCTTGCATCTGACGCTCAGATGTTGAAGGGACAATGTCTTTGTCAACTGTCGTTGACGATGGTGTGCTAGTCGAACCAGTAAGTAACTCCTCGAGTAACACTTTACTTCGAGGCTTGAACTCCCTCATATAGTCCTCATATAGAAACGTAGCATTTGTCGATAAAAACACTTTGTTATCTTGAGGACAATAAAAGAATCCACCCTTAGTCTCCTTAGGATAGACTACAAATAGGCACATCTGAGAACGTGGCTCCAACTTTGCAGTCTTATTCTTCAGCACATGTGCTGGACACCCTCATATGCGGAAATGTCACAAACTAGTTTTATGACCAATCCACAACTCTAAGGGAGTCTTGGGAATAGATTTAGATGGAACTACATTAAGGATTTGCATTATAGTTTGCAATGCACATCCCCATAACGAACTAGGAAGTGAGCTATAACTAAACATAGATCTCATCATGTCTAGTAGGGTCCGATTTCTTCTTTCTACAACACCATTTTGCTGTGAGCTGGGATACTATCCCATGCTCAACTAAGAATTCCTCGAAATCTCTGTTAAGGTATTCTCCTCCACGATTTGATGGTAGAGTTTTGATTATTTTACCTAACTGGTTCTCAACCTCAGTACGGTACTCTTTGAACTTTTCAAAGGTATCTGACTTATGTTGCATTAGGTAAACGTACCTATATCTAGAATAATCATCAATGAATGTGACGAAGTATTCATAACCACCTTGGGCTCTTACATTCATCGGTCCACAAACTTCCAAATGTATTAGCTCAAGTGGTTGACTGGCTTTTATTCCTTTTCTAGTAAAAGGTCTCTTGGTCATTTTTCCTTCTAAATATGATTCGCAGACTGGTAAAGTTTTGAACTTTAACTGGTTTAAGGCTCCGTTCTTTATCAATATGTCTATCCAGTCAAGGTTTATATGACCAAGTCTAAGATGCCATAGATACGTGTCATCGTGAGAAATCTTTTGCCGTTTAGTTTTAGGTTTCTCAACCTTAAATATTTCAGCATTGAGCAATGACTTATGTGTTAATGGACACATACAAGTTATTTTCTGAGTTTCCTGTGTATATGGTTAATCCATTTCTACCAATATTAACTAAATTGCTATTAAAATAAACTGAATAACAATCATCCAAAAGTTTAGAAACAGAAATCAAATTCCTGCGAAAACCAGAAATGAATAACACATTGTTTAAATTTAAATAATTATTATTTGTAAAATTTAAACTAGAAATTCCAACTACTCTTGCTGAAATGGCATCCCATGTCCCGACATTCATGGTGTAGTCACATTCCGCAAGGTCCCTCCATGAGTCAAGTAGCTGCAAAGAAGAACAAACATGGTTAGTGGCTCCAGAATCAACAATCCAAGCGGATTTATCATCCTCCACTAATAGAGTTTCTATAACGAGTAAACCATATTTACATGTATCCTTTTTTCTCATTCAGCTCAGCAAGGTATTTAGGACAATTCCTTTTCCAATGCCCTTTCTTGTTGAAGTGGAAACACTTTCCCTTAAGCTTGGCATCCTTAGAGCCTTTCTTGTTCTTCTTCTTCATGGGCTTACCCTTAGCCTTCCCAGTGCTATTCTTCTTTATCTTCGCAGATTTAGAAGACTCAACAATATTTGCCTCACCACTGGGTTTACGAGGATCCATTAGCATGGAATCGTATATAGTGAGCTCATTTAGCAGCTGGGTCAAAGTAAAAGTCAACTTGTTCATAACATGGTTGCTTTTAAACTGTAGGAAACTCTTGGAAGAGTTTCCATGATCATGGCCACCTGGATACGCTCGTCAATACGAGCTCCATGGGTTTCAACAGTATTGAGATATGTCATCATCCTTAAGACGTTCTCTCGGACTGATGTCCCATCCATCATCCTAGTAGTCATCGCTGAGACCATGACTTTATGACATTGACGCTCTGAAGGCTGCCCGTACATGCCCTGCAATGACTCCATCATCTGAGATGCTGAAGCCATAGGTTCATGCTTTGCAGCAAGAACCTCAGACATCCATGCTAGCGAGTAGCAGTGGGTTTTCTCATTTGCTGCGACCCATTTATGGTCGGTATCGTGCACAACTTGGCCAACATTTCTGGCCGGCTCGGGAGGACACTCCTCCGTCAGGACAAACTTTAGGTCTTCGCAGACCAGGATAACGTTCATGTTACTTTTCCACTTAACATAATTTTCTCGTGTTAATTTATCATTTGAGAGTATTGAAATAATTGGAGAAACCATGGCTGAAAAATGAAATAAAAATGCATTTAACATTCATCGCATATTAAAATCATCAAACAATTTTGGCATAAAATTAAACATGATACATGAACCTTGAATAACGAAGAAGAAACCTAAGAGAATTACTATGCCACATAAATCTATCATCCCATAAGTAAGTGTCCCATTAGAGTAGGTCAAATACTTGCATGATAGATCGAGACAATCTCAGTTGATTAATATATACAGGAATAACTCTTATTTCTATATTAAATAACTACCATTAGATTTGATCAAAAAATTTTATTAACAATTAATTATTCATTTGTGAGTGTGACCCGCCGTTTCGGGATTCTTGGACTTAACAAGTGAAGTGCTGCCATAGGGTAGATCAGTTCACAAGATACATCTAGAATCCCTATCTTCTCGGAATCCAAACCTGATATTGACCCAAAATGGACACCATCCGTAGGGGGACGAAAGTAAAGCTGTCTCAAGGCACCTTTTGAATCTCACGTTTTCGGAATAACAACAGAGATCGCGGGATATACTGTCGTATATCCTCTCCCACTCACTATTTTAAGTTTAAGGTTTCTATTTATAAAATATCTAATATTTTAGTTTAACTAGTATGAATAATTTTATGGCGGCTAAATTATAACTCTTATTTACACTAGTACACTATTAGTGACTAAACAAATTTTAACACTTAAAAACTGTATCACTAATTTCCATTAGTCTCTACTAATTGTATTACTCAATTAAACTAATTTAATTAGAGTTGTATTAGTGACCTATTATATTCTTACTTTTAAAATACTAGAACACTGATAGGTTTAAAATTTTAGAATCCTAAAAAGGTCAAGATTTATATTAAACTATTTAATTAATCTTAATGCGCTATAAAATCCAATGGTACATGAAATTCTATCCCGAGTGCAGACCACATTACCGTCCATTCGGATCGGCTATGGAATTTATGTCCGGGTTTCCATCCTATATACTAATGGAATTTATTATACACTAATTAAGCCCAATATATTAGATTTCAAATTTTAAACCTTAAAACCAATTAATCCAATTAATTGTTTATCCATGGATATCATATCCTAATTTAAAACTTTTAAATCACATAAAATCGTATTTCATGTCTATAATGATAATCCATCTAAAGCATGTTATGGCATGTAAAATGAAAGAGTAAACACCCTAAGCTATATGACATGTTATTCAAACAATTCGAATTAAACATACATATAACATAAAAAATATTTTGCATTGACCGGGCTCTTATTTTTCCATATACTAATCTAATTAGTATAAAAAAAATACCCAAGGCATCCCTTAGTCTTCAAATCAAGCTCCAATGTGGTGTTGGCTCCTTTTGCGACTTCGGTGCTCCAAATTACAACAATTGAAATTTTACATTGGAGAAAAAAAAATACAACAATTGTAAACAATATACTTATGGCCTTACATCCCTAAAATAAAACCAACATTAAAATAAGAGCCGGAAAAATTTACGACCAATGCAAAATCCATTCATCACATGAAAAACAATAATCATTCATCATATGAATATTATTTTGTGCCTACTCATCTAAACATGCAAATCAATATTTATAACTCATATAAACATATTAATTAAAAATTCTTAAATGAAAAATAGAAGGGTACTTTTCAACCTTGCTCTCGATGCCAATTGAAGGAAACATTTTCCTTGCGCAGAGGAAATGGTTTAGGCACACAGATCGGACTTGAAATTTTTTTTTGCCCTTCCCTTGTCCTGGCCGAAAGTTACTGCCACCACAACTGAAATTTTACTTCAGTTTTAGACAAAATTCCAGCCCTGAAACAACCCCGGAATAGTCCCCAAACAGCCCTGAATAGCCGGATAAAAATTGGATTATTTTGGACTCGATTCGCGCCCAAACACACTACAAAAATAGCCCCTAAAATGCGTGGACTATGGTTGTGTTTTGGTTATGATTTTTCACTTGAAAACAGCCCCAACATATCCCCAAAACACCACAAAAATATTCCCAAAAAAACTGGATTAAAAAGAAACCAAACCGAGTTCCGTTTCACCAAGTAAATGGGCGACAATGAGTAAAACAAGCCCTCATTGCTGTGAGCAATAAGAAAGAGTTGAAGAAGATGATTTTTTCGACACCACAAAGTCTTCCGAACTATATCTCGTTACCAGCGGAAATTTGTGTGGGCAAGACTCACTAAACAATCCCTGAATGATTTAGAGATTTAAACACACTTGTAATTTTTATTGATTTTGTTCTTGTTCTTTCTTTTTAGTACACTTGAGTGAGAATGAAGAAGAAGAAGATGGATGCTAGGGTTAGAATGAAAGGCTTTTTTTTTCAAAAAAGAAAAACAATTTTCCTTTTTATACTTAGGGTTTAATTTTACAAAATAAAACAAATTCTTCCCATTTTACCCTTGTAAAAATCGGCCAAGCACATGTGTGAATCAAAAAAATTTGTAACATCAATATTTACTTTCCTTAATTGAAAATATGTTAGAAAACGAAAGGTTAAAGGCCTATTAAAAATTGTAACTTCTAAATTAAATCCAAGGGTTTCCAAGATCCAAAATTTAGAAATTACTAACTTAACATTTTCATTTAATCATATATAATATAATTAAATAACATGTGTTTAAATATCATATATTTAATAAAAACCATATATTAAATTTTAATATAAATCGTCAAGTGTGACAAAATAATATTATTAATCATATTAATAATATTTATACCTTTGTGAGTATATAATTGGACTATCCAATTATACTAAATCCGCTATAGTAAATCGAGCTAGCATGAGGACCAAATGGACCTACAGTTCTGAGCTCCAATAATCTCGAAATATTAATTAATCTCTTAATTAAATATTCTGAATTATTAACTCCGGGTTATTCCACTAAAAAGCCGAAGTTGCACTCTCGTTGCAGTAGATGATATATAAAGTCGAACCAAGTCGGTGTCCATCGATATAGTCACTATATATAGATTAACCCTTCACGAGTATCTTGTAATTAGAGTCGGGTCATAATGTCCGTTATACCTCTCTAATTATTTTTTCCTTAAGTACCATTTATTCTCTAATGAACAATTTATTCATAACTATTATGAATTTTAATCTTTCTATTTGTAATAGAAAGACTTGAGCGCTCTAACCGTTCAAGTACCGAATCAACCTTTAAGAAAGATACTCCTCTACTTCTCGCAAGAAGGAGTGAACTCCATGTTTATGTAAAATATTCCCAGCTACAAAATAGACCATGCCCCCAAAGTACTTAGCTATTGGTCGGGACTGCTACACTAACCTCACCTTTGTAAATCAAAGGACATAGCCTGCCATGCCGGAGTTCGTAGTACACTCAGGATTAAAATCAATCCATATATGACCATCTAGTAGATCGAAATGATTTTTTTTGTTTAACGGATATTATAGGAAAGTCATTTCCATATGGGTCCGGTCCTATATGATCACATCATACAAGGTGCCTCTATTCTCATGTCTCTACATGGACGATCCTGTATTAAGGTCGCCATACAAATATAGAATGGACCGCAGCTATAGATAAACCACAAACAAAATACCTGTTTTGTTTGCTCTTTATGGACTATTTAAGATTACTAACTTCAGACTTAAATTCTCTTGTGTATGACACTCATAAACTAAGTCTGAAGGCACATAAGTAATTTAGGGTATTCTAGATAATTTATAATATGTGAAAATTAAACAAACATTTTGATAAATGAATAATGCATCATTTTATTTCAAAACATATAAAACCGTTTACATTACATGGAGCTCTATGGCATACATCCCAACACTTCTTACTACTATAGAACTTTTTATTCTCTGCTTCCTCCTCTTCTATATCTATAACAGTTTCCCTCAATTTTTCGAAAATCGGAGATCATTGAAGTCATCCTCCTCTGCTTGTTATAAATCAAAGGCTTGATACCTTTGATAATCATCTTATTTGCCCCTTTTTCTAAAGGACGTGTCTACATCTTCAAGAGCTAGCTCCTCCAGCGGTCAACATACTCTTTAAAGATTTCTTCTTGCTCTTGGTTAGTGTTCTCCAAGTCACAGAGCAATAGGTCAATCTCCATGTCTGTGATGTATTATTCAAAAAGGCCTCGGCCAGAGCTCTCCAATCATCCTTTATTTTCTTCTCAAGGCCATGATACCATCCCACAGGCTCTCCCTATAATGACATCATAAACAACTTTTGTATTTGACTTTAGGATAGTCCAGTTACACTCATCAAAGACACATATTGACAGAGATACGCCTTCGAGTCCCCATTCCTATTAAAATTTACCATTTCGGGCATTTTAAAATTAATGGGCAGTTGTTCCTTAAAGGCCATGGCATTAGAGTCCGACAAATACGTATGCTTCTCTTTCATTTTATGGGTCACCACCTCCATCTTTTTCATGTTAGCTTTTGTAGTTCAAGGTCGACCTCCCTCTTGCTTGTTCTTCTTATAGGATAGTTCGCCATATCTTCATCATCTAGGGCATGAACTTCCACCCTTAAATTCTCGAGCTCCTCAAGCCTATATTCGCTAGACTCGCCACCGCCGCTTGAGGCGTTGGTTGAATTACTGTCAGGTTGGCAAGGAAATTGAGCACAGTTTGTAGCTGCTGTGCCATCTTATTCACGATGGTTTCAAACTGATCTATGTGGGAAGCGTCGTTATTGGCCATTTCCGCACTGCTTGTCATTGTCTTATTGACTAGTCTTCCGTTCCCCCTAACCCTAATGGCTACGATCACAAGGGGTCAGCATGATATATGAGATACAAGGTTTATTCACACGATAGTATACATCCTTCCAACTTTATCTCTCATCCACACGTGGTGAGTCCAATATCTTCCCTAGGTTTAGCTTAGCTATTATACCAAAAAGGGATACACGAGATCATTCTCTCTTATACTAAAAGGTGAACCATGGTAACCTTGGTTATTTTCTATCGTTAGAGAACAACGACAGCCCATTTACAATGTGCCATTATTCTAAAGCGATGAATTAGACCCTTGGTAATCACGGTTATTTTGGGTTGGGCTTGAAAGCATTTAAATATTCTCAGATAGGCCTAAAGGAAAGCGTGCCCTTTCCTTAGATAAAAGCCAATTATTGGCATCAGCTCATAATTTTGACACCTTTGGGATATTAATTAATCACTCTAAGTCCATTATGATTTACATACAAGGTGGCCCATGAACATTTTAAAGCATTCAACCCAATTATAATAGAACGCAAACTTATCCCAGTTATAAAGACCCAAAAGGTTTTTTATTTCATGGTAAGAAGGTTGGATTACCTCAAATTGTTAGGGCCTATACACAAGCAATAGGTAGGCTCATTCCTAGGAAAAAACAACTATGGTTTTCCATGTGGGCTTAATAGGGTAAAACTTAGGCTCTCATTAGCTAAAGATTGTCCACAACTAGGTCTCATCACTCAAAGTTTCAAACGACTAATGAATGTGATTTTTTTATACCTCGAGGATACGTGCCAATGATTGAAGGGTATCATCGCGTAGTGATCCACCATCTTGAGTGAAAGTGATTTCTCGATGCGTGATGCCATATGGGCCTAGAGAATATGCAAAATAATAAAGAAACAGTTGACCTCAATCTCACCAAAGATATTACAATTTTTCGAGGCTGATTCTATATCCCAAGTGGAGTAGCCATCAGTATGAGTGAAACAAGATTTTCCGCTACACCTATGATGTCGGTGACCATGACACTGTTGAGCTCGCAGCTTGTATAGAGTACAATTAGCCCACGGGGGACTAATCAGAGAATTAATGAGTCACCACCCAGTATAAGACAATGGGAATGATTTAAGGCCACACTACACTCCTCACAAGGTTGACCTTAATCACATTTGAGTTCAGAACAGACCATTATTTATGCCAGTATAATATCGAGGCTTAAATAGAAGTATCACCACGCCTTATAATGAAAATATCATGCAAAGTAATTTAAAACACTCAAGAATGCAAACATAGAAATAAAAGGCAGTAAATAAATATAAATAAACATCCAATAGTATAAACATAACATCATTAGTTATTATGAACTTAACTTGTATGTCCGATCGGATTTACTGGAAGTTTGGTCGGAGGTGCAGTGTAACTCAGAATCACAAAATCACAATAATGTGAAAATTAAAGAAAAAATAAATGGGAGAACTCATGTAAAGTACTAGGGAAATAATAAAAGGACAAGTAAGTCAAAATAAATAAAACGACTATTATTTCCTTTGTACATGAAGTTGTATCCCAAATACAAACCATACCACCATCTATTTGCATTCGGCTATGAAATTTACGTATGAATTTCCATCTTATATACCATGGGAAAATATTATGTCGAATGTAGCCTTATATACGGGTAGAGTTAATATATTACTAATGTATGTCCATTCGAATAAACTTTTTCAAATAGTAAATGCAGAATCAAGATTTGAGGGCCCTTAGGTATTACCTTAGGTGTATCTCGGCTCCAAGTACACATTTGACAATTTTGGTTGGTTGTTAGCTTTATCTACTAGAAAACTTTAAGGTGTCTTGTGAGTTTGCTATTATGTGTGTTGTTTTCCTTATTTTTTTAGCAGAAGATCAGTGGAAGACTCCAGAATTTGGATCAGAAAAGCCTCTCTCTCCAAATAGTATATTTTTTTGTGTAAAGCTTTGCTTTTATAGTGATGGTTTCTTAGTAAAGAATGAAATAATCTCCTTTCAAGAGGAAACTATTAATAAGCCAATTGGTTGTTATGGAAGGTGTTAATATGGAAAGAAAGATAATTGAAAAGTGTTTAAGATGGAAAATATCTGATTTTTTAGAAGTGGGCTAAGAATGAAAGAGATTGAGCATTAATGTGAAACTAAAAATACGACGTATGTCCAACCGGAGGTGATGGTTATGTACAACCTAAGTTAGGGTTTTTATATTTTTCCTAATGTATATGGTTTCTCTATCGTATTAGACCTTAAAATCTTCTTTAACTCTCATACAGTGCCCCTATAGGAGACGAATCATCGAGTCATGAAAATGAAATGTCTACACGGCTTTCCAGCCTCCGTTGTTTCCCATGGCTTTCCTCGAGCATGTCTATTCTTATGTATGAGACATATATTCGTTCCCAATTGACCCATATGGCGCTGCTTGAGACCTTTATTGGTCGCTTCTCTAGTTCTGATGTTGTGATAATGAACTTCCCATGGCAGGGCTCTGGCTTTGAACTAGCTCTTTCCTTTCAGATATTCCAACAACTTGCCTTTCTTCATGATTGCCTTTATATGTCCGTATAATTTTTGCATCGGGTGGTGGTGTACCCTACATCCATGTGAAATTCACAATATAGCCCATTATCACATAACTCTTCTAACACCTTCATTGGTTGCGACTCTCTAAGAATACCCTGATTCTTCATTTTATGGAAGATCTGCTCTTGTGGAAGGTGAACTCGTATAGCATACGTCATCTTCCAACCTTGGCCGTTTGGGTTTTGACTCATATCTTCCCCTTTTCTAGTGCCTCTAGAGGTTCTGATTTCCCTTCCATTGCTTTGGGGTCTCATCTTCCTTGAGTTATAACCCTGGTTTTTCTACTGCAATTTTTACTACAATCGTAGTTTCTTGGGACATCTTGGTACTATTCTCCATCAATTTCAATAAACCATCTCCTCTAGTCATACCTCGGACATATCATATGAATGGGTCTTTAGGAACTTCTCGTGGATGTAGGATCCGTTGACTAACCCCCTGACAAAGAAAGCAGCTGTTAGCCTTAAGTCTAGGTTGTTGATGGAATTCATCTTGTCAACAAATCTCTGGAGGTATTGTATGGGTGGCTTATCTTACAGAAACCAATAGAACCATTCTTCATTAGGGTGGTGACAAACAACTTGCACATCAGAGCTTCAACGGTGGTTTCTAGAAAGTTCCTCTATCGGAATTGGATCATATGAGCAATTGGGTCTCTTTTCCTATTATACTTATCTAAGTTAAACGGAGTGAAATTTTTGGACTTCTGCTCCTCTTTGATCCATTCCTTGAATGGTGAGGTGGACATTCCCTGGATTGCTAGGTTGTCTAAGTTCGTTAGGGTCTGCACCCGAATGCCCATGATCTTTCTTGTTATTGCTGCCACCAACCGTTCATCAACGTATTCTTCCTTCCAGCATACATCTTTTCAGTTAGGGCTCATGTCCAGGCCTTTACCTTTCTGGTTGCATTCTACCTCCTTCCACATTCTGCACTGGGTTTTGGAACCCTCAGAGTCCTCCTCGTTAATCTTGATGGGGCTACCTCCTAGAGCCTCTTTATTATTCTGTTCCAGTTATATCTCTTCTTGGAGGTCTTCGACAACGGCTCATTCTTTTCCTTTTCAATGTTCTGCCACTGAGCGACTGATCGGTGGTAAATACACACATTACGAAAGTGCACGTATCGCTCAAGTAGTATAAAATGTATCGATCCAACGAGGACTTAATACCTAGGCTATCAATTTATGACGCTAAATTTTAACAAGTATCTAATAAATTGATTGTTGATTGGATGGTGATCTTAAACTAAAGACAAGTAATTAAAACAGTACAAAAGTAAATTAAAGGAAAAATCAATATTATAAAACTATCTAGGGTTGTGAATCCTTCCAATATCTTTTAAAGATGAAGTGGTTATTTCATGTTTGTATAATATATCGGTTTATTAACCTGGAACACGTAAATATGCAAAAGCCTCTTCCGATGGTCAGATGCAAACACCCAAAGTAACCCAGTTAACTATATTCCCATGTTAACCAAGTTATGTGAATTCATTAAGATTAAGTTCCAATTGTGGCTATCCCCACCTGACATATATATTCTTATCCTGTAAGGAAATCTACCTAAGAGACATTTACCCAAGGTGAGATCGTGAGCTATTGAGTGTAAAGCTAAACCTAAAATTCATTTTCCAAGTTCATTTTAAGTTTAGCAAATCAATCTTATTAGTGGCCAGTTAACAAGAAGTATTAAGACTAAGGCTAAATAAATAAACCAATATACTACCCAAAACATAAAATAACCAACTTATAAACCGGTGATATTGGAGTTCATCATAACCCTAGATACGGGATTTAGGTACCATACCTATCTAGGACTATTAAAACATAAATATAGAAAATGACATAAATTAAACTTGGAAATTAAAAGGTAAAATTTAAAAATAAAATATTGGGGGTTAGAAGCTCCACTTTTATTACTTCTAATTTAGAAATCTCCTTTATTATAATATATAAACTTGCATGACATTACCAACCGACCATATACGCAGTATCCTGATTAAGTCAGATTTTTGATTAATTCCAACCGACCATAAAGGCGGTATCCAATTAAATCAGGTAAAATCAATTTAATTAAGTCCAACTGACCATAAAAGCAGTATCCCATTAACTCAGGTTTTAAGATATTTTATATATTATAACTAATGGAGATTAATCTAAATTATAATGATAAAAGCTTTACATTTCACCCCAGCAGAGGGAAATTACCTTCTCATACTGAAAAGTAAAATAAAGAAAGATCTATTGCTTATAATAAAAATTAAATACAAGAAAACTGTAAATAAATAAACAAGATACAATCTTTTTAATATTCTTAAGGAAATCCTAGAAGAAAGTATGAAAATTTCAAATGAATTCGGCCTCAATTTATAGGCAAAATTTGGTCTGTGCATCGTGACGCGCCGTTGATCTTTGACGCGTGTAAGATATTTGACTAGATGATGATATATGGCTGTTGGCAGAAATTATTGGCTCGGCGTCATGACATGTGAAGCCTTGTGAGTCGCGACGCTGATGTCATGCTGACATAAGTAATGACGCGTGTCGCAGAGTGAATTATTGTACTGATGTCATGCTGAGTAAGTGATGACGTGTCATCAGGCTGAATTATTGGCTGACGTCATGATGACATGATGACATTACGATGATGTGGCGATGACAAGTGTTGGCAGCTCAATAATTGAGCGCGTCATGACGTGAATTTCTATTTTTGCCCTTTTTATTCCAGTTTTCGTTGTTTTAGCTCTGATTTGATTCCAGTGAGTCCTGAAATCTTATTTATCTACAAAATAACACAAAACACATCAAAATATTCACAAAACTCAAGAAACTGTACAAAATATTAAGTAAAAGGGGCAGTAAATATTGTATATTTTCTGCTTATCAGCGACCCCCTAGATCTAGGCTTTGAGCGCCTAATTCTCTTGTTGCATGGTGACACTAGATCCAAGATCAAACAATGCATGATCAATTTTATGATTTCCAATAATATATCAAATAGTTGGATGATAAGAGGAAAATATATCATTATTTACCGCCCCTTTAACCTAATATTTAGTATGGTTTCTCGAGTTTTATGAATATTTTGATGTGTTTTTGTGTGTTTTGCAGATAAATAAAGTTTTGGGATTCAATGGAATCAATCAGGACTAAATGTGGAAAAACTAAGGGTAAAAATTGGACTTGACATTTGGATTTTGGAGGTTGGAAACTTGAAAAGCCGTTCTAACGAAGTACAATTTCGGAAATCTTAACTTTGCGTAAGTTTTGTATTTTGGTCATAACGTTCTACTCCGATATCAGATTGAGGGGATTCAAGTTCCAGATTAAAGAAGACTCAAAGCTCTAGAACTTTGACGTTCATAATAATTTCGAATTCATAAGTTTTCAGGACCGAAATTGATAAACATCTGAAAATGTGCTATGTGCAATTATTAAATTCATTTTCAAAACAAAAAAATAAAATAAAATAATAAATGAAAATTGTCAAACTTCCACCAAACATGCTTGTATGTTAGGTGGAGGATTTGGTGACATGTTTTGTGCCATGTTTGGTGGAGAAATTAGTGGAGAAATTTATGGAGAAATTGGTGGAGAAATTGGTGAAGGCAAAATTTTGCCTATAAATACCAAGCCATTTCATTTGTAAAATTCATACCTTCTTCTGGGGATTTCCTTAAGAATACTAAGGAGATTTTATTTTGTTTGTTTATTTACAGCTTTTTGTAATTAATTTTTATTTTACGCAATAGTTATTTCTTTACTTTACTTTTCAGTATGAGGAGGTAACTCCCCTCTACTGGGGTGAAGGGTAAAACTTTTATTACTAATATTTAGATTAATCTCCCTTAATTATAATATATAAACTATTTAAAACCTGACTTAATGGGATACCGCCTTTATAGTTGGTTGGACTTAATTAAATTGATTTTAACCTGACTAAATTGGATACGACCTTCATGGTCGGTTGGAATTAATCATAAATCTGACTTAATCAGGATACGGCCCATATGGTCGGTTGGTAATGACATGTAAATTTTATATATTATAATAAGGGAGATATGTAATATAAGTAATAAAAGTGGATCCTCTAACCCCAGTATTTTCTTTATTGCTTTATTTACCTTTTTAATTTCCATGCTTTACTTTATGTCATTTACTTTATTTATGTCTTTACTAGTCCTAGATATGTGTTGTAACTAAATATCATATCTTGGGTGGGATGAATTCCAATATCACCGGTTTATAAGGGGTTATTTTATGACTTGGGTAATTCAAAATTTTATTTATTGAGTCTTAAGCTTAATGCTTCTTGTTAACTGCCATTAATAAGATTGATCTGGGAAATTTAAAATAAACTTGACGAAGAAATTTTAGGTTTCAGCATTAGACTCAATAGCTCACGATCTCACCTCGGGGCATGGTGACCCTGAGGTAGATTTCCTTACAGGATAGACATATATCTGTCGAGCAGGGGTAGCCACAATTGGAACTTAATCTTAATGAATTCAGGTAACTTGGTTAACATAGACATATGATTAATTGGGTTATTTAGGTGTTTGCATCTGACCATCGACATAGGCTTTTGCATATTTTCATATTCCAGGTTAATAAACCAATATATTGCACAAACGTGAGATAACCACTTCATTTTTAAGAGATATTGGAATGATTCACAACCCTAGATAGTTTAATAATATTGAATTTTTCTTTAGTTTACATTTGCATTGTTTTATTTACTTGTATTTAGTATAAAATCACCATCCAATCAAACAACCAATCTATTAGATACTATTAAAGATTTAGCTTTACAAATTGATAGCCTAGGTATTAAGTCCCCGTGGGATCGATATATTTTATGTTGGGGTTTTGGACGATGGGGCGCGGCGGAAGCGCGGTTCGGGCGAAATCGTATTTTAAAACTTTTTCAAAAAACGAAATAAATTATTCAACATCTAATATGAATAATTTATTCTTAATTCACCTAAACCTATTTATTCAATATCAAATATTGACATAAACATAGTTGAAACTTCGCGAAACTTTTACGAAAACCGTTTTTCCGCAAAATGGCCTAAAACACGTTTTTGACTGAACCGACCACCCGACACATATGGAAACTACCCAGGTCAGCTCCAATAGTATCGGGGCAGTTCATGGGCTGCCCGAACAGTGACGGATTCACTGTTTGGACAGCTGTCACCCGGTTGGCTCAAAATCCACCTGTAACGCCGTTTTTGACCGTTTTCGCTTATTTCAAGTCGGAAACACTTTCCGGCAATTGTTCCAACTCCCAAAACACATCCATTACATTTGTAGGACATCAAAAACACCTAGAATTTCAAGGTTAGGCAGATCTGATCTGCAAACCGAAATTACCAAAAATTCATGCTTTAAATCCAATTTTCCATAATTATACTAATTAATCACAACACCAAATGAGTCCCACCAGACATGAAAAATTCTAGGCTATCTTAGAGTGGACAACTCTAGAATGGTAACAATTCAAAAATTGAATAATTTGGACAATAATTACATTAATTATTACCAAATACACTTCACACATGCACTAATTCTTCAAATTCAGCATCCACAACCAAAAGCCCCAAATTTTGTGAAAAATAAGAAAAACTATATATCATTATATCATCAAGAAACAAGAAAAATAATTTTCCAAGCTTAGGAATTTTAGAATTACCTTTAATTATATGTTTAATTAGCTTTGTTTCTTGATTTTTGCTTCTTTCTCCATAGATTCTTCAAACAATTTTGGAGCCCATCTATCCTTAAAACTCTCGAAAATGGTGTAGATAAGAATGAAGAAGAAAAAAACTTTCCACTTTAAATAGGTTTGACCGAATTTAGTGTTAAAGAGGGCCATTATTGTCATTTAAATTTTAATAAAATTAAAAACCAATTTCACTTTATATTAACCAATCAAAATTGGACAAATAAAGTGTTATTAATTTCATGCCATGTGTCCCAATTAAATCTCACCATGTAACATTCAAATAATGACAAATGGATAAGGCTTTTAATTTCAATTATTTAATTATTTAACTTTTAAATAATTAAACAATTAATTTACACATATATGTATTTTTTTATTTACATTAAATAACAAATACATATATTAATGGAATGTGTCAAAATATCATTTGACAAATAATTAATGTGTATCTAATCGTATTATGTATCAAATACAAATACACAATAATTATTAGGGACAAAATCCCCTAATGCATGTGTTATCGTTGTTGGTTCTATTAAGGTCCCGGATCGATTATAAGCATGAAAAACATTGCGAATACATATCGACGAAGTTGCGGAATACTCACATCGATCGGTTGAGACGATTTGAAGACGAATCAAGCCAAAAACGCTCACTGGTTTGGCGCCACTGCTGTGCAGAATTGCTCACTGGTTTGGGCGTGAAAATGGTCCTTCCGCAAGCTCCAAGCTTCGTCGAACGGATCCCACCTCATGGGTGGACTTCCCTAACACCTTCGCAACTATCGTAAGTGTGCTAGCACTTGTGTTTTGCAACAAAAACCACTCATTGCTTCCCATATGTCCACGCCAAAACTGGTATGAAAACAGTGAGTTTCTCCATTTTGGCGTGAAGAGAAGAAAGAAAAAGGTGTGAGAGAGAGGATGTGTAAAATGTGTAAAAGACTTAGTAAACATTTACTTAAAATGTCTTATATATTTTCCTAGAAAATATGCTAAAAACAATTACCAACATTTATCAAATAAAAGTAAAATGGTAAAAGTTATTAGCTAGTCACTATTACACAACAACCCATCAACTATTCAAACAACTACCATCACTCAAAGTGACTAGTTGTCTTTTCAATCAATCAATCAATCACATCAATCAATCACATCACTCAAAGTGACATTTGATTTGACGCTTGATGTGACGAATGATTTGACGCTTGATGTGACTTGCGATGCCGCACTCAATTCGAAATACGAATGCGCTCGCAATCACACTCGGGCTCGGTTTCGCTAATTCCAAATTAGCGAGTTTTCCTTCGCGTCGTAATTAAATGATTACGCCTAGCGAATTCACTATTCACGTCGCTAACGAATTAATTCTAATTAATTCGTTCACCCGAATTAAAATCCAATTTCAATTTCACGTCGAAATCCAATTTCGTTTAATATATCAAATATATTAATTTACCGATTAATTCCAAATTAATTGTTATCTCTCTCTATACGATATTTTATCCTAGATAAAATATCTCCATAATTAATCCTAGATTAATTTTCTCTTTCTTCTATATAATCCCAGATTATTAATGAGTACGAGTTATGCGTCATCAGTGCATTATCGGGAAGCGACCCATGAGATCCCCGGATAATTCGGCAGTAAATACGGTCGTCGGAATATCCGAATCACGTACGTACCAAGTACTACGTTCTATCGATTTACGAGACAAGATCGGCTTCTAGCAAAGCACGAAGTCTATCCAATTCTCCGGTCATATTCTCTAAGAATATTTAAGATCTTATCAAGCGTAGTATACCAAGTATCGTGTATATCGGCCCAGTATCGGATAGTCACGTGCTAGGGCTGGGGCTGGATAAGTGTTTGCCCTGTCCGAAGCACATATCGGATGTCTGGTAACTAGTCTCTATAATCGGATATACGTGACCTTGTCATAATATCCCGATGGCCGGCCAGCACTTAAGAGCACTAATACCGTATCCTGCGTGACATCATCTCCACTATGACTGGAGTGATACTTTTGTCTTGACATTACACCCAATACTCTATGATTCTCAATATACCCAGCATTGGCATACACAGAACGGTTAGAGTCCTAGACGACCTCAACAAAAGTATACTGATTGTCATAAGCATTAGCGGTGCAAGTCTCAGGTTAAGACCATACACACCTACCCTGATGTCGGACTCCCATAGACACATAGTCATAATACCAATGGGATTCCGAGGGGTCTATCCAGAGCGAAGCTGTTTCCCGTACCATCGGTGAAACACAACCTCCTATCGCACTTGCATGAGTATCCAATACCCAAATATATGAGAACTATGCTGTTGTGCCCTCACAACGCGCACAAGTGCAATACTAGCCTATTCCGCATTATCGATGTCCAGTCCCGATAATACTCCGGCTAGGGATATTTAATGATTAATCCTTCGTGGACTGATACTGTCTCATATCATTCTCAATCCAGGAACTAATCATAGGGACCTCTCTTCATTTATACATCTATGGTGATCTAATCACAAATGATGAGAGTGCAATTTCCTTGTCACATAGTTAATTTGTACAACAACACTATGATCTGTACAAATAGTGACGCTATGGGTCATATTATCCAACAATCTCCCACTTGGCACATAGCCAGTCACTCAAGTGTCCCACACCCGAACTATGTGCGGTTCGCTCAAATTGCTGAGAAAAGGTTTTCGTCAGCGGATTTCCATGATTATCATCTGACGCGATTTTTAACGATCATCACATCGCCACGATGTATGATCCGAACGAATCAGATGAATATAGAAGTATATATCTGGATCGTCGATGAGACCTTTAATTCTTTAGCCTTGTGCTGACGCCTAGCTCAGCTGCTAACAGAACTATATCTAATCTAATTAGATTTATTATCGACCCAAATGGCTTCTTTTTCTGCCTCAGCTGCAGCAATAATCCGCATTTGTTG